>JAHDVE020008770.1:0-94339 GCA_022606495.2 Halesus radiatus | reverse complement strand
AATGTCGCCGACAGGACTCGAACCTGCACCCTTCTGAAGTCCGGTCAGATGCTCTACCTTTGTATTATCTACCCTCTACATTTATCTTTGCTCGGAAAGGTTTTTTTTCAATTTGGATGAGTGTTTCAGGCTAATAATTATTGTTTGTAAAAATAATTGTTATTATTTTATATGTTTATTTTTCTTTACGTTTTTGTTTTCTGAAAATTGTAAAACTAGATACGTTCTGCCTTATTTTAAAATACCAAAATATCACGCGAAAAATACGAAGATTCGCGATTATTTACCCAAAAATTCCGAATATAGTAAAAATAACGAATTTCACCTAAAGAAATCGCGTTATCGTAAACGCTAAATTTTCCCGAGTAATAGACGAAATCGTGGACAGACCACGAATAATAGCCCGCTCAATTAAATCAAATGTATAAACAATACAGGTCATGTCAAGGATCCAACAAAAAATCTAATGGTTGCGGCTCCCTGCGCGATTGCCCTCCACCTGTTGAAAATGCCAAAGAGGGCGGTGCGGAACATTGAAGATTCCGACATCTCCCGGTCTGCGGGCAATACGCAACATGCGTGTCTTCAGCCTCCAGTGCCCACTGCTCGGAATACACCACTCTCCCCACCCACGCCCATCTCTATCTGCAAAGTTCACGGGTCATGTGGCGATGGCGGCCCTAACTTACCAAGCTACATGGATAATCATTTAAGAACCATCTGAGCTTAAGTATATATTTAATCACATAAAAAAGACGGTATAACCGCACCACAACATTATGCTAATTTTGTAGGACTATATTATAAAAAAAAATGAAAAACACCCAAAAGAAATCTGCTATATATATATGATATGATTCCTGGTCCTGTCGGGGACACAACTCCAATTTATTTTAAGATTCCATTCCCTGCAGAGCTTTAAATGCCATAAAGCATACCTTTAAGTCCATTCTTTCAGGGAATCGAAGCAGAAAGCAACAACTTCATACATAGACCAGTCAGTGGCTGAGTTGGCATCGCATTTGGGTCCCACCCAGACGTCATGAGTTCAACTCCTCGGCTGGCTAAGTCCTCTATCACGATACAAGCAACATCTTCCGCTTACTGTGATGGTAGTAGGAGATTTTAAAATATTGTCAAGTTATTCAAGAATGTTTATCATTCTTTTTAAAGAAAAAAAAATCGGAAGGTACCGAAATCAATGCAGACAATGCATCAATTTTTTAAATCACTATAAATTTTTCACGATACTACATTAAAGGACAGACTGGATTCTATACGTTAGAACTATTTTACTTTGATTGAGTAAGCTGTAAGAAAATAATGCAAATCGGATTTGTGAAATCCTATAAGCAAAACCCTCTATACATACAAACTAATGTGGGAATTCCACTAAAACCCTTTTCTGGCAAATTTCATTGATGTCAGTTGTGGGATGGCATGTAGAAAAAATAGATGCGAGGCCTTAACAAAGTTGCAAGAAGACATCCAAGTTTTCCAACCAAAAAGTCAAAACCTGCTTCCAGTTCTGGGGACAGCGGTGCCGACATAAGCGAGCAATTTTTCAAAGGGGGAAAACAGGAGCTGTCAGACTTATTTGATTCACGAGTCAAGAAGCCCTGCCCCGTCCGGAGCCCGAGGTCAGCGGGGCTTTGAGAGCCTCCGAAGGCCCCGGCGTCCAGGCTCCTAGGTCCGAGGGCCTTCACAGTGTACAGTGCGGAATGTCAACGCAGCCGCCTATGATTTACGGCCGCCTGTGACAACATGTGCACGACCCGCCATTGTTTAGCCTCGGCCATTCCCCAAAGGTTATCTCTTCTCGGTTTACAGAGATGTCTATCTGCGGAGTTCCTTTCGTTTTACACAATAATCTCACAGAAGAGAATAATAATATTGCATTTCTATTTTTAACAGCGCCTTTTGGGTGTAATATTACCTCAAGGCGCTTAACTTACCCACCCACCACTTATTTACATAGATTTGAATGGGCCTCACTAAACGATCGGTAATATTTTTATAAATATCCCAATTTTATTATTTACTTCCAAATATCGCGGGCTGTGAAAAATTACAGACTTTTGGCATAACGGTAGATCCAACATTAGTGCAAAGGGTAATATTTTTACACAAATTAATTGGTGTGCTACGAAAATGAAGTCAATTGAATATGACTTTCTGAGATGCGTTTTAAGATTCGCTCTGCATTCCGTCGGGTCTTTCATAAATGTTGGATCATTTGGCAGTTTATTCTAAGCTTTAGTCTTTAGTTTCCTCAACGATTCGATCTAAGAAATAATTCTCGTGAAGTGGTGTTTTCAGAGATGCAGTTCCGATGTGTAGAGAACCAGAGATAATTGTAATATTTGTATGATCTTAAGTCAAAACACGATAAATTCAATTTAGGCATTTCACAGCAGAACTAGAGTCTATTCCAGTACCTGATACTCTTTGATGCGTTATGGAAATGGATTGAAATGAACGCCGAGTATGTATGGAATCCGCTGTTAAGGGATGCAGGTTTTTGGTAGCGAGTGGTTTGCGTTCACCCGCCATGCCGCAGATCCGGCCGAGCCGAGTGAGATGGATTGTTTTATTACTCCAGGAGTTAGCATTCTTGCTGCAGCTCCTTGTTCGCAGGGATGTGTAAACAACAAACAATAATTAAAAGAAAAAATGCAAAAAGAACTAGAAAATTAAACAATAAAACTGATTTGAAATATTTTGTGTAAACCACTATTTAATATATAAATATCAACATGCACCACAAAGTAATTACACATTTTTGAAGAAAAGAAAATTAAACAGTCAATATACGAGGGCAGTTCCTCCGCTGAGTTATTGAGTTGTAGATAGACAAACTCCAGTAGGAGAGAGCACCACAAGAACACAGCGATATACATTGAGCTAAACCAATAAATCATAAAGAGATCTTAACCTGCCGATTCTAGTTGTTCCGTATTGGGAACCAAATGACGACCCTCATAATACCCGTTCTATCTCCCTTTCTCTTAAAGTCAGACATGTTTTTTTAGAAAGAGAGAACACCAGATATCACTTTAAATCATATTTTGATAGTGGACTTACCGTATGAACCACCAAATACTTTTAAATTGATATCAAAAAAAGTCAGCATTAAATCATGGTTCAAATAAACTCAAGAAAAAGAGTCATACTTACATACCATTTCAATAAGAATCATTTTTTTTAATTTGTTCATTTATCCTTTCAGTAAAAAAATACAGTTTTTGGTGTCTATTATTTGCTGCCTACTGGAATTATAAATTCACTAGATAATTAATTATGCTTTTGAGTGTGTTAAGTGTTTCATAATTAATGTAGGTATTACCAATTTAGTTGAGTGAATAGATTATTAGTTTATTTCGTTAAGTGATCGTATTTAGGGGTCATTTCATCAATAAGTTTACTAGTTCAAAACATATCCAATTGTATTGTTTTTGCTAAATTATTAGGGTTATTATTTGATGAATTGTTTTTCCTCATTCAACACTTTACTAATTATGGGTACCATTCTCCACTGATGTCGAAAATGTTCAAAATGTCGAAAATTGTTAACTCAGGCCAGTACCAGTCTAAATGGTTTTTGTCAGCTAACTAACTAACTAACTAACCAGCACGCCGTTTCCCTGCAGGGATAGGCAGAGAGGACGGACCGCCAAACAATCTTGGCATACACTTCTTGCTTCATTCACTTTCATACAACGTGTCATACATTCTCTTCTGTTATTCCGACTTCTGACACGGCCTGCCTCAAGTATTTGATTCACTTGACGGTGTCATGTCTTCCTCTGACGTCTCCGGCTCCTTCTTCCAGATTTTTGTCAGACTTAACTAAAAGAAATAAACTTCCAATAACATCATTTAATATGTCTAACATCACGGACTATACCAAATTCTAGTTAAGACTTTAAGACGAACGTTCTCTCTAATGTATATTTTTGTCATTGCTTCATTCATGTATTATATATGTAATGTTCTTTTTCAGTAGCTCTTGTTTATCTCATTTCGTGTTATAAATTTTTCACAAAATTGCACTGGAAATGAGATACTCCCGAAAAACCCGATATAGTCGTGCCTTTTACTTGTTTTTACAAACTAATGCACATTTTTAAGACTTTATATCTCGGTACCCACTAGAGATATAAGAAAATTATCAAAGATAAAGTTGTATAAAACTTTATTTTCTATTAAATATGTTAGATCTATACTAGCCGAAATTTGCACTGGAAACGAGATATTTGTGTAAAACTAGATTTTTCCCCGATTTCGGCTGGTTTTTTTCAAGATGGCGGCGCACCAATGTCGAAAACATGGATTTTACAAAACATATGAATAAATTGAAACTACCAGAATAATTACGATCGCAAATCACTAATCTTAGAAGATAAATCACTTAATTTACTTCCGATTCCCTCAGGCTACCTCGATTATAATATTATCGAATCAACTATTCACAACTGCTCGCGCCAGTCTCTGCGGATCGAGGAATAAAAATGAGTATTTCGCATTACGTTCTCCTAATAGTACAAATGTGCCACTTTACTCGTGTCACAAGTTGTCTGTTACGAGAAACACCTTTATAGGCAATGCAATGCTAATGTTGTCCGGGCTAACAAGGACATAATGAATTCAAATACTTTTCTGAGAATTCCGCCAATAAATCTTACGGCGATCATTGCAAACGCAATAGCTGATTTTAGACAAGTTAACAGTGCAATATATTCTCTGTTTAACTTTAATTAGACAGACAGCCATTATTATAATATATAGGTACTAATTTTTTTCATTACCATGGCAACACCAAGCTACTCACTTTGTCTTTCAAATTTGTTCTTCACGTTAAAATTTCTTCACATTCGAGTTCGACAATTAGTTTTACATAAACATCAACGTCCAAAGGAAAAACGACATAACTGGACTTTTTTTTTTTAATTTATAGTTTTAATCTGTGAATTATATTTGGTTTTATTTTGATAGAACATCGAATAAATGAATGTTTTAATACATAAATTTCAGAAATACAAAAAAAAACTGCTTTCCATATTATCCAATTATCTTCCTTGCAAAGCGATAAATATTTTTTTTTACTTAAAATTTTCATATATACATATGACGCAAAATCATCGCCTTTAGAAAAGTACCACTACTTTTTGAACACCGTTTGATTAAAGAATTTCATTTTCCTGTGAGCTATCTTGGTGTTACCATTCAAAACCTTGTTAACGCAGCGTTTTCAATTTTTGTCTACTATTAAATGTCAGACTGTAAATATGTATTATCAATTGCTTACTGACTGCACGGCTTCGCCAGAGAATCGACAATATTTTTACTACTACTACTTTCTTATTTTAATTATTATTAATTGAATGGAAATGATGATACATATTCTCTAGTAATTTAAAAATCTAGCTTTTTTTACGCTCTGTAACCGAGGAAATTAACGTGATGGTTTTTTATAAATTCAATATATATCAATGGAGTGGCCACTTATAAAATGTTATAACAAATGAAAAAATAAAACCATATAGAAGAAATGCGCTTCTTTAGAAAATTGATTAAAAAAAGTTGGAAAGGAAAAATTGGATTATGTCCTTTTTCCTGTTCAAAGCCAAATTGTAAATTTCAATCGTATCCACACATTTGAATCAAGTATAATTTGTTCTAAAATCGGTGTTACTCGATGTTGCACAATACAATAATGAAAAAAAAACTGTATATCTAATCTTTAAAACCCGATTTAAGTGGCTTATTGGTAGAAGGTGTCCGGGAAACACCCATTATATTTGAATACAATCATAATTTTTGTTTAAATATTAATTAATTTTAACATTGAAGCGAGCAGACTATCTGACTGACGCCGCTGTGCGTAGACCCGATTTGCTAGTACGCGTGATCGACGTTGTGCACTCGGTTTCATACTAATAATAGTTTATGACCCATCTCCCTTGTTTTTATTATCTATGGTTGTTATATGTAACAATATATAATATTATTTGGTGTCATGGGCGTGCTCCAGGGCGCGTCCCTGTTCCATGGGATAGCTTGCAGCTCGCCGAGAATTCCCTCTACGGGAGATGCTGTCGCGTCTGACAAATTGCAGCCAAGTGAGGCCATGTCGGGACTGTCGAGCCGCCGCCACCAAATAAGGGCAGAAAGGATTTGGCCAGCAAAAAGCTCAGGACCTCGAACACAATGGACGGCGGCGACAGGACAGGATCCCCACAAATCTGTTCTGCCTGCGAATTCCTCATAGTCTTCTATCTATAATGGTGTTCAAGAACTACATTCTTACGTAGGTAAGTATGCAATTTAAATCTTGTACGTTACAAGCTTATCTGTACAGCAGCCAAAAGAGGACTCAATGAATTAACTGGTCCCATGACAAAACAGAACAGTGATAAAACTGAACATTGAAAATAAAGAACAAACAGACAACAAACTTAACCTATTCTTTATCAAAGTATTGTTTCTCAGTTCACTTTCTGATTGTCGAATTAACAAACGATACTGTTTTTCCCATCGAATTCCTTCCCAGTCTCATCCACAATAGTGTTCCAGAGCAATACATTCATATACACCTACGTTTGCAACAAATGTGTAGTTCTTGTATGTTCATAGAAGAATTTACAACTAATCTGTGCAGGCGTTCAAAAGAGGAACTATAGTACTATGCACAAGTAACAACAATATCTGCAGTAGTTTAAAAAAACTGTTATAGTCGAATTTAAAAAATATATATTGAACTCAAATTGTATTATCCGGTCTAATAATGAAAATTAAGTTACGAGATGAAATTTTTTTAAATTTTCCTAATGTACGAACCGGAAAAACTGTCTAAATTTTACAACAGAGCTCACTGCGCACAGTGAACACTGTTTAATTATACATACTCACTCTGGTGCATGCGGGATAGGTGCATGTAGATGCCAATCGTAATATTAATTATCACGATGATTGCGATTGCGAATTGTATTTTTAAGCTATGAAGGACCTGCGATTATTGTATCAGGAAACGAACAAGACAGTTAAGGGCAAAAGGGGGACTCACCAATTCACTCACTGCACATGTAGTATTCACTTGAATTTCACTGAATATGCAGCCTTATGCTTGCGGTGACGAGGTTAAAGTTCAGCGGCGATTCGAATGGTTAGCGATACTTGTGTTTGGGGCGGCAATTTTAATTGTACTGAGGCGGTAGATCAAAAAAGGGGGGAAGGGGGGCAAGGGAGATGCACACAATTATTTGGAATCCAAGTAGGTGACCGATAATTATTAACTGGCGTGAACACACTATAAACACAGACTTTGGTTACAAATATCGTTTCAAAAACTCGGGCAAAGTCGAGTAGCAAAGCTATAATATAATATAAGCGTAAGACTATAAATAAGTACATTCTGACAGCAAAGACATGTGGATAACTCCTCTTACAAATACCCGCATATTCAACAATTCAGCTTAAACGTTTAGCATAATAAAGCTATTGAAAAGAGACATATATTTTGGACTCCATGTAAAGAGGCAAAAGCTGACTTGTGCATGCAGATTCCTGGCCCAATAAGGTCCTGCATTTAATCTCCTTCCACTATATTCTATTGCAGTCCTGTTCGATCTCCTACCTACTGTCAGTTTCTACTTGCAATCGGACAGGACGAATAGTGTAGTGTCAGTATCGCCGGAGGAATAATCTTACTGGAATAACATAACATGTCATGCTATTTGTTGTAATGCACAAGAAACAGATTCAAGGATCGTGACCGGCCTCGATGATAGCATTCCAGAGAAGGGTCTCTGAGTATAACCTGTGTATAATTTACATAAGCAATGTATTTGATCTTCAGCAGAATTTTTAGTTATCATAATGTTCGAGATCTAAACAGATTGCGTTGATATTAGACATTCAAGCTTGCAATCGTAAATGATCCGGTTTTTAAAATCATCCTACATATATTACAAACGACCTCAATCATCATCATCAAATGATATACCAAATTTGACTATTACAACCAATTTTCCGGAGGAGTCGCCAGAGAAGATGAATCGCCACAAAACTAAGTCTTGTCACGCGCTTATTGCTTGCTTTATGAATGTTCATGTCTCACCCCATATCCGTATCGAATACTTATTTAACTTAGTATATAGCCTTCCTGTGACATCCCCAACGTCTTTTTCCATCTAAGCATTAATACAGAGGTTGCGGAACTCCACACAACTCGGCACTAGCGTACTGCTTGATCCATTCACAATCATTAATCGTCTTATATATTTTTTTCTGTTATTCCGACTCCTGACATAACCTGAACCAATTTTTTGATTCAATTTAACGTATCAGGTTTTACATCTTCCTGGGACGTTCCCGACTTATATAAATTCTTCTGACGTTATTTTCTCTAATGGGGTCAACTCTGATTCATTCCATCTAAGAAATGGTTGGAGTAACTAATCATAAAGGAAATTAGTCCATTCCTATCTGATGTCAGCAGTAAAGTAGATATCTGTCAGCGGTTGTCCTAAGAAGCAGCGGAGGTCAACAGTATTCAGTACGTCATGCGTGGAGTCTGATGTCATGGTCAATTTGGCCACAATCCGCCTTTATTGTGGGAGGACGACTGTCTTGTTGCTGGTCGTTTACCTACGTGTAAATAATACGAGTAAACTGACTTGACGTGTGAATAAATACCTCAATGGAATGACAGTCATGTTTTGATTGGGTGTTGGCAATTTAGGATTGAACTATTTGGAACTGTTCCAAAACTACCAATTCCCCGTAGAACTTAATCGATACGCGTAAAAGAATGTTACGTTCGTATAAATGAGGATTTCCAGTCTAATAAAATAAGAAAACAACTATTTGTATACATAAATAGGTAGAGTCCATCAGCTGTTTCACATTTTGATATGTAAATTAATTTGAAGATGTGATTTTTGTTTTTGATGTAGCGTTGGACGCTAAACACCACGTGTACTCAAATATGCTGTCGTTCTCACTGTTATAGCTAGCGGAAAGGGTTCTGATAATGTCAGAACTCACTGGGTCTAAGATAGATACATTTTTTTTTGTTTTGGAATTGCCGATTGGAAAGTGAAGCACCGTAATTTTCAGATACAGATATTACAATAATGAGATAGAAGTGCACTTACAACAAAAGGTCCATCTTCTCCAGCACTGCTAAGGGTGGCTCCAAACCACTGGTGAGACTTTTTGTCAATCTGGTTACCACTCGAGTCATTGTTGTGTCCTGCAAACAAAAAAGGATTCCATTAAATTATTAAGAAAGAATAGATTTGTGCCCGAATGCCAAATTCATCTCATCTGCAAGATATCACCAAAGTGTCATATTTTGGTTTTCTTAGTTATTTAGCCAAAAAAGATTAACATATTTGTAAAAAGCATTAACTTTGTGGCTCGCCATAACTTACAATAAAAAACACATAAATTTGTTGTAGACCACTTTTATTTTATCAAAACTCTACCGGTTTCGGAAGCACCCCTTCCTTTCCACTGTGTTCCCTTCCTTTTAATATTCTCCTGATGAAGGAAGGGTGCTTCCGAAACCGGTAGAGTTTTGATAAAATAAAAGTGGTCTACAACAAATTTATGTGTTTTTTATAGTAAAAAAGATTTTTTTTAAGTTTTCATCTACACTTCTAAATAACATACTTAATTGTTTCTCCACCCTTTCAGAGCACAACCGCTACCGCATGGAAAATGTATAGCACGGGCTACGCCAATCCAACAATTCGTTTATCAATGCCTTGGCTGCCGGAATAGAGTCCTTCTCAATGGTCCTTAGACAGGGAGACAGGAAATCATAAAAATATCCTCCATATGTCTCTATCTTCTATCTCCTTCTATCTTTCTGATTTCTATTATATAAAGAAAAATGCAGTTTTATTCCTAGCTTGATGAAAAGGTCACTATTTACATGAAATTTAAAAAAACCACCCCCATCCCCTTTTCCACCCTTATAGCCAAATTATGGTACTTCTTGATGAAATTTTGAACACTTGACGTTCAAAATAAGAGGAAAATTACTGGGTGGGGTTAGGGAGTAGGAGTAGGAGTAGGCGTAGGAGGAGGGGTAGGGATTATAAAACTTTACTCCACCCTTTAATAAGCCCGGGCAACTCCCGATACTTCAGCTAGTACAATTATAAATATGACTTTTTACTATAAGTATACACCTCCTATACTCATATGTTTTTTTTAAACGTTTTCTCATGATTTTTGCTTCTTTCCCATTTACATGAGGTATGGGAATTGCACTGGGTTTCTTCTTTAAAAATCACTATTTACGTATTTTAAAAATTCCCTACAACCATTTTCCATACGTAACATACATACAGTACATTATGCAGTATATATATATATATATATATATTAATATAATTATACCCACAACGTTATATTGACATATCTACAAGACGCTAATGAAGTGGGTGTGCAGTGTACATGATTTCAATATTGCCTGTCAGACCAAAGAAACCACGAGCCGTATTTAAATGTAATTATTTTAAGAGCTTCCCCAAAGACGTAATCACGTTACATATTAATAACTGGACTAATGAAGGTGTAAAAAATCTCCATTAGCTGTCGGCTTCCGAGCACGGCCAGTGGCTGTGGGGAGAAAGGGGACCACCAGCCGAAGACTTGAAAGCGGCCGTTGGCTCCTTATAAGGACGAGTATTTTGACGGACCGACTCGTGAAGTAAAATGAATAATTATAATAATATCTTTGGTGGCACTGATCTAATGCTGTAATCAGTGTCGGGTCTAAATGCTCAACGCGCAGATGGAAATTAAAGGAGTATTTACTCTCAGTAACGTTTTGGTAAAAAATCAACTTTCAGAATCGAAACGGTGCTTGAAATGGATGTAGCCGTGTTTATTGACCAGAGCTTTAGATCAATCCTTATATTTAGATTAAAAGGAAAGTAATCCCGCCATCTTCCCCTCTCCATCCCCCTTCTCATTCAGTCTCACAAGATATCCAAATCTGAAAACAAAAAAGTCGTAAACGGTTCCAGTAACATTTTCCAAAATGTGCACAAAGATGTATAAAATCTATGTTTTTTTATTATCATCTGTCAACGCAAAGCAATAACTTCTGACGTTCGTTCTCCATCTAACAATCAAAAACCTTAACCACACATTGACACCAAAATAATGAACGTTAAAACACACGTGCATCAACGATTCTGTTGGCGAATCACAGTGTGAACATCGTCAAAACGAGAACCTTCTGCACCTTTTAAAACATTTTTCCTGAGGGTAGTAGCTTGAAAATAATAATTGTGATCTGTGCACTCATAAAAATATGAATTTGGCATAATACGTGAAAGTTTTTTGTTGTTTTTTCAGGTTTGATTTGTCCTGGTGCAAATTGTTACTGGTCCGGCTCTGGCTGTAATCACGTTAAAAGCTTCCGCGTGTTTACTTTGACCGGACCATTGCAATGGGCGTTACTTTATCACCCTAATGGAGGCTCATCGGTTTTTTATAATTTATCGGCGATCATCCTTTCATCCTTCTTCGTAATCCAACTGATTGGCTCTGGTCCCCTACAAGGAACAGATAATTATTACTTGCAAACCAATGATTATGGTCTGGGCTGAGAAAAATATAGGCCGTCCTCAAGGGATTTTTTCTGTTCCTCTAATGTATTATTAGTCACTGTTTTAAGATATATTTGTGATATTTTGCATAGATGGCACTAGTATTCATTAGTGCTAATTGTTTATATAGTTACCGACAGATGTCACTAGTATATAGGTTCACCCTTCCGATATTAAAAACAGAGGAACGAGCTCACGAAACTCACTCAATAATAGAGACTTGAATATTACTTGTTACAGGACGTCCCCAGCCTGTCATTTCCTCGTTCAAATTATAAGAGAATTATCATCTTAAATAAAGTGCTTATTTTGTAGACGTGCGCTTTATTGAGTTATACTCACAACACCAATCTTTCTCACTTTAATTCGCAACATTTCATAATCTGGAAAATTACGTCGTTGTCATGTACACATGTTTAACTGTGTCAAAAATTGATATATTTCAAGTCCTCGGAATATAGTTTAGTGGGCTACGTCCACTACAATAGCTTTCATTTCGAATCTAGGAATAACATTGACATCTGTTTAACTTACCTGATCGGTGTCTCCGATATGTCGTACATTTGTGTCGTAATTCCCTGATCACGCATTGAATCTGTCAGACCCTCCCACCTACTATATCCCACCTCCCACCGCCCAGCTCTTGAATCGAATGAGACCGGTGATTTCGTAATCTCTGAATATTGTTATCAATGGAGCAAGCTTGTATCTCTACCTGAGCCGGGAGAAATTGTAAACTTGAATGCAACATCAAGATGCAATAAGCCAGGAATCTTCTCTCTTTTAGACGATGCATTGTCTTGATTCATACATCAAACCGGTGGTTTCGTCATTATCTTAGCGTTGTATCAATGAAGCTAGCAGCTTTTAAGATCCCCTATCTCAATAGGAATCAGGAGCGGCGCATCTCCACGCGCAATGCGTGTAGCGCACACGGGCTGTCGAACTAAGGGACGGCCTACTAAATATGCCTCTCTGGATTGGCTGCCACTTGAATCGACAGTAGTTAAGCATACATAAAAAGTGGAATGCAAATATTTTTATAAAATAATATTGTTTTTAAGACAATTTAAGATGAGATTCCTAAGATGTTTATCATCATGAGGTGATTTTTCACAAAAACGGCGATATATAAATCGTCCAATTATTATCGTTAACGGGAAAATACGTCTCATGTGTCAAAAATATAATTTGAGATGAGGGAAGATTTTCTTCTGCAACATGTAAATATTTACATATTTAAAACAGTGGTTTAAACAAAGTAATTGTTATTAATTTAATAATTATGACTCCACAAATTGATTACACATCTTCTGAAGAAAAAATATAATTGTTCAGGACGAATTAAAAACTGATTTTGAGAGTTACGGATTGTTTTTTAAAACATTAACAACACGCTTTGTAGTTTTAGATGCAACTATGTATAAAATTTAAAAAAAGTTTTTAAATTGTTTTAATGAATCATTGTAATATATGTTCAAAAATAGAAAGCCTGAAACGTTAAGTATAAGTAACATTTATTTGATTTTACATATATTGAAATATTTTTCGTAAAGTCAACCATATGGGAGATATTTTCCTATTGATGACGATATGCGGTAAAACGTAAAACATGTACTCGTATGTCCAGATTACGAATGAGGATATAGAAAAAGAGTGCATGGCATAAATGCATAAGATTAAGCAAAACAGTTGGAAATGAGTTGCAGAATTTGTCATTTACATTTGAATCAAATTAACAATGAAGCCTTTTTCACAAATTCTACCCTGTTCTCATGTCTCGAAAACTTGCGATTGCAGTTTCGCTAGATAATATATACGACTAACTAACTAACCATCACTCCGTTTCCCCGCAGGGGTAGCAGAGAGGACGGACCGCCAAACAACGCGATCTTGGCATACACATCTTGCTTCATTCACATTCATACAACGCCTCATACATTCTCTTCTGTTATTCCGACTTCTGACATGGCCCGACTCGAGTATTTGATTCACTTGATCGTGCCATGTCTTCCTCGGGCGTCCCCTGCTTCTTCTTCCATTCATATTCGCGTCATATATTCTCCTTACACTCCTCTCTTCGCTCATGCGCTCTACATGCCCAAACCATCTAAGCGTCCCTTTCATAATCTTACTCACTACGCTTACGAAAGCCTTGCATTCTTTACGACCTCAACATTTTTCACACGATCATTTTTTTTACCACACATTCGTCTCAGAGATCTCATTTCTACAGCATTCAGTCTACTTTCATCCTTCCTCTGCCAGTTCCATGCCTCACTGCCATATATCATGGTTGGTATCAGCACTCCATTGTGGACTGCTAGCTTCGCTTCTTTGGGCAACTTTTTGTTTGCACCAACCGCGTGCAATCTTCCGTTAATGGAGTTTCCTGCATTCACCCTTCTTTCAATATGATACCACTATATTTCCCTTTAGGGAAGATTTATTCTAATTAGGATGGCATTTATAACCTTGCAACGGCCCTGCACCTAACTACAAATGTAACTTGGAACCTCTTATAGTATCGCGGTGTTATAATGTGTTCCTCTGAAAGTCACAAACACAAGGATAGAGCTATGTAGCAGATGATGGCCGACCATCAGTTAGTCTACGCAAGATCCTCCCACACACTTACAAGAAACGGCGATTGTGAAAGCGGATTAACATTAGAAATGTAATCATTTATGAAACTGCCTTCCGTTATGGGTTCTACATTTGTGTGGTGATTGTTAAAGAATTTAATTTTAACTTGCCATTACATCCAGAGTGGAAGATACTCTCAGTATCGCCCTGGTGAAAGACCACCATTCAGAATTGAAACGTTGCTTGAAATGGCTTTTAGCCGTGTTTGGTGACCAGATCTGAATAGCCATGTATTTCCCCACCTTCCTCTTCCCCTTCTCCATCCCCTCCCCAATACCTTCAGCCTCACAACATTTCCCAATTGGGAATGCCATAGTCTCACTGGCTCCAGACGGTTGGGAGCAGTTGGGACCTTTGTGCAGTATTCATATAAAAAATAAAATAATCTTTAACTGAACAATGAAAAATTTACCAACGTCCAAGCAAAAAATTTCAAAGTGTTTATTCAACGGATTGTCGCATGTTTAATAATGGCGTCCGGACGTACGTACGCATTTCTCTTAAACCAGTAAATAAAAACGAATATAATTGGACCTTTTTAATACGCTATCGAACAACCAATATGTTAAATTTATTTAGAAAATATTGCTTTGTGGTTTTGCATTATAAAACCATCAATAATAATATGCGAGTACAACCAATTTGTTGATATATTTATCGCCATAAGCCAAGATAATATTATCAGCGAAATTAGATATATTTAAAATAATTATCCATACATTTTCAAATTTCATTAAACCCTATATGCATGAAGCCTGTCCCCGACGGGTTGACGAAAATGGTGTAACTTCAATTGTATAATAATTTTAGCATGTTTATTGGATGTTGGTCATATTTTGACAACGATTGGCAAAAACTTGGCAAAAATCTTTAAAAATATATAAAAAACGAAGAAAGTTATTTTTTGCTAGCCCAGTTCAATCAAAATCGTTGTCTGCATGGTTTGCCAACGGTGGAATAAAGCAAAACCCAAAAACAAGTGCGCGAACCATAATAGCATTTAGATAACACGTTCCTGCACACTCTTGTGTGTGAATTTACGATGCAATACGTTGATGCCATTGACATTAATCCCATATGCCCATTCATAGGCAAAACTAAAGTTGATTACCAACACGAATGTCATAACAGTTGTAAGAGTCATAGGTAACTTTAATAGGCACAGTTAGTTCTCGGTTGTTGTCATTGTCACGACCAGATAAGGCAAGATAGAGGACAGAGATAATTTGCAATTTCTCGAACATTGCCTCACGTTAAGTCAAGAATGTCGGTTGTTTTGATTAATCAATAACCTCGGAATTTTTGTCGATCGAGTTGGATTTGCCGGTGCCTCCCACGTCTCCCGCCGCCCACTTGCCACCCACTTGTCACGGCACCGGGTATCGAACACCAGACTTCCCACTCGACAGTCTATGGACTGGTCGAAGGAAATGGAGCCAACAGATGTTCTCTCAGTAAATACAGGAAACTAACTCATAGCACTAAATGGCCTTGCACTTTTATTTTTACTTCGGCATGTTTTCTCTAGCACGTTGGAAATGTTACTTAACCGTTAGGGTGCGACCCAGCGCCATGGCGCTGTAAGCTTTAGTCACGTAAATTACGACGCAATTCTCAGTGTGCTTTTTGTCGTCCTTGGGAGATGACGTGTTCAATTTGAGCGTGGTATATTGCGGTTGGCGCGTCTCTTGATAACTGTATTTATTGTTTATCCTGTTAAAATAAATACACACTAAAGTGAATTGATATTTTTCACCATGTCGGAAGTTAGTTCTATTGCGAGTGATCGTAATGTATTAAATGACAGCGGCACTACGGACGACAAGACCTTTGTTCCCATAAATTAAAACAGTGACAACGGAAATGACATTATTGTATATCGCAATAAAAGATAGCAAATAGAAAATGCATCTTCTGATTCGTTTTCAAAAACAGATTATCAAGTCAAATAATCTTTTATTTTCGTATTTTTTGTTTTTGTAAATGTGTAGTTTTTTTTTTTATTGGAATTCGTAAATTTTCATTATTTACTGCTATAATTTCAAAAAAAAAATGATTGATATTTGTCTAAGTTATTGCATTTTTATTGAATACCATATTTTATTTAAAAACACCTAATATCTGTACCAATTTATATGCATACTTGCAAAATCATCGTACTGAAACGGTTAAGTAAGCTTGTTGCTATGGTTTATACAGATTTTCCTTTCAGAGTTCATGCGTTTACACAATTGAAAGTTCTTCTTACCTTTTGGTACCTCTGTTATACTATTACCTGAAGTCATATGTTTGGCGCGAACCAAATCAGGTAGACAAAACGTTCCGTTACCCATTGAACATTTTATTTCTGATGTCAAAAATAAAAATATATGAATGCTCCTTTCAAGTTGCTTCGATTCGTGTCGTGAGATGTCTTCTGAGAACTCAGTTTTGTAAGAATCAAGCAAAACAATAAAATGAAGAGAAAAAAAAACTATCGTGAAAAATATCACAATATTTTGCTCTAATGGCTACGACAGCCTCCACGAAAGAAACATCATCCTTTTCAGAAATTTGATTTCGGAATATCGACAAATAGTGTACAATCCGTAAAGACAGAAATTCATTGACTAACCATCATAATTATCCCTGACGGACATTGCATTGTTCTTCTTTAGCCGTTTAATTATTGCTGGAGATCGTGACCCGCACTCCAATTTCCCTGGTGGACAAGGATCCTTCTCTCCTGCGTGGAGAGCTACAGACACCGACGATGCATCGCATCGATGATCTTCCTCTGCTTCTCCTGCCTTCCACTTTACCACTTGACCACGAGTTACTCCGGGTTTGAGTTCTTAGTTGGGCGAGCAACGTGTCCAAAGTATCTTGGAATTCGCTGCAGGCAGACAGTTTATAGCCTATTGTGGATGCCTAGCTCTTCAGGAACGGATATATTAGTGCGCCTGGCTCTCCATAGAATCCTGAACATTTCACTCATTTCTATCATTCTAGCATCTATCCGTTTCCTTTCGATGGCTCTAAATTTCCATATTTCTACACCGTATAGAAATATGGGAAAAATCAACATCTTGGTGGTTTTCGTTATGACTCTGTTACTCCATATCTTTTGCATTTTGCATATGGTGTCTTTTGTCATGCAAAGTCTTCTTTTCACTTGTATCACTGCCTCCTTTGTCACTTATAGTCGATCCTGTGAGAGCATTTGGTCTTATACAGGTGTTTGCCTTGTCGATCACTAATAGTTTTGTTTTGAATTTGTTGTGTAAGATTAGTAAAACTGCTATAAAATTCATCTTATCAAACAAGACGGAAATCACAGGGAAATAACAAAACTAGGAAGAACCATCTGTTCAAATAAAAGATGACACGAATGACATTACATAATTTAAAAAAAAAACCATAGATTTAATAAATAAACACAATGTAATCCGTCTTCTAGAAGGTAATAAACCAACCCGAAAGTAGTTTTTAAAGACATAATAGTAAACAGTACCGTCAGCAATAAAACAAATTTCAAGTCATAAACAAAAACAATATTAGAAAACAGGGGAACTCACCACCAACATCGATGCTATATATTCCATAGATTTAGTATTCATTGTTCCAGTCTGACGATGCCCGTGATAGGGTGAAACCGGTCCGGTCGAAAATAAATAAGTGAAAAAAAGTTACAAAGGTTTTTCATTTTAAGATTAGTACGTGATTTAAATAATGTCGGATTGATCAAATTTATACGAATTTACATTATACCACTCGATAACAGATTAATGGGGAAAAAATGACGTGTTACTTTAAAGTGGGTCATCATTTCAACCTAATATGCTTGATTTAGTTCTGACATAGATTCCCATGTCTTCCCACACTCCAGAACTCCAGACCTTTGCGGTGTTTGATCTATCTAAATCAGAAATAACCTCAAAATCGACAGTTTAATCATCGCCTGAGGCGTAATTGTGAGCAATCGGCTATCCAGGAGAAATATGTATGGTACCTGCGAACATTAAACAATATGTGCTGTAAAAGAACAGTAAATATTTTTTTCCTGATTGCCTATTTGTTAACGTCGGTTTTCTAATCCGCCACCTCTGGGTTCTTTGCGACATGTTATTTATATAAATTCATGTACAGTATAAATTTTTGCGGCACTTTCCAGGGTGGTGGATACCCTCAGTATCGCCCTGGTGAAAGACAACCACTCAGAAACGAAACATTGCACTTTGCCTAAAATGGCATTAGCCGTGTTATTCGTGTGGCATTAGTGACCAGATCTAAATACACAGGTACTTCAACCAACCATCCTCTTTCTAATCTTCTTCTTCCTCCCTTCTCCAAATAGGACATGCCATATAGTTTCACAGACTCCGGGCAGTTGGGAGTTGCAGTTGTGCGGTAATTACTGACGTAAAGATATGTATTGTTTCTTCGATGGATGAGTGATTATTTTGTGGCATCATTATTAATATAATTAAAAAGAAGTACTTTGTTTACACCACCCTTTTTAATATATAAATATCTACATGTTTCAGAAGCAAAGCTTCCCTCATCAGGATAAACAGTATACAAAGTTGGTATATATATTGCGAAATTTGATTAATTACGACATGCGTCATTTATAAAAAAGAGTGCAGGGTCTAATCCACATTCTGGAACCTTTCGAGATCTGATTTAAGGTAGAAATTGTCGACGACCTCATCATGATTCGTGCTGTAACGTATCCGTCATAACTCGTGAGGGTTCCGCTTGTCCCAAGGTCACGTACGTGAGGGTCCCACCAGAGCCCGCGGGACAGGAAGAGCTCAGGAGTCCAAACCATATATCCCTGTAATTAGCCACACCTGTGATTACATTACACAATTACATCAATAACACAACTACACCGACACGCGCACGTTCGACGTACAACAGTAAAGTTGGCACAGGTGTCAGTGTTGCAAAATAACATGCAATTAATTGCTTTCAATTTGAATATGATAATTAACTATTTGTGTTTGCTATGACACTTCGTACAAATAGTGACGTGCAATCCATAAAGGCTGAAAAGCTGTGCGTACCCTTAGACAAAACGAACCATTAAAAGAAATTTAAATATAATTGACCGGTCAGTGGGTTAGCTAGCATCGAGTCTGAGTCCCATCCAGGCATCGTGACTTCAATTCCTCGGCTGTCTAAGTCCTCCATCACGACACAGGCAACATGTGGTGTGATGGTAGTAGGAGATTTTCAAATATTGTCGGGTTATTCGTAACCAGGGGATTTTGTCTCTAAAAATATGGTTTTTGGATGCATCCTACCTTTGGCTATACATTTGACTTCCTTGCTCTATTTTTTTTGCGGGATAATATTAACATAACGCAAGGCCATGCATCCGCATACTGCTTGCAGTAAAGCTGTGAAACATACCGCTTTCATTCCCAGTCATTTTCGTACCCGCTAGTACCCGAACATGAAAAACTACACACAGCCTACCTTTGGTCATAGAGCAACGCACGCCACTGCGTACGGAGTGCATTACTTGCGTCATTTGAGGTATTTAATTAAAATGGGTAGTACCAGGAAAAATTACGAATTGATAACCATAAACTAAAAACCACATGATAACATTATTATTCTCTTTGAAGATGTCCCACGAATATTAGTATTATTACGATTGTGTGATTGCCTCATTTTTTGGAATAATATGTGTTTTTTACTCCGTCATAATGTCGGAATTTATTACAATTTATACTGTCCGGTGAGTAATTGAACATATACATTTTTAATATTTATATAATAAAAATATCACGTAGTGATGTTTAATCATGCGAAGGTCAACGAAAATGTTGACATTATTACGGTTTTCTTCAAAAGATTCAGGAAGGATCAATCATCGTGGTTCAGTTAAGATGGATTATTTTTTTAAGAGCCATTTTTGGAAAATACCACCTCAGGGGAGCTTACCTATGTAAACAAAACATTTTATGGTGATCTGATCAATGTGTTTATTTATTTATTTAATATCAACGGTATAAATATACTATAAACAATAATTGCATGTCACAGTTAAATACACGCATAAGAACATAGTACAAATAATTTTAAAGGGTAACTATTAAATGTGGCATTAGATCGTACAATGACATCAGAAAGTGAATAAATAATAAAAGTTCACGAAGGATGTAAAAGTAAGAGATATGCGTACACATAAAACATATAAGTTAAATTAATATTGATTGAAAAGATATTAATTTAACAAGCAACATCTTCCGCTTACTGTGATGGTAGTAGGAGAATTTCAAATATTGTCAGGTTACTCGTAACCAGGGAATATTTGTAACTTCTGCCACAATAATAAAAACTAAAATACTTGCAGAACTTAACAATAGCATTATTAAATTTGATTTAGATTAAAAAAAATAAATTAATTACGATAACATTATCGAGTTATTCTTTTATTAAAATTAGGCAAAAATCGTAATTTTTAAAGGACGTCATTCGCTGAATGACAGCTGTCAACCGAAAGAACCAAGACAATGAGAACGGGAATCGAGCCTCTGGTAATACTGCATATACGATTCTCCGATATTACCTCAAATCATTCGCTGCTTTTCGCCTTTCTATCGTTTTACGTATACCGTGAGCTCTCGTAGGAAAGTGATTTAATACCGCGAATGCTGGAATTACCATATGGCTGAGTATTTTTAGTATTTAATGGAGGTCACTTGGCGAATTCTTCATCTTATGTAACTTGTAAATTAATCAGTTCTTGAATTTATTATTATTCTGTCACGGATGCATGGGCTCTTGATAAAGTAAATTGATTGACATGTTTATTGTTTAGTATAACGCTTTATCTTTGTGCTAATTTTGGGAGTTCTGTAATAAGTTGTATTTTGCTATTCGTATAATTTACTCAAAAACTCATCTGTTCAGAAAATCATGTCCACAAGTGGTTTACTAGTTGTCTTTTCCGATATGAAAGGGCGCCACAAAGAAAATATACTATCAGTATCACCCTGGTGATAGACCATCATTCAGAATCGAAACTTTGCTTGAAATGAATTTAGCCACGTTTGGTGACCTGATATGAATAGCCGGATACTTCCCAACCTTCGTTTTTTCCTCATCTCCGTTCAGTCCCCACTCCCTGCAGCCTCACGACATACCCCAATAGTGATGCCATAGTCCCACTGGCTTCGCGGTCTATAAACACGTTATTGTAAATTTATGTTAGAATATTCAATTTATTGGAATAACTTATTAAAGCTTTTAAACGCTTTAATAAGTTATTACGTAATACTTAGTCATTGGTGAAATCATCATCATCAGGTGAAATATGTAACAGAAAAGGACACAATAATATTCGGGTAGAACTTTGCAACCATGCAAAAAGATAGCAGCTAAATATGGAAATTAATTTAGAATAATATTGGTAATTCTTAAATTGAAATGTGATGTCCACCAAAAATGATTAGGTTTTATTAGCTTAGTGGTGTAGAGCGTTGTCCCGGTAAGATAGCGATCGTGGATTCGATTCTCAGATGCTACCGGTACCTTTTTATGTTCTGTGTCTTTGTCATTTGAGATTTGTTAATATTATCTTCAATGATTATAGATATATAGTTTATTTACATTAACATTCTTTAACATATTGATAGTTTGTTCATCATATTTTTGACAATTTATTATTTGCAAGTATCACAAGTAATGTTATATTAATAGAATCAATTGATAAAGTTGTTCCCCACTTGCTACGCTAGCTTGGGATAGCTAGTAGTAGTCTATTTCGTTTCGTGGTAATATAAAATAAAATAATCAATTTTGTTAACACAATAATATATGTGTAATACACCTTACGTTATTTTATATAAATAAATAAAAAATAATAATGTAAAGACTGCTAAAAAAATTAAAATATTGATTTAAATAGTATAATTTTAAATAAAAAAAATACTCATTACAGTCAAAATAAATATAAAAACAACACAGAAATAGTTAAACAACGCGGGAATAAATCAGTTTTAATAAATTTACGAATAGACCAAATCAAATCTACACGATGAAATGTTTGATACTGCTGTCGATAGTTCCTCATTAAAGCGTGTTTTTTTAATCTAGTATTGAATACATTTCGTGTACATGGTGTTTTTAGTTGGGGGTGTAACCTAATGTATATGAAGGGACAAAGGAAAGCATGCGATCTTTGTCTGAATGCGGACTATGTTAGGATGGTTTAATTGTCTTGCTTGTACATCGCCTTGAGATGATATCAAGCAAAGTTAGAAATATTATTATTCTATATCAAAAAATCTTAGGTTTATCGACTAATGTAAGTATTGATATATGAATCGACAAGAAAACTATGCTCTATACGTTCTCACGTTCTTCAAGGTCGACAACTATTAGCGGACTATTTTTATCTCCTAGTCAAAAACACGCCGTTTCTTCGCTTTGATCAATCGAATAATTAGTAAAATGACTTCAATAGATACAGTAAAAATGTAATATTGGTCTACCGCTGATAGATACGTTATAATATCTCCCTCTTTCGCATAAACAACGAACGTAACATAATGAAAGGTTGCAACGGAGCTCTCGGCGGCAGGACAATATCGATAGTAGAAATGAATTAACCTCGCTCTGTCTGCTGCTTGCCCCGCCCAGATCATCCATCTCCCTCACAGCTGATGGCTGGTGGCTGATGGCTGACAGCTGACAGCTGATGTCACAGCTGATACAAATGACTGTCGAACAGGAAACCAACACAATGTCGGGGGAGAGCTTTGATTAGCTTTTTTTTGCCATCCACGATAAAAGCTTTGGTCAAAGGGGCATTGCAATTGACTACATTGTTGTGTGGGTGTTTACGAAAAATATTTATACAATAGTATATTATTGAATATGCCTATTTATTCCCGACTTTATCCGATTTTCAACGCAAATTGCCGAATTAAACATTTCACAAATTTAAGATGGAATAAACAGTATGGCGTCTCCATTTTTTATGATGATTCAAAGAATTGAAGAAGAATTCGTTGCAAAACTGTTGCGTTTACGTAGAGATGACAGATATTCCAACTCACCGAACACATCTACCGATATAAAATTTGCACATTTTTTTATTGTATAAATTTTCCAGTTTGATGCAACTATCTTTAGCTTACAACATAGTTTCAATCGTGAGTTATGGAGCTTTAAAATAACCCTTTTACTTTTTAATTCATTGGTTAAATTATTAGCTCATAAAAGTTTATACGAACAAAGGAATAATATTCCATACTTTAATCAGTCTCAAAATTCTTTCAGTATGATCAATTCTGTGGTACAAAATTGTATTTCAGCACATTAATAACCCTATATATAATACAAATAGACTAGAGTACACTTACAATACCCGTCTTAAGTTTAATGAAGGAAAAAAAATTCGATAACGAATTGTTGAAATGGCGCTATAAAAAAACAGCAAAGTGTTTTTATTATTATATTAAATGCCCAACGGCTATTGGTTTAAAATATTTTATACTTTGGCTCATTAATTTCGTTTATGATTCAGAGAAGCTTAAAATAGAAAGTGATTACCTTTATTATACGAATTTAACGGATGAAGTCAGCATTTAGGAAAGACCTATAGACTAGAAGGATTTTCAGGAACATAATATTATTGTACTACCGCGAATATTTAAAATTGTGGTTTTAATTCGCATGGATGTAATATATTATTTTGTAATTATATTAGGTTAGGTTATTTTGTGTAGATTTTATCGCTCTTTTGATATTCGTACTTTACATTTGATTACTTACACACCTAGCTTATTCTAAATTGTGCATGTAAGTGAGTCTGCTGCTCATGAATATTTTTAGTCCTAGTTTTAATTTGCATATATCTGTTATTTTACAATTATATTTGGTTAGGTTAGTTAAAAAAATGTTAATATCTAGTAAAAACTTCTTATGCTTTTTAAGGTCATTTTATAAATATTCTCCAGTCCTAAAAATTATTAATATTTCATATAGATACCGACTCTCTTGCGCCACCAATATTCTAATAAATGTATCATCAATAGAAAAGGAGTATAAAATAGCAACTGTAAAATTCATATCATCTCTAAGCTTAAATTTTCTACATTTTTAATAAAACTGTGTTCATCTGAAGCGACCTGCCAGGTAAGTATGTTTTTCTGTACCTGTTTGTACATAATTAGATAAAGAATATCAAGTAATATTTGTAAAGCGCACTTGAGGTGAACCTTCATAAAACTGCGCTATAGAAATTAATTAATTAATTAAATTAATTATTATTATTAGCCAAGCAGACTTGTGGTTTTGTTCGGCATTTCGACGTAAACGCTGCTCACGACTTATTTCGCTTGAATTATTATGTAACTGCTGACTTGTGGCCGTCTCGTGTTACAAACTGCTAAATATATTAAATACATGTCTGATGCACTTTATACGACTTCACGTAATCTCGCCAATCTGGGTAGGTGTAGAATTACCTTTATTTCTTCCAAGAGTATTGCGTACAGCACCCAGTGCCTGTGCAAGGACCTGTATTTACTATTATTGAGAGAGTGAACCCGACCCATGAAGGATACCAGTGTTTAGTTCTTTCAAATAACAATGCAGGGACAGTTCTGCGGACTTATTGTGGTGTTTTAAATATAATGGAAAACTCGATTAAGATTCCTTGCTTTCAGTGGCACGCATTACTCTGTGATCAAGGGTAGGCTGCGTGCAGTTTTTCGAGTTCGGGTATGAATAATTGTGCTATAAATATTTGTAAATGACCACTTTATTATCATATTCCGCTGATTTTTGTGTCAAGTTCCATACCAAATTCAGGGAAAAATACATTGTGATCAGAAATGTGTACTCGTATGTACCTGCTCAGATTCTATGCACCTAGCAAAAACTTCTTCACCGAATTTATCAAAACTTAAAGAACTTTTAAGTCAATGTGTTTTAAATATAATGGAGAACTCGAGTAAGATCCCTTGCTCTGAACCCAGAGGTCACGGATTCAAATAAAACAACGTGATCTAAGCGTTAAGGTGTTTTGTTTTTTGAATTCTGTAATTTAGTAGCTGCAGCTGATCAGCCTTCATTTATATTGCTTCCTTGAATCACCAGCAAGATACTCGAAAGTAATGACTACCATCAGCAACTGACGCACGTAAACATACCAGGATAAGAAGAAGCTGTTTATCGCATCACAAGATTCACGGAAATAAAGAAAGTGGGAATGTCGCGGAGGTGAATTAACATCTCGCAGATGATGTCACGCCGGAAGTAGGTAGGTACTTTCACTTTAGCGTCCGAGACCAGAATGAATCAGATAAATCGGCAGGTATTTGTTAATAATAATAAAGGCTTATCAGTTTTTTTTTATTAGACGAAAGCAATGAAATAATAATAGCTGTTATTGAAACTATTAAATGTATGGAGTGATCGTGCTTGGACATTTTACATTTATTTATTTCTTAAAGTTTAACAAAAAATTCGCAAAAAAATGTAACCTTACTGGGGTACCCCGTTCTAAGGTCACATTGTACATGGTTTTATATAAAGAATATGAATTTGGTCAAGTATATTTTAAGTTTGATAAAAAAAAATTAAGTACGATTTCGTAATTATATTAAAATATTACTACATGTACGAGTATCATACCAGTTGTGAGCAAACTAGCGATGAGTCGTTCATGAACGAACCGTTCATTTATTCCGACTCATTTTGATGAGCCGTGAGCGTACAACTCCTGGTAAACCGTAATACAGCTCAATTGAACTGTGACTCTTTTTGACAAAACTAGGAACCACTTAAGAGATTGTTTATTTATCTAAAAAATATCAACATATCTCAGATGTTCGATAGTATTCTTACAGATTTCTACGATGCGCATCTTTAAATAAGGTCATTTGTTCTAATTTGTGTACATAAAATCATCGTATACGTATCGAACTTCCTCGAGGTTAAATTATAACCACGACCGTGGGACTCGCAATTAGTATTTGGCGCCATGACGCATCTTAAAGCATTTGTTTTCAAAGGTTCACACATTTGTGTGCAGATATAATAATAATTACCGCATTTATACGTGTGTATTCACTGTACAGTACGCAAACGGCGACTGAGAGTCTGGCATCTGGACGTTTTGTACCTACACCTATACGCTGGGAGCCGTAGGAACTATGAGTCGTATGCACTGGGATATGAGCTCATGAACTAGGAGTAGGCTCTTAATGATCCGTCGTTCAATTGAGTCGTACTTTTGAGTAGTACGAAAATATTGAGCTGGTACCGTGACTCCCGCTCTAAACAAAATGAGTCATGACTTATCCCTGGAGCAAACGGATGATCGCCGAGAGAAAACAACAAATAGATTCATGCTTGGAAGGAAGTTCATGAAAATGCTTGGAAGGATACAGTGGAACTCCCAGTGGCAAGACCATAGATAGAATAGGTAAGGAAATATTGTACATAACCCAACCTGTACAAATACACACAATATCACTTGTCAGAGTACACAAATCCTATATGCCATGGTAATTTCCGGCCTTTTTTTCAAAAGAAGCATTATCTCACAATAATAAATTAATAATTTGAATAGGGCCGTTTTTGTGAAAGATCGCTTCGATGTACAAATTTATTTTTATTTTTATTTCATACCATACAAGAGTCCCAACTGCTCCCAACCGTCTGGAGCCAGTGAGACTATGGCATCCCCAATGAGGGTATGTTGTGAAACTGAAAGTATTGAGGAGGGGAAAGAGATGGGGAGGAGGAAGGTGAGTACCTGGTTATTCAAATATGATCACCAAACACGGCTAAAGTAATTTCAAGCAACGCATTTGATTGTGAATGGCGGTTTTTCACCAGTACGATACTGACAGTATGCATGACTATGTAGCGTGCCTCAAATATAATAGATACATATTATTTTTAATGAATAAATTTTGAACTAACACAATTTAATCAAATAATATTTACTTGCGCACCCCGGAATTGTAACCTGCGACCCCCGGAATCGTAGCCAAGCATCGTAATCACTCATCCACGGAGATTACTTGCTTGGGTTTACCTTATTATGTACAAACAGTTACAGAAACAGACTTACCTGGCAGGTCACTCCAGATACGTTATATTGTAAAATTTTTGCTTGGCAAGATATGATTTTGCACGCACAGAACACAATATTAGAAAACACTGCACATCGCATGATATTGCAGTTACATTTTATTCGTATTTGTCATTGATATTACATTTGTTAGAAGGTCAGTTTCAAAAGAAGCGTCGGCATTTATTTGAAATATTAGTATTTTTTATTATTGTTCGAAATTAGAACAAAAAGATTTGTTCTCGGGTTTAGAAGTTATCGATAATAGTTATTTATTTTTACAAACATTTATGGTTCTTTACCATTATTTACAATATCGCGGATTATGAAAAGTTTTAAATTTGTCTGTAAGTGACGTTAGGTAGGTAGGTAATAATCGGTTAGCTTCACTAAGTAATTTGGCGGGCTTTGAAAAATTCAAACATTGAAGATTATTATACATTTTAAAAAAATTGGTATTTCATTTAGAAGGATATTCATGACAAAGTCTTAATCGCCCGTGACCGTAGGTCTTTGCGAATGAGATTTAAACCATAGAGAAAGAGTTTTGGATATATTCAGTACCTATGTAGGTAGGTACCGCGGATTAACCTCTGCAATGGGTGAGTGGTGATGGATGACGTTGGTCGCGTGGGCCGGTACCTACGCAGCCGTCACCTGCGCCATTTGCATTGCCGTAGGTAGCAATGGCGACACACATGGCGCCTGTTTCTCGTCGCTGCATTCCGCCTTCTCCTTCCACCCCACCGATCTTCATCAATATGCCTTATTGTCGTATCAATTCATACATAATGTCCACATACCCAGTACAACAACATAAAACATAAACATAAATGTTACTCGCACTCAACAATCTAGACGTGTGTTATTATTATTACAATATTATGTCGTAGAGTGTCTATTGTTTCCGCGTTGCTTCGATCAATTGACGAAACATTTGACCCCGATTTTGGTGTAACGGATTCATTGTAGCAATTCTGTTCACGTTGTCATTTTTTTATTACCATTGACAGTGGTGATGGAATTCGCTTTTGAGTTGAGTTCTTCTGTTTCTTTCTCTCCTATAGGATGTTGGCTGTCATCAACTCAATGTTTACCCAGCAGACAGTATCCCGGAACATCCTTATTTGTACCAGTCATGTATTTTTCATGGCCAATTTTTTCCGGAATAATCAGTTCTTGTAATTATTCTTCCTCATGATGTAATCAAGATATTGAACTATTAAAATCGTCTTCAGGGACCACCCTGACCATTTTTAAATCACCTCTTTTCCAAAAACGAAGATTATGATGTACATTGAGCGGAAAGCTGTGGCAGCTCGTGGCCTATTTCATTGGCAGTTCAATCGGAGATTAAAAAAGGGAGAAAAAAATTCGTCCGTAAATCA
Source organism: Halesus radiatus (assembly GCA_022606495.2). NCBI lineage: Eukaryota > Metazoa > Arthropoda > Insecta > Trichoptera > Limnephilidae > Halesus > Halesus radiatus. The sequence goes on along the minus strand of JAHDVE020008770.1, from coordinate 65,582 downwards.
TACGTTGGTCTTTTAGATATTTATTCATATTTTTCCCTAGATCTACGAATTTAATCATATCACTGAACCAGAGATTAGCGACTTAGCAACAAGATACGATTTGGCGATTAATTAAAACAGAACGCAGCGCCGCCGCCCCGAGCATTTCTTACGGAGATTGAGATGCTCTTTGACTTTTTTTAGTAATAAAAAGGTCAATTTACTGTATATTGATCATGGTAAAACCGATGAAAGGTTACACCATTGCTTTTTTTTATTTTTTCCAGAACGACTTGTGCAGTCATGGAGGTATTTTGCAGAAATCTTTGGAGATCCATACCCTGCTAGCGCTTGTAATCGACTGAAGCCCGTGTTATCTCAATGTAGCCAATTGGCCTCATTTATATTGCCCATTTATATACGTCAATAGAATATACTTAGTTAAACACGAACAGGTGGATTTTTTAGCACGAAATTTTAATTGCATGTTGTTTTAAAGTGTGTTAAAATTATAATACCTTATTACATTATCTTTTCTTACGAGAGTTTAAACGCACTTTAGAGAAAACCGCCACTCGTAGAAAAACATCAAATATTCATCCCGTTTATACCAAATGATCAACAAACATTAGGCCTCTTATCAAACTGATTATACCCTCCATAACCTTAGTGAGCGGGCTTAAATATAAGATTGCTGCTAGCACATAAAACACAGTTGACAATTCTTTGAAATATAAATAAATAATAGCCCTGCAGTAGCAATAGGCAGCCCGCTCACTGGGTAGAGAAGATTATCTCCACATTTATGCACCTCTAACCACAGTTGACACAGGAAGAGGGAGAAATGTTCCCTGGCACTGTACACAAAAAGTTTACAGTACGATATACATCAAACTGAATAATTTACGGGAATTGTTCAAATCACACCATTGACTTTAGATGGATCAGAATGAGAACCAATTTATAAACATACTAGCTCATGTGGACCCGGCCTTGTCGGAATTTTTTTTTTAATAAAGTTATGAAGTTGTGAATTCTTGCTTGTCATTAGGGTGCCATAATTGATTTGACAGCGAAAGTAACATTCATTTGAATATTTTATTTCATTCCAAACGTTAATTTTTTCAAAATATATCTAAATCATAAAGTTCTTAAGTAGGTACCTACTCGTATTTTCCATTTTTAAAATGCAATCTGTGGCTAACCAGATATATCTATAGGTTAACCTGAATAAAACATGGCGGGTTCAACGTTTATCAAACTAATTTTAAAACGTTATAGCAACAGTTTTACACATTGGATTTCATTCAAACTATTTTCTAAACCTTCCCGGCACTAATAAAAACAAACTGTGCTATTTTCAGCGAAACTGGTCCAGTGATTTTCGAGAACATCGAGGACAAACAAACTTACATTGATTTTTATATATATTGATAATGGTGATATGAATGTGGTCAATTAGAATTCAGTCTGCGATCTTAACGACATGTCCGTCGTCTAACATCCGACCAGAATTATTCTCTGTAAGCCTGTTGAGTGTTGGACACATGGTGATATGGTCCTAGTGCTCTCCAGTCCGCTGTAACCTCTCTTTCTGTTACTTGTGGTTTTTATGAGGATGAGGAAGATGCTACAACAGACCTAACAACGGTATCCCTGTATTAGAATTCTCTGCAACGCGAGATCTGTTTGACAGCGGCATGGTTGCAGATACTTTTATTTTAGGAAAGCTTGATTTGTTGGCTTTTGAAATAGCAGTTTATTTATTATGTATTCATTTTGAGATGTGCTTGGAATCGTTCATTGCGTCAGGTTTATACCCTGAAGAGTGGATGTACGACTACGAATAAGTGCCTATCCATAGAATTGACGGCCTGCGTCGTTGAGCGGTTATAATCCTTGGCTACGAAGTCGTGGGTTAAAATCCTGGCGTGCGCAAGTAAATTTTATTTTATTAATTTGTGTTATTTCACAATTCATTCTATTTCACATTCCGTGTGTACACCCGCCAACAAATAATTGATTTCAATATTTAAAATCATTACATGCTAAAAGTTATTATTTAAAATATTTAAATTAGCGCCATCTGTGAGTGTGTATTACGTTTCGTTAAGCCTTAAAAAGATGATGGTAATCGTGCAAATTTCACGAAGCTAGAGCTCACGACTCGGTCATGTTTGACGTCTTCTTGTAAGATTATTTTCTTTCATAAAACATTTACTTACAATTATTTATCCAAATCATCGCGGGACACCGACATTAACTCTCAAAACAAGCTTTTATCTGATTCAATGAAAGCCGTTTCATTAGCCAAATTACAATATTCCTCCCCCTGAATGGGTGTGAACAGCCAGGCAGGTAATACCCTCGCCGGGTGCTCCGGGACCCTATTAGTCTCAATTAGCGCCCCTCTGCCACCGTGCGCTACGGAGCCTCCTCGCGCCGATTAATAACCAAATGGGATCGGTCGCGGATTTACCTCCTGGGCGCATGCCATACCAGGTGGTCGGCATTCATTAAGCTCGTGTATTCCCCACATACCCATATGAGCCACTGAATTGATGTTGTCTGGGCTGTATCAGTCGAATTGCGGCTCACAGATATGGACACATCCATTTTTTGAAAAAAAACGGGTTTCTAACAATATATCTTCCAATGCATACCGTTCTAATGAAAAACCATTTTTCAACCATATAAATAAGAGATTTTGATAAACAAGAACACGTTACAATTTAAAATATATGTGATAACCTCTCAGTCTTCAGTGATTCGTAGGAAAATGACAATACGAGATGCCGATAGTTACAGTATGTAATGTTGGTATATTACGAGCACAGACGTCAGGTGGGAATGCTGTCCTTGTTACCTTGTACCGGTATTTGAATGGATGATGCTCTGAGGAACTAGCGTCAATGATCCCCCCGGCACCGGTGCACAGTAAACGGTTGACATTTGTCATATGAGAACGGGTCGCTTCTACGACTCGTTCTTGTGTTCAACAGCTCGGCTGCGGAATCATCTGTGTTTCCTCCCTCCTACAACATGGGTCTCTTCAAGACCCAGGTTCACTCCATCCTATCCGCTAAAAGATCCTCCACACAGAATCCTCAAAGAAGATATAAATAAGCCTTGAGGGAAATTATTTCCCTCGAGGCCTCCTGTATGTAATTACTGTAAGAAAAGGGGTTATTCTAAGGAATGAAGTACACGCGAGACAACCTTTCACTCGTATATATTAAACTCTGTTTGATACTATCTCTTTCATAGTGTGTTGTCCCTTTCATACACTTGGACCAGAATAAATATCAATAAATCGTTTTATTCCAAAATTTCTGGCAAACGACAAAATAACAACAGGTTTCCGGATATTTGTATTTTCAACAAAAGGTTTCCGTAATAAAAGTAAAACGATGGAATCTCGCTAGATGAGAGCATTGTATGACACTATGCACACGCTTCTGTCAATATTATGCCGCGGATTTCAGAAATCTATGACATACACGTATGCATTTAATCTCTTATCTCAGACTTTATGGATCTTGGAATTCATGAAATACAGATCTACCTATAAATACATAAATACAAACAAATTCTCTCAAAAAATATCAATATTTTTAATGCCTTTTTTAGGTAAGTAGAAAGGTTGGATGACACCGTGGTAGAGTTATCGCACCAATCTTCCGCTAATCGTGAGTAATTTATTTACATTTTATGCAATAATATAAGGTACCTAGAGTGAATATATCAGTTATACAGCATCACTCCCTGTGTAAATATATTATTATAATCTACGAGTATATCTGGAAAGAAACAGCGCAGACACACTTAACTTCTACACGAAGCAATGACTTGGAAAGAAAATAGCAGTCCAAAATGCGTGCGGCTTCCACCGCTGCCAGATAGAGATCCTGGCGTACCCTGGCAATAATGTTCTTTTCGCAACGGGAGGCTTTAGAATCATCAGCATAATTCATCTAACTTAATTTAATTAGAATAATGAAGAGATGTAGGTCTCTGATTCTTAAAATGATACCAGAAACATGTTAGCAGATCTTCGATGTATCAGTGTAAAGGGGGTATTAGTTAACTCACCACTCCTGTCAAAGAGAACCTCGGCACAGGCGTCATCCCTGGTGGGGTCACACCGGTACACCGCTCCTCCACGCTCCACTCCAGGCTGGGCTGTCTGCGCCTCGGGAGCTCCTACCATCACCCTGGAACACAGAAATATAATCCATTAGTAAAGGGAATTTTTTTTGAAGTTTTAGAGAAATACCCAATTTTGGAGGAATCTGGAATTCTTGACTTAACATTTTGTTGACAATTAGTTTTCAAACTTACTACAAATTCTGTCCAGTAGGAACTGACAAAGCTTTTTAATTTCGCGTAACATATATATATTTTTTAATTAAATGGAATTGACCCTTGAAATAAACAAAAATGGCGTACGTGCGCATTTGTGTCGCGTTTTCAATTAATATATCAAATTAAATAATACCATAAATAAAATAATACAAATAAATTAAATAACATATTCTTTAGACTTTTATAGAAAGTCAATAGATGTCTAACATAAATAAAAAATCGGATATTTATCCGAGACACTCTCTAGTTTACAATTGTGTTCGTGAAGGACTTTGTAAACATCATAAAGATAGCTGCCAATAATATGACATTGAAAATGGAAAATAATATTGACAAATCTTGAATTTGAGATATGATATCGATGAAGGTGACATAAATTGAACTTGTCACATTAGCTAAGTTGGTTAAGCGGTTGCCCGGGATAGGCAGAGGTCCTGGGTTCAAGTCCCAGATGCGAGTGATTTTTTTTGTTGTTGTTTTTTCCGGTTTCGTCTCTTATTTGGGTTATGTTAATAGTATTTTCTTCAGTGATTAAATAATACCAGTTTTATTTTTATTAACCTTGTTAAAACATAATTACAAAATCATGTTTGATGTTTGTCTTACTGAGAAAATTCCTGCGTCGAGACAGACGTAGGAGTACATAAGTTATATAATTAAACATAATATAAGAATATAGATATGGAAGAAGTTTTATAATTGTATAGAAGTTAGATTGTATACTCGTGGATATGTTATAATTGGTAGTTTTATAATCCAGGTGAGAGAAAATGTAAAAATAAAAATTGAATTGCATATGCCTAGAGACAAAGATAGATTCAAAATTGAGTAGGTACGTTTAAGAATGTGTATTACAGTAGTTAGCAATAATTGGAAGATCTGTTTTAATAATCCAAAATTTTATTTTATGTTTAAACTTAGTCAGTGTTTCTATTTGTTTAGTCGTAGCTGGTAGTTGTATTGCCTATGTATTGAAAGTGCTTTTGTCCAAAAGTAGTTCTAGCAAAGGGAGTTTGCATAAATTCTTTATTTTTGGTTCGTGTATTGTGTAGAATTGTCTAACTAATACTGTTAATTATTTAATTTTGCATATTTATTTGATAAAAAGTACCGTTGTTGTAAATGAGACGCCACCCGGAATCTATTGCATTAGTGAGAATATCGTATATGATCGGTTGCGTCAATCTAGTTTGACAGGTCTCTCTAAGCCATGTTTGGCATTTTTTCTCAAAAAGAAACATGGATGCTGTCTTTGCGGAAAAAATTCTCACTCCCGCTTATTAGAAGAAGGTTACCTTTAGCAAACTTGTGCACGCATGGATTCTACTCGAGATAGACCTAAGGGAAATCTAAATTATTAACATCCGCCTAGCAGGAAGATTTAGCAAACCTTCAAATACATGGGTGTATAAAAAATAAATTATTGTATAAAATTATTTTCATAAAATGGGAATTTTTATCCGCAAAGCCACTGCAAGTAGCTCTCAGCAGGAGTTTAGTTCAAGAATATTGATCAATATACACAAGTTTAAAACAATATTTTTTAAATGTGAAAACAATATAACAGTTTTGTTATAGTGATAACAGACTTCAATCACATAATAGTAATTAAATATTATTATAAAATTTTCAAAATATCAGCTAGTATTACACACGTTAAGAAATACAAAAAACAATAGTACAGTTTTGATTCAGTAAAAATAGACTTACACTTAAATAATTTAAAGATATACACAGATATCAAGGAGATATACAATCAAGGAGACCGTCATATATGTTTAAAATACAACATAAAAAAGCAAAATAACGTCAATACATAAGGTCACTTCTCAATAGCCAATAATTTAACAACAGTGAGAATTTTGTCATAGACCAATTATTTTTAAATTCGCATGGCAACTTATTAATGGTATTATGTATTCGAGGGTTCGCTGACCATATTTCTTCATGAGATAGACAGGAATTACAAACACCGGTTTAGCAAATCTCTAATTGCGTGCATTATTTATAGGAATAAAAACGCTGGGTATTTCTAACCTAGATTTTTCATGACATTGAAACTACAAAGTTTGTCCAAATTCATAAATTAGCATTCAATAGATGCTTCAGTTTTCTCGTTCCCGCCAATATGCAGGTTCTCAATCAGTCAACGCAGCGCTTCCATGCTTTCATCAAATAATATATTTAATAATAATACTAATAATAATGTATTCATTTATTCCTGAAGATGATAGCATTGCTATCGAAACATGTAGAAATATTTATATATTTTAAGTAAAGTGGTATATACAAAGTGTATTTTCAATTATATAATAAATAATAATACAGTTGGATGGCGAGGAGAACTTTAGAATGAACTGTAAAGGGAGGAGATAATTAAGCCAAAGCTGACCAAAATGGACACAAGCACAACTTGGTACCGCATCTCTGAGGACACAGTGACATAAAAACTCACCGTGCCTGATGGCTGGACGTCTATGGCACTTGGCCTGGCCTAGATCCAACAGAAACTAGGAGGGTAAATAAAGCCACTATGCTAAAAGATCCGAGTCCAATCGCTTGAACAGTGTGAAATCATCCATCGAAACTAGGTTTCTGATGAGGTACCGCGGTGCTCGTTGGGTTATTTGATATGGTCCGAATGAGACGTGTGGCAGGACCCGTTTCATCCGACCCCGGTCAGTCAACCAAGTCCGATGAATCAATCAATGGAAAAGTAACAGTAAAAAGTCAACAGAATCATGACATTGGCAGAACAATGGAGACTCGCGAACGCACTACTTTCGACTTTGAATTGAATCAAGGTCAAATAATCATCCCAACAACATCAAAAATTGGGATAATCTGATTGATTACGGCATAATTAACTTTTCATCACGCAATTACTCGATAATTTGTATTGTATATGCATATTTCATGTCCGCAGAGGTAGGTAGAGATGATGGACCGCAATGTGTCCGATATTGCTGTAGTATCCCGAGACGGGAGAATATTTCGCCTTACCTTTTCGGCATAGGATACAAAGTATGTCCATAAGAAGGAAGTTGGATCAAATGTGTCAAATGTATATTTTGAAAGATTCGAAGGTTCCTACCCATCTGTTTGATAAACTGCAGTGGTTCCGTGACTCGCATGCGTACAATACACGCCAAAGAGACCAAACTTGTTCTCCCCAGACATCGAACCGCTGTATTTGGGGGAGTTACAGCTATTCCTCAACAAAACTTTGGAATGAAACAGCAGTATCTAGTACCACATATTCGAAGGTCGACATCACTGCAGTGCTTCAAGAAGTTCTGCAGCGAATCATTGGTGACTTCACAGTCAGGGGCACAACACCATCGATAAATAATGAAATTGTTAAGTTAGTGATTTTGTAAAAAAGTGTTTGTAAGTTTTTTTAATTTAATTTTATTTAAGTGTAGAGATTTCATGTAAGACGCGTAACTTTAACTTCATTTCTATAGGCACTACTGAAAACCGGCAGCACTCCGGGTTCCGGAATGCATATCTGAGCAGTGACCTTTTTGTCAATTACTAAAATGATGTAATTTATTATTATTATTATTCAGACATGACTCGATAACCGGTGTTTGTTTCACAAGTATTCTAGTTCACTTCCGAGTCAGGTATTCTCCATATTTCTCCATAAAGGCATATATTTTTAAGGGATATATATTGTAAATCTATTAGTAATGGTAATTTAGTTCATTCCTATCCAATGTCAGCAGTAGGCAGTACATGGGATATCTGTCAGCGGTCGTCCTGAGAAGCAGCGGAGGTCATTCGCTATTCAATACGTCAAGCGTGGAGTCTGATGTCATGGCCAATTTGGCCAAACCGTACACTCCTTGCTTCATTCAAATTCTCCTGTTATTCCGATTCTTAACGTGACCCTGCTCGACTACTTGTGTTACTTGATCGTCCATGTATTTCTAGAGCGTTCCTGACTTATATTCTTCCTTATATTCTACCCTTTCTCAATTCATCTGTTCTACACACGCAAACAATATATGCGTTCCTTTCTTACACTAGTTCAATGTGGTTACATTACATTTTACATTAACTTGTATGAGAGACAGCATGAAAGAAAGACGACAATGGAGGTGTATAAGAGTGTGTGCAAGGTTGTCCATTTTTTTCTAATATGAAGCAGAGGAATAATCGGACCAGTAAGTATAATCGAGGTTTTTTATGTTTTGTGATAATCTTTTTGGAGAATCTTTTTTTTATATTTTGTTATACGGTAACCGTTTAATAAAGCAAAATTTATCCACTTTCAAGGTCAAAACAGTAAAAATTCGGCCGATTTTTATCAATTTTAAATTAATAAAATGTAAAACCTGTAATTTTGGACCAATGATTCAAAATATTGAAGACAGAAAATTATTATTTGTTTTAGTGTTTGATTCGTAGAACTCTGTTTGTTTTTTATAAATATTAATAATGATCTTCGAGTCTTTCAGTTTTTTTTTATTATTGTGAGAGCTGTTTCGGCGTAAAAATATATAAGACAGATAAGTTTGTCGCGATACTCTTTCGTATTTTGTAAAATAGAACGGAAACCGTTAATATTTTTGTCATAGCACCCGGCAATCCGAACGATTGCTATTAATGAGAAATATCATTACTCACTTCCGTTACTTCTATATTTTCATAAAACAACTTCGTATACCCCTATAAAACAGAACCCATAAAAAATATTTACAGTGCGCATAAAGAGCAATGACATTTTAAAGATGAAGAGGCGCCGCAGACGAAAACTTTTGTAGAACAAGATTAAAAAAGTAAATTAATGCCTGTATCTAGCCTAGTGTATCGCATCACTAATATAGACAAAGCAGTATAAGATTTGATACATATCTAGTTTTTTGTAACCAAGTACAACGGATTGCAAAAAAAACAGACAAAATAAATATGTTTGAATGAAAAGCATATTCTTTTAGGTAAGATACATTCGCAGGTCGCAGGCAAACGTATTTTTCTGGTGTCCAGTCTCAAGTAAACCATAAACATTGGCCTTGTCCCGTTGGATGGACTGGCTGGTAAATGCGGAAGAAAAGAAGTGAAAATACTCCGTTATCTGAGCAATGTCCCCCATGGACCAGCTTCCCTATTTGGAATTGGAGTGCCATCGGACAGCGGGAATTGGAGTGACGGCAGAACCTGACTGGAATTACGTCCCTAGGAATAGTATGATCGAGGTGATGTGCTGCGTCACTTCTCGTATTCTCACAGACGATGAAGGGAGCTAATAATGCCTACTGTTATAACATTGCATTATTGCTATCCTGTAGTTGAACAGTTTTAAATGTTCTACTGTAGGTAGGTACCTACCACAGATAATAGAAACAAGGGAGATTGGCCATGAATTAGTATGAAGTCGCGTTTTGGCAACATCGTTCATCCATGCTACAGCAAATCGCATCTACGTACAGCGGCGCCCCGCCTTTAACTCATAACGTTCATTGAGTCCACAGCTTTGATAGTATGTGGAGTTTGGTCGAAGCTCGGCGACAGTCGAAATGCTTTCATGCCATATCTCCCTCTGTTTCTATTATCTATGCTTTTAAATATTCTGCTGTGCAAGACCACCATTGAGAATCGAAAAATTGCTTGAAATGGCTTTAACCGTGTTTGGTGACCAGATCTGGATAGCCAGGTACTTCCCCACCTAATAAAAATAGTAGTTCATTTATATAGCGCAGTTTTGTGGAGGTTCACTTCAAGTATGCTTTACACAAACTAACCTAGCCTCTCCTGTTCCTCTTCCCCATCTCCTTCTCCTTCCCACTACTTGTAGCCTCACAGCATACCCCAGTTGGGGATGCCATAGTTTCAATGACTCCAAACGGTTAAGAGCAGTTGGGTCTCACATAAAAAATGTACTAAATTATAAGCATCCCGAGTTAACAGTTGCATGTTAATTTTAAAAGAGGCATTATTTTACAAAATGTGCTTAGTTAGAGGTAATTAATTACGTTTAAACATTTTTATGAAAAACGATAAAAAGAGCAGTGCTCAGCGATGCGAGAATACGCGTGCCACGCAACAGTTTTCATAATAATGAAATGCAGAAGGCGATGTTAATAAAGACACATGGGGGCAACATTGTTGCAGTAACATCATATCCTAATCTAATCACCAATTTTGTATCGTAGACATAAATCTCAAGTGGGATTCACACAAATACAGTCCAATACGTAGAGAACTGAATTATTCACGTTTGCAATAACACGAATTTTTACACAAAATTATTACGCGAATTTCGCAATTTTCAGGCGAATATCTCCGAATTTTCCTATTTTTCAAGCGATATTCTCGTATATAAAATTTTTTTAAAGCAATATTAATATAGAATATTTCTTTGTCCACGGTTTTGACAAGCTTGAATAGCCGTCAAATGGAATGCAGCTAATTTCATGTCGAAAACACCGCGTTCTATCATTCTTTTCTCGAAAATACATATTGATAACCAATATGTACCAATTTTGTTGCAAAATACCAAAAAAAGAATATAAAACCTTTTTTTTTTGCAAAATACCACTGTTTTTTTTTAAAGTAACACAATTTTCCATAAAATAAAGCAAATTTCACCCAAAAAAATAAGGGGAATTTTTCAGATCCCTGCCAATACCTCATTAAGAATGGGAATATATGTCAATATTTTTACAGTACAACTGACCGACTTCTCGATGTAAGTCCTTTCTTCGGATGAGAATTAAAGTTTTGTGAAAACTTGAAAGAAAGTCGGAAAAAATCTCTACCAAAGTTACCTAAACATTGTATAATTCCTGTAAAACTTATTTGCAACTTTCATAAAGGTTTTACTACACCTTTCGAAACAAATTCTCTGGAAGAGTCAGCTCCCTGCAGCACTGACACCATTCCCACAATTTAGTATTCAATATTTTCCAAATCTGTTTCTAAAATCAACATCCTTTGATAATTCATCGTTTTGACCAGGGGGCCTAATTGGCCACTCGGTGTGCCAATTTATGAAAAATTTACACAAGACGACATAATACGGACATACATTATCGAGTATCGTGCATACCCAGTGGATCAATATTGCCAAGAAAAGGGGTTTCGGGTTTTAGGTCACCTTAATGGGCTGTGGGCGCGGCGCCGTCAGCTCTGTTAGACAGTTCTGTCTCTGTAGCTGTTATAATATCTGGTGACTGGCTACAGTGGCTAGAGCAGTAGCAGTAAAGCCCCACCTTGCTTCTTGTCACAGGAAGCTCGAAGAATAAATCCCAGACTGACCTCAATTCCAACCCGTGGGGTAATATACTTTGTATTTAGAGAATGTTGTTTTTTAAAGATTTTACTATAACCTAACCTAATCTTTTTTTCTTGATTTTTCGACACTTTTTGAAACAAAGTTTTTTCTTACCTGATCATTTGAAATTTTAAAACATCATGCAATATAGGATCGTTTTTAATATTCTTTCAGTAAATTTCAAAGCTCTATGGTGCATGGTAGAATTTTCGCTGCGAACTAAAAATAATTTTAATGCATCCAGAACATTCAGTAAGAAAGGGTTAAACAAATTCCATGAAGCTAGAATTCTCCTTTCGGGAGATTTTGCAGCTTTCGCACACAGCTTTCATTTACATGCACGATCTAGTCGTCTCACATCCTTATGACCTATTTTTAAATGGTAGACAAAATAATTTAACCTTTAAAAGGTATTAATTAATTAATTGTTTTTGTATTAATGTAACAGTATATATGTTTGCTAAGACCGAGTTGTTTGACGGTCTATCGTCTTTGCCTACCTCTGCAGCGAAACGGGGTGATGGTTAGTTAAGTCCCATTTATTAATTGTTTTTGTGTTTAATTCGTAGAACTCCATTTAATATATTTTTTAATTTAATGTAAATCAAATTTAATAACGATATTATTAAGTTCTGCAAGTATTTTTAGTTTTTATTATTGTGACAGCTGTTTCGGCGTTTAAGGCCATTTTCAAACTGTGGTTAATCTACATTGTGACGACTTATTTATGTTATTTAATTAATTTACTCCCACTCCTTTTCAATTTGGACGGGTAATGATGGGAAATTGATGAAAAAAAAACTTTAAAAGGTAAATTTTAGCTTATATCTAGCCAGATTACGCAATCACTGTAGTAGGAATCATTGTTAAAATACTAAATACGTATCGATACAATGATCCGAAAGTTTATACTGGTATCAAGAAATTGGCTGTGCTGTGGGTAACCACATACTAAAAATACCTATTGTCTAAAATACATTAATTACAAGTTATTACCAATTAGTTATACTTTGTTACTAATTCTTATTACAGGACCTCGTTTCTTTCAGTACCAAAAGCCAGCCCATCAATCATAATTAAAATAGGTCGTAACTCGTAACCCTTTATTAGAAGGTGAAGAAAATGGGTGCGAGAGATAGGAGTATTCGCGGCAGGTGAAAAATGCCATAAAGGAGTGGCGAGAAAATTGGCGGGAAACCTACCTAAAGTAAACATAACCTCGAAAAGCAGATACTACTAGCTATCACTGTCACTTACTAATATGCCAGTCATCTGTCTGTCTGTCAGTTCTGTCGCACTCTAATGTAATGCCGCAGAGGTGTCGCCGAAAATCAAGACACTCTTTTGGGTCATAGTTTTAGTACCACGTTACATAAACGTCTTACCACATTTTCTTTAGTGACACGGTAAACTGGTCTGTTTTATTAGTGACATCATTTAGTGTTCAGTATAAGTTTTATGTGTTTGAATAATTCAGCGCCGTTAAATCGTCGATACTTAACATTAAAGAGCAGTTCTTTATGTTCCCCCATTAGACAAAACGTATTTGATCATTTCCGTTCAACTGAGTTCAAAATCTGTATATAATGAAAAGTATTAAGGACTATCGAATTCTAGCGTCATGTAATTTGTACAGCTTTCATATCCGGAATTTCGAGGTAAACGCAACTCTTTTCATTTTCATCACAAGCCATAAAGGTGAGTAATATTATTGGTTCCACATTTTTCAATCCAAATCTCGGTCAACCAAAATCCAAAGTCCGGTAGTAAAGCTAGGCAAAATATAACCACATGAGATTACAATTTTTTGGTATTGAAAAACATTTTTCCAGAAATCATTTTTATTGCAGGTCAAAAAGAATGAAAATATCATTTCAGGGAGCTTTTATCGTCTACAAATATCGCAGCAATCAATTACTGTCTTTCGTTGTAAAGAATTCAAAGAATTAGGAAGGAAGCCACCCGCATTCCCGCATAGCCATTGTCTGTGCCTGATAGCCCGGAACATAGAGTAATTTGGTTGGAAAACCTCCCGCAGGGGTAGCGAATAGCCACTACTATCATCTTCACCCTTCCGACGATTATAGTGGACTCAGGCCAGTGCCCTGTGGAACACCCTTATACGGTCTTACGGCTGAGAGCTCAATAATAACCTATTTTTTTATTGTTAAAAATGCGTTTTCTTGAGAAAAAAAGGGAGTTAAAACGTAGCTTTCAGCGGAATGCCTTTAAATACGAAAATGTGTTAACCTTTAAGTAATGAAGGCGCCCATTATTGGCCATGAAAGTGTAATACGGTAGCAGAAACATCAAAGACGATACGTTTATTACAATATTTTTATTACAATTTAGAAGTAACTTCCAGATCTAATATATATATTCGACTCTTGATAGTTACTTTACTTTGAAACTTTTTCATAAATTTGTATGCACAGTACCAGACGAATTAAAACCCCCCTTCCTATAAAAGGGTGAAATTGTGTATTATAAATTACTGTTTTCAGAAAATTGTGTTTTTGTTACCAGAAAATATTGCGGGAATTAATGCGGGGCTTAACCTTTAGGAGTATTTGTTTGTGATTTTAAAATTTACTTTATATATCCTGGATGTTCGTCAAAACTACTTAAAAAAGTACGAAAATAACGATCATAAATATATTACAAGAAGTCACACTAGAAAGGATCTCCTTGTCCCGAGGAGCAATACGGTAAAATATCGGGAGACATAAATATCTGGAATCGAAAATATATAATAATATCCCCCCAGAAATAAACATTACAGCATGTCAACATCATACATCGGTCCAATAATAACCAAATGGTTCATTGACTTGGGTAGAGAGGAATCCGGAAAAATATTAAGTAATATCATTTAAATTTATTCGTACCTATTATTCATAATACACGTAGATTTATTGAAGAACAAGAATAATTGTAAAATATTGCACCACTCGGAGCATTTGGTTCCTTAGAACAGGCAATCTGCCTAGCTGGGAACTAATATCGACTTGACAAGACATAATAGCACTTGTACACAATTTAATTATTTTAAGTTGTTTAAATATTCTCAATTGTCGTTAGTTATTATACAATATTGTGTACTTTCTGTTATGTTGTTATGATATATAAATGTATCTACGTAATGTAATAAATATATTTTTTTAAAACACGTTCGTAATACTGAATGAGACAATTTATGGACGCGTTTTCATGGGTGGAGATGACGAAATGAAAGATCCCCGATGAAAGATGAAAGGGAGTTGATGTAATTGGTAAACCAAGATCCATTTTGGGGCTCACATGGTAACCAGACTTTATTATGAAATATTGATCACCGTTTTGAGTGTGATTCGAAAGCATTTGGCTAGATAGAAGGCTAGTACTCGTACGTAAAACGTTCGGTAAGTACCGTAGATTTAGAACAGGTTAATTATGTAAAGGTGTACCGTTGATAGCTCTCTTGTAACCTCCCTTTTGTAATTTGCATCTTTTATGAGAAAGAGGGAAAAGTTGCAACGGAGTTATCAGTTGTAGCGTTTACTTGAATGCCCCGTGGTGAGTGTGATAAAACGGGTAACAATGCCCTGGAGTTTATTCGCCGAACAAGCAAGGAGGGTGCGGAGCGCCGTACCGTGAAATCATCAGCACATGATTGCATTATGACGGTCTGGCTGATGGCGATGATGATTGCGATGGCCACCTCCCGTGACCTCTGATCCTTTGTCCGGCCGATGATTAAGTATCACAAATACGGGAACTATAAACAACGTTTAATAGGAGTCAATCAACCAATTATTGAAAGGCGATCGATGTTTGGACGTTCATTATTTATCATCAAAAAAGTATTTATTATATAACAAAACTAAACAACTCATTTTGGAAATGAAAAAAAATAATTTTTAAACTGTTTAGGCATTTACAAACTATATTGCAAAGACTACCCTTAGTTCTGCATGGGAAAGACATCCCGTAATATAAATTTCAGAATCACGGAACACTGGAGATGTTTATGTTTAAATAAGAATAATTTTTCAGAGTTAACCAACCATCCCATTTCGACCGATCATATTTTTAATAAAGATACAGGAGTTCAGATTCTTCACCGCAATAATAAAGGCAAAAAATTAGATAATTTAGAAGCACTGGAAATTATAAAATCCCTCAATATTAATTCTAGTATATTTAATAACCAAGTAAATTTACCGAATATTCCTCTTTTAGATGTTTTTCCAGTTAATCGATTTGTTCCTCTAGAAAACCCCCTAATTACCCCTTACCCTTTGGTCGACTCCCACTCAAACACCTAAATACTAATGTATGTCTATAATTAATTTGTATCTTAATTTAGTGTTCAGTCGTAACATATTCCCGACGAAGGAAAGATACTTGTAAAGGTGGTTGAAAACAAATTTATACCTTTATATTATATCTAAAATATGAATTTTATTTTAAGATGGTGACGAACCTAATATAATGCAAAAATATATGCAACCATACCCTGATCATCAAATTATCATCTTTGAAAGATCAAAAGCAATATTCATTCAATATGTTATTTATGTGCGTGTGCTTGACACATACACTAAACACAGCATTTTAATGACTCCATTGAATGCAAACCAATTATCTACTATCCTAGCAGACTTATGCTAATAAAACGTGTGGCCTTTATCGGCCTATCGTGTTGGCCTATTTCACATCGGGAACACATTGTCCCAGGACATTCTACGTTCCACGGGATTTGGGTTAACGGCCTTACGTCCCCCTGCAGTCTATTTCATGTCCCACCCTGCTCTGGTACTCTGATTACTTAAGCCTTTTATCGTAGCTTTATTCGATAGTGTTGCCAGTAAAGTAACTTTATTCTTAAACGATCTTGCCAGTAAGGTAAACACGGCCATCGACAGCCGGCTAATTAAGTAATGATGGTCGTCTGCGACAGGTTATGGGATATTAAAAAAAATGGTTACGTGTTTTACAGGTTTGGTCGTCAGTCGCTAATGTTTGTTAAGTGTACTAGATTGATTAGTTACAGAAAGGGATGAGTATGCAGCCCAGTAATTAAATAACTGCGTGAAATCAATGCAGAATCAATAATAATACAAGGATAGTTTCAAGGATTCATGATGTAAACGAAAATAGATAATTACAGATGCAGCAGGATTTATTAATTTAATATCAGCGGTGTAAATATATACTGTCACAGTTAAATTTAAGCATAAGAATAAAGTAGAAATAATTTTTTAAAGTTACTAATAAATGTGGCATTAGATCGTACAATGATATCAGAAAGTATATAAATAATAAATGTTCATGAAGGATATAAAAGTAAGAGATATACGTACATATAAGTAGATTTAGGTTAAATTAAAATTGATTGAAAATATATGATAGTATAGCATTCTTGTACTTACTTGAGTATACGAAAGACTGCGAAGAATACGAGAGGATGAGAAAAGGTTTCAACTTGCAGGATATCCAGCCAAGATTGAACAAATAAAACACTAGATAATAATAAGAATAAAGATTGTGGACACAAATTTGCACAATCGTACAAAAAAAAAACATTAATTTGTTGCCTTAGGTCAAAATTACGAAGACAAATTTCTCAAGAGAAATGTTGTTCCTATAAAAGGAAAAATACTACGTTCCATTGGTTTGTTTGATTTTGTAAACAATGTATGTAATTATACACTAGGAGTTATTTTATTTAGTTATTTTAAACAAAAGCTGGCAAAATACTTACTTATCACAAAACTGTCAATTTTGCACTAATCATAAATTGAGAGACCACACTTTATAATACAGAATTTAGCTAAATTAATTCTATGTGCTAGAACTGAAAGAAGGTTTTCAATTCTATTATCTTTCTGAGAAATGAGATTTGAGTATAGCCCTGAAATCTCTTGAAAATCTTCAATATAAATTCTTATCATTCATAGACAATTTATTAAGTCCAAAATTGTTAAAAATATATTCTTCAAAATAACACAATGTGATATAATTTTTTAAATTAGTTAAACACATTTTTAAAATTAGGGTATAATTACGAATAATATTGGAGTGGGTCTTTGAGATTTATTTGTTGTCTTTGTATAATTTGACCTTCAGAAGTCCCGCTAAGTGGAACGCCATGCATCACCGAGACAGAGAGTCTGCAACTACTCATGAATAATTCATGTGGCCGCTGTACCGCGGTGAGGTCCCTTCTCAGGTCCAGGAGAGTGAGACTGGTGAAGACATTGCCATGGCAGCAACAGAAACTAGGATGTCTGAAGATGAACAATCGCTTGACGACATTTTGACAGATTATATATTAATTTAAACTTTTTCAAATATATTTTCAATTTTGTATTTTTGTTTGAGATTGCCTGAAATCAGTGGAACTATGGCAGCCTTAATTTAGGGAATGCTGAGGCTGAAAGTAGAAGGGGGAGGGAGATGGAAACGATGAGGGTTGGCTAGCTATTCAGATATGGTCACGGGTACTAAAATCGCTTTTAGATATCAGAAAGAAGAAACTGCATAGACTTTTTTATATGGGTCAGTGGGACCAAGGCATCGATTCTCGATTAGAGGAATGTTGTGAGGCTGAATGATGTGAAGAAGGGAAGTAGATCAGGAAGCCAAAGGTTGGGAAGTAATTTTAAGATATTGTCAAATCTGGTAACGATCGCATCTTGAAATCGAACCCAGGACCGCTGTCTTACCGGGACTAGCACTATAACCACAGAGTTAATGAAACCTTATTACATTCCATCAATTTTATCGAAATCATACCAATTCTAATATCACAATTAATTCTCATATTTTTGACTGCTACAAAATATTACAAAGTATTAAGGTCTCATTAGCTCATTGATAAGAGTGCTAGTCCCGGTAATACAGAGGTTCTGGATTCGATTCCGAGAAGCGATCGTTACCTTTTTATTTTCTGTGTCTTTTTCTGTATTGTATTTCATTTGAAATTTGTTAATATATTATCTTTATTGTAATTGAATTTAACTACAACTAAAAGACATGTATAATATAATAATGTAAGTGTACAGTGGTTTATAAAGTAAAAAAGAAAATAATATAATAACAGTTATAGTTGAAGTTTCACATAACCCGCCTCACTAGGCTAGCCTGTGTTGAGGCAGTAATTTTGCAAATTATTTGATAATTTTAAAATACTCGTATATGCTTCGTAAATCGTTGAATAAATAATTTCGAATTTGGGTGAGTGCACCGGTAAATGCCCTATCTTTACTTTTAATAATGTATGTATTTTAATTACAATATTTTTTTCTTATTTATATTATACTCTATGAGGTTGCATGTACGAAAGATAATGGTACATAAAGATTTTATGGCGTGTTCTATTTTAGAGGTGTCCATAACGCCAGTACAAATGTCACCGCTGTTACCCGTAATGAGGGGGACAGGAGCAAATTGCACGGAACACTTTAACAGGACACTTTTGTAGGGAGGCTCGTATGGATTCCACCATGCACAGATAATATCACCGGGCCAGAAATACGTTACACAACATGGCAGTTTGCTTATTTTTGTATTTAGTTTTTTTTTCATGTTGATTCACATTTTGATGTTGCTCAAATTGTCATATTTTAAAAATTTATTTCCATACCGATTCCCATGTCGAAACAATATCGGAACTCTTTTGAAAATTTTTTTCGTCACACGTTCGTTATTTTCATATCTACAATTTCATATTGGTAGATGTGCAGATATAGGCCCGGTATTTCATTTGAACTTTATTCGGTCTCCGTGGTTGAGGGGTTACGATCCTTGACTACGAATCCGGAGGTCGCGGGCTGAAATCCCGGCGTGCGCAAGTAAATTTTATTTGATTAAATTGTGTTATTTCACAATTTATTCATCTGTAGTATATTTGCGACACGTTCCAGAAGGATAAATACTGTCAGTATCGCCCTGGTGGAAGATCACCATACAGAATCGAAACGTTGCTTGAAATGGCTTTAGCCGTTTTTGGTGTCCAGATCTGATTAGCCAGGTACTTCCCTACCTTCCTTCTTATAAATAATAACAAAGCATTTATATAGCGCATTTATGTGTTATTTCACTTCAAGTGCTTCTTCCCCATCTCCTTACCCTCCTCGATACCTTCAGCCTCACAACATACCTCACGTCAATTTAGAATGCCATAGTATAACTGGCTCCAGGCGGTTGAGAGTAGTTGGGACTCATGTGTGGTAATCACATAATTTTTTTTCTATAAAAAACTCGCTATCAGAGATAAATATCTCTATTATCCCTTCGTTGGGTTGCTCTTTACTAGAGACCCTGATAAGATAAGCCGAGTGATACCATTACTAAAAATTACTGAAATGCCGACCATAATTGCAATAAATCATATTTTGGGACGGAACTTAATTGTCAAAAAACACCTTGCACATAACCATAGATAATAAGAAAGTATCTGTCACAGAATTGAAAATGTCAACAAACAATTAAAAAATACACGCGAAATTCACAATACCGAGCAGTCACAATAAGTAATAAACACAGTTTAATCTACCTATAGTCTTTTTAACAATACTTTAAATACATACCGGAAAAAAACACGCAACATTTCCACATAATACAGTTACGTAAAACAAAAATGCCCGCCATTAAACCGGACGAAAATCGATGTCAAAAAAGAGCATGTCTTATTTTCCATACCGAGACCATATGATCTGTATAGAATCTGTACGAAAAAGAGTAAAGTGCCAATAAGAACAGATGGAATTTTTAAGGTTCATTTAGATAAATCATGATACTAGAGAGGATGGGAGAACCGAAAAAAAATGTCATGCAAAAATCCCACTCTAGACCACAATAAGCAAAATCCGCGGTGACAAGCAATTGCATTGCGAGAGGAATGGAGAGCAAGGTCACTTTTCAATTGAACAAGTGTCCAAATGTCTTTTTTGAATAGTTGCGGAAATTTATGAAACCACGGGTTTGTATTGAGGCATAGTGGACTGGATACACCTTTATAGATTAGTTGTATCAATTAAAACTCACAATTTTGAACGGGATAATAATAATAATAATAGTTCTTTATTCCAGAAATTTACTATTGATTTGCATAATGCAATCATCCAAATCATCCCTTTGGGATAGTGAAACGTCCATATTCCGAACGTCATCGTCACCATAAAGCTAATATCGATGATATTATGTGGTAATGTTTTATATTAACAGGTGTCTTAGGAGGAACAATTGCGTGCCCTGTTTTATGCAAAACTTAATTTTGGATTTAAGGTCAAAATACCCATCCAAACTGAATGACCTTTTTCAAAAATTAAAAATATATTAAATATCTAGTTCGGTTTAGAAGTATTTAATTTATTTTTTTTTAAATTATGAAAAGGCAATTGAAGCAATCAATTTTTCATGATTTTGAATGCAACTTTGAATATGATTACAAAAAAAATCTTTAAAAAACACGTCTTTGGGTACTTATTTTGAATTATGTACGGAAAATTTATGTTCCAACGTAAATAGGTCAATGTTAATTTAATATTAAGTTCATTATAATGGTTGTTTTAACACTTTTTTTTTCTATTTTATATTTCATTTTATTTTCATAGTAAACGGGATAAAAACCCTTTTTTTAAATCGCCCTTAACCCCCAAATATTTGCTAAATTTGCCTCTGAAATCGCGAAATTCGATTTTTTAATGGCCTTTATTTTGCAAGTTCAAATTAATTTTTTTAAATCTTTAAAAGAAAAAGATAGAGATTATTCAGTTTAGGTAAGTATTTTGGCTTCAAATTCAAAATTAAGTTTTGTATGAAACAGGTCACGCAGCCGTTCCTCTTAATGTTATTTATATATATACTTATTAATTAAAAATAAACAATAGATTTTTAGGAATTGAATTTGATTTATGGGTTCTTTTCTACTTGTCTGATGAATCACGCATAGATTTTTATTTTTTTTACTATGCCCACTTTGCCATTCTACCAAAAGCGGGTATTGATCGACATACATATTTGTCTATGCAGACGGTAGTGCAGCCACTTTACATATTGAAAATAAAAATAATCTATGGATTCAGAAAATAGGGCAAATTCATCAACCTTGTTCAATGACGGAATTCAAGTAATTTCTATTAAATCTGTTCTACATTATTTATCGTCTTGGCAGCAAAATAATCTAATAATTACGTGCATATTGCATACAATATTATTTAACATTATTCTGACCTAAATCCTATAAAATATACATACGCGGTTTTCAATGATACGCTTACAATAAGTTTAAGTGGTATCTATTTGATCAGTGCGCAGACGTTTGCGCAGGTGCTCTTGGCATTCTTCCTTATTTTTGAGATTACTCATCAACGACAAGAACACTGCTAGAAATGCAATGCACAAACATCACGAGAACCGACCTCCGTCGAAATTAACGTTTTCAAATATCTTCGCCAGGCTTAAAGCAGAATGTCGCTCTGTTTCTTTGGTTGTGAAGCGGTTAAAATCATCAAACGGTGAGCTCTGGTGTCGTGAAATTTTCACAGTCGGTCAACATAACTATTTTCTTATTACAGCGTCAATTCCTTCATGCGTTACGGAGCTAAATATATAAAGACGCCATATTTTCAATTGTTCCTTAGGAAATAAGATTATTAAAAATGAATGTTTCAACTCGAGTGAAGCCAGGTTATTAATAGCAAGAAACTGTATCCGATGTTTTATCGGACTACCTACCTTAATTATTTATACCCCAAAAACAATCCACTCCAGAATAGCATCGCTGAACTCAAAACAGGCCAATCATTCAATTTTTCAATTTCACATAATTCGGCTTCTGGCAGGAAACAACCCACGCAGAAATATCGCTGATCCCATTTGCTAATCGTTTTCTCACCAAACCATCCATAATGGCCAGAAATAGGCTAAAAAAATAATAATAGCCCAATATCTATCATCATTGTTCCCTACCTGTGCTAACTGGGAACATCATCCCAGTCGTGGATCATTATCTCCAGATTTTGGGTTCCTTCAATTTACCGCTATTCGTTATATTCCTATTAAATCTGTTATTGTTTGCAGAAATTGAATTCTACGAAAAGTTCGTAAAGCAGAGAGATTTTAGATGTTTAGGTAAATTAACAAGGGAACGGGGGAGCTTTCTGTTTTATTATGTGTTTAGTCCTTGGTATAGATAAAGCGGTATATAAAATCTATCGGCAATTAGATGTTTAATCGAGGGTTGATACTGGATGTCCCTCAAAGTTGGAGCATAGCTAAAATGTAAATTTAATGAATTTGGTCAAGATTTTGAATTTTAAGAATAAAACCATGGAGTTTTGAGTAATTTAGCATAGATTTTAACTATTACTGGAAACAAAATGGTTCGCAGTCAGTTAAGTAATATTCCTGATCCGGTTAGAGACTATTTTCCAATTATAAAAAGTAAATACATACTCCAATGGTCCTCTGAATTGAATATACAACCTTTTATTTCTGTCAAAAATATATATTTCCTCCAAAACTCGAATGAGTCTAGGTCACACTTCTTGTCTTAGTCATCTCGCCAGGTTCCACATAGTCAGTTCGCCTTACTGTGATTGTTGGTCAGAGGATACTCTGGACCATAATTTGTTTGAGTGTCAATTGGTAAAACTTAAAATTAAACTCCCTACCAGTATTCCCTGCCTTCTAAGTTTCAACACCCCCTAAATTAACAATTTATTAGCAGAATATATTTATAAAAACAGCATTAAAATTTAAGTCATTGGGGATCACATCTATATATACTCGTATATATAAAAATCAATGTAAGTTTGTTTGTTTGACCTCGGTTTTCTCGAAAATTACTGGACCGGTTTCGCTGAAAATAGCACAGTTTGTTCTTATTGGTGCCGGGAAGGTTAAGATAGTAGTTTGGATGAAATCCAATATGTAAAACTGTTGCTATAACGTTTTAAAATTAGTATTAAAAAACATTGAACCCGCCATGTTTTATTTAGGTTAGCCCATAGATGTAACACTCTGGTTAGCCACAGACTACATATTTAAAAGAAGAAGGTTTATTTGGGTAGAATATTTTCAAAATGGAAAACACGAGTAGGTACCTACTTAAGAACTTTAACACATCAGCTAGTATATTTATAAATTCACACTGTAACTTATTTGCTTCATTTAATATCCTGTTCAAAAGTAACTAATTTTAAGAACAATCCGTACTATTAAAATCTAACTGATTAAACATATCCAAGATCGTCCTCAATGGGTGAAAGTCATAAACTAAAAACAACAAAAATTCACTTCTAAATATACCTTTGATCAAACAGACCTTTCAGAAAAAAAGGCTACCGAATTTTTCAAAATATTTTTTTATTTAAATCTGTTTACGCGAACTTCTCGAGCATTCTAGTATGTCATTATTCAGATTAAACGAAAGGCAATCCTCCAGTTCCTGTAAAGAGTAAGTGAACGCTAAGTGTAACGCGGTATCTGATCCGTGGGCGGTGGATGACGCAACTGGTAACCAGTGTTTACGGCTGATTGGATAATTACCGGGATTGTGGGACCACAACTAGCATTCAGCTCTGCAGGGCGCACACACAATACTAGGTTTCCAATAATAGCTGATACTTATCAGCATTTGAAATCCTTCCAAACAAATTATCCCTCAAACAATTTATCGTGTAGTCCTCGTCTAGATACTTTTTTCCGGTGAACCGCCCGTTTCCTCCGAAAAAAAACACTAATTACCCCTTCCCTTTAGGTCGGCTCCCACTCCAACACATTTTTTTGATTTCTTAGTTTCTTATTTATCATTAAGTGATGAAACATTTATACTCGTAGTTTCTTCTCATGTTTCTCATGTTTCTTTATACAAATAGAACGGTCTCATTTGTGCCTAACACTTCTCACCTGTGGTTCTTTAAACCTGGCCGTTATTACCTTTTGCGTCTTGTATTTATTGCAGGGAAAATTTTTGTCATAAAAACCCTACTAAATTGCATGTAACTTTCATAATCAGCTCACCTTGCCAGCGCCAAATATTCATGAATGTCTATCATTATTTTGTATCCTCGATTAGTCTTAATATGATAATTATGGCAAGCCACAAAGTAAATGTTTTTTACTGATGTGAAATCATCTTTCGTTTGCCTCTTTCCGCTATAGTTAATGTTCAGCTTTTTGTTACGAGTCTGGACATTTATTTTTGACTAACGATGTTATGTGCCAAGTCCTACCGGAACTGTGGTTTGCTTATAGGATTATGTTACGAAACAATTCACAGGTAAGGCCAAGTAGCTTATGTTTGTAGCTTTATAGTTTTAGCGAGATTTGAACTATGCCAAGCTTCACAAATAAATAAATGAACCAAGAAAAAGTTGACAAAGAACAAAGGCGAGATAAAATTTCAAATAGGGTTGTTAGTATCTCGAGATTTTGGCGTTGCTGAGATATTACAAATGAATGAAAGGAGAAAAAGTTGACAATAATTCAAATAACAAAAATATTAACAACCCTGAACTTGGAATGTTGCAGTCAATTTGTTGCCTAGATTACGAGTATGTTGAGTGGTCCAATGTCAGAACAAAACTGTTTTGCAATTGAATGTTTTCATCACAGACCACTATCAGGAAAAGTCAAGTTTATATCCTTAGTTAGATATGTAATCTCAGCTTTGCTAAGCTGAACACAAATTTGATAATGAACCAAGGTAATATAAAAGAAGATTTGTTAAGAACAACCCTGAACTTGAGATGTTGCAGCCAATCTACTGCTTAAATTAAGTGCTCCAATGTTGATTCTCGATGTTTTCATCTAGCACGTAGACTGCTGTCAAGTGCTTTCTTTAGGGCAAGTGACTCCCATGTTAACTCCTTGGTTTATTGGACGGGGTTCACTTAATTAGTACATTCAACTGCCCACTATGTTCTTGCATCAAAACACGATATAATAATTTTCTCGTTAGAGTTGTAGCTAATAGAAGGAGACTCATAATAGGGTTTAATTATACGTCCAGTAATATTACAACTTGAAGAAGCTTAACGACATTAGCGGGTCATTAGTCTCTGTGATGACTGATGATCCTTTTGAACATGAAAGTTATTTCAATTGATCGTTCAATACAATGGAACTTTTTAAGTAACTAATAACACCAAACAGATTTCAACCAGAAACCTGGAAATTGTGGAATAATCGATGCAATTTTTAAAAAAGATAGTTCTTTAAATGGCGTACTGGTCTTATCTCTGATTAAAAGAGTATGAAGGTGCGCTAGTCGAGTAGGTACATAAACAGACTGATAAAGCAACCGAATTAAGCCAAAATACATTGATAACGATGTTTGCCGAGAGAGAGAATGTGTGCCTTGGGTTCATAGAGGGTTCTCTTTGTTCAAACAGAGTTAGTGCTAGGTATCTCTGGTGAAATTAGTGCTGGCTGTTGTAATCAACCGAGGGAGTGAACTCGCAATGACGTTGCATAACCCACTCTTTGGACCTCCTATTCCCCTGGTCTAGTTGATTGTTTATTGATGTTGATACAAGAAACTATTGTTCCTTTATCTATAATTCTACTACATCTTCAAATTCGAAAGTCTGAAAAGATTGGTAGAGCTCAATTTAACATCTATTAGGAAATACAACGCCTGGATCATCGTTAAGTTTTCAGTAATGTTTGTTCACTTGAACATATACAAATTAATTTGAACAAAAAAGTTTCATGTGTATGAACGATTGATAAGTCATCTTGATATCCTGAATGCTCTGTACAATTGAAGAGAGTATTATCAATTAATTGTTTCTTCACGCAGCTTCATATTTTCACTCATGTGGTGGTTGAGTAGTTACGATCCTTGGCTACGAATCCGGAGGTCGCGGGTTCAAATCGTAATTTTTATTTTAATAATTTGTGTTATGTCACAATTTATTCATTAAAAATAATACATATTAGATATATTTGAGGCACGTTCTACAGTGGTAGATACTTTCAGTATCACCCAGGTGAAAGACCACCGTTCAGAACTGAAACGTTGCTTGCAATAGCTTTAGACATGTTTGGTGACCAGGTCTGATTAGCCAAGTACTTTCCCACCTTCCTCTTTACATCTCCTTCCCTTAATCACTACCTTTAGCCTCACAACATACCCCAATTGGGGACGCCATCGCCTTACTGGCTACTGATGGGAGCAGCTGGGATTCTATTGTGGTACTAACATTAAAATATATATATATACATATTAGTACAGATTTTAAATGATATTTTTTGTTTTACCAGACAGGAAGTTAGGAAAAACTATGTTTACTTTTAATTAGTATACCATACCAAAATCTACTTTCTAAAATATTAATTGAAAAGGGAATACCACAAGGCTCGAAATGCATACCTGAACTGTTCTTAAATTCATTCTACCCTTAAATTTAAAAAATAATAATAATTCTCAATAAAATTTACAATCGAATTACTTACGTAGACTTATTCGCAATCACTGTATTCGTATAAAATGCGGTATTGTCTTCATTGAATCGGACCATGATTAATTGAGACCTCAGTGTATCATTGTCCCTTACACGATGTGTATTGTATAATTAGGTAGTAATTAAAGTAGGATCTGTGCGCGTGCCGGGTTAAGCACCTCGCTGTGTGTCCACATTTCCCTGATAATATAAATAGATGGCACAGGTGAACCGAGAGGCACACCTGTGTGCTCAGCAGTGCGCCCGCGACAGGTAAACATGGAGGTGCTTATTGCCAACTAACAACACTACAACACGATCAACACAGATCTTTTATCACTTATCAACAAGACAAGACATTTGATCAATTGATATTGTGTCACCTTTATTAATAGCTACCTGAGGAATGTTAGATCGAGTATATAGTGCACAACACATTTTTATTTATAAAGCTTAGTGACTTATAATACAAGTTGTTAAAATTTAAAGTTTTTAATTGCATGCGGCTTACGTTATGATTATGAATATAATCAAAAAGCCATTTGTTAGAGTTCACGAATATTTCCAGAATTCCGTGGTAATGGAAGTTGCAAGTCTGTGCCACCATAAAATTGAGTTCTTCTTCCTGTCTTGTATCCAAACTCCAAGATTGATCTGTCTTATATTTTATATCCTGTGCAGGTAATCTAAAAGTCTAATATTTCCCGTTTTTAATCGAATCCCAACATTTATTTCTTCTTTTTTATATGAATACCGCTCAAGAGTCCCAGCTGATCCCAACCGTCTGGAGCCAGTGAGGCTATGGCATCCCCAATTGGGGAATGTTGTGAAGCTGAAGGTATTGGGGAAGGGAAGGAAAAGGGGAAGAGGAAGGTGAGAAAATACCTGTCTATTCAGATCTGATCACCAAGCACGGCTAAAAGCCATTTCGAGCAACGTTTCAAATCTGAATGGTGGTCTTTCACCAGGGCGATACTGAAAGTATCTTCCACTCTGGAACGTTCGCAAATATACTATATATTATTTTTAAATCAATTAATTGTGAAACAGGACAAATTAATTAAATAATATTTACTGGCGCACGCCGGGATTTGAACCCTACGGTCTTGTTCTACTCTTGCTCCAAGGTTGATCTGTCTTTTGTCTTGTGCTTTGGATCTTTTGTAGATAATCGTCGAGATATTAAATACCGTGTTGCGTCACGGATGACTAGATAATAATTGATTGTCGCTGCCAAACCGCGAGGCCCAGCTTCATTAATCTCGCGGGTAGCCCGGGACCATTGTACAGTGCAGGTATAGTGTATTCAGTGACTTGTATTGTACATTGCATTGCATATATTTCATATTACATTGCAGCTCCACGCAGTATGTGGTAACGAGGTGTCCCGTTACCTGATTAAACAAAGTCAGATATGAAACTGAGATGCACTGTTGAGCAATATCGACAATCTATTGTTTGCTGGTATTACTTATTTTAATTTCTTACATTTTTTGTATATACGATTGCATGTTTATGTTTTCTACATTGAAAATACTGACGGTTCATAGTTCATACATAGCAGTATGTAGGTAAACTGTGTGATTAATGACTGTAATGGGTAATGATAAAAAAAGGATGACTGGAAGATATTGCGGGATTAGCAAGATTTAAAAAAAAACTTTTTAATGGGACATATTTACAGAAAGTCATTGATTGAGGCATGATCATTTTCCCGCATATGGACGCAATAGTTCGTCTCAGAGTTATTTTTTTAAATTTTTTTTATATGAATACCACACAAGAGTCCCAACTGCTCCCAACCGTCTGGAGCCAGTGAGAATATGGCATCCCCAATTGGGGAATACTGTGAAGATGAAGGTATTGGGGAGGGGAAGGAGAAGGGGAAGAGGAAGGTGGGGAAATACCTGGCTATTCAGATTTGGTCACCAAACATGGTTAAAAGCTATTTCAAGCAACGTTTCCATTCTGAATGGTGGTCTTTCACCAGGGCGATACTGAGAGCATCTTCCACTCTGGAACGTGCGCAAATATAGTATATATTATTTTTAAATGAATTAATTGTGAAACAGCACAAATTAATTCAACAAAAATTACTTGCGTACCCCGGAATTTGATCCCGCGACCTTGGGATTCGTAGTCGAGAGCCTTACCCCTCGACCGTGGAGACCGACAAACATGTACGTGCTATAAAACAAAACATACTGCCGGGTATGATATTGTTTGGTTGTTAATTTGAAATCGACGAGATGCAGAAATTCACAATTGTCTCACTCGGAATGGAATATTTGCCATATGTAAAATTATTTTTTTAATTATCCAATGAATGATTTTTTATATTTTTTCCGGCCAAACACTTGGATATTTCATATCCGTAAAAAGCTTTTTCTTTGTGACTTATCATAATTATAATATAAACGTATAAATTTATTTTAAAGTGGTTCAAAAAAAAATTTATACATTTTATATCGGCTAATTGTTATAACGCAATTTTGGCTAAATATAATAATTGTTTAAAATATAAATATACTCTGAACACGATCTATATTTTATGCCAGGATCATACTACTGAATTGTAATATACTCTTCCATAATTTACGCTTGGAGGAAATTATCAAAAAGTTAACAGGATAGAAATCTGATGTAATGCAATCTCCTGCCAGCACCAGCTTTGCAGCGTTCTCTTATTACTTCATATAAAATGATGGACGTCAGTAGTAAAAGCAAAATTGAAGCAACTTAAGCATTCGCTCGTCAATTGAGCCATTAAATGTTGAAGCGATTTACGTGAGAAGGCTGAAGGAATAACTGCCAATTCGTGAGAACCGCGCTACGTTGTCCGGGAGCTGCCTTCATTAGAGCCTGGATTGGATCTCACGAGGTTAAAATTCTGATCATCAGAATACATCAGTCGTGGATCTGGATTAATCGAAAGATCAGCACGAGTCGGAATTAAATTGTGATGTTGATTTTAATCGTAATTTGATAAGCTACCGTTTTACTTTACAGTTTTAAAAATGTCCTTGTTCCAAGAGCCAGTGGAACAGTGGCATCACCATTGGAGAATGTGAAGCTAAATGGAAAGAAGAAGTTTGGAATACATGGCCCATGTAATGAACGAAATTAAAATTGTCAATTGTGTATTTTTTTAAATTATAAACTTTTGATGGAATTGACTTTATCCGGGGTTAAGCATTAGGATGTACCCCATAAATAACCGCGATAAAATTCAATATGTATCTCCTTCTTTACCATTAGCCTTCTTTAGATCAGCTATTGCTTCTGTCTCTCTTGCATCTGCCCCCAATCTCCTCTTTATCGTGTTTGTAACTTGTACTAGTAATTCTGAGATGTTTTGGAAAGGAGATATGAGTCAGTAAAAATGCGATATGGGATTAAGTATGCCAAACGAATCCTTATTCTATTTTGTTCATGAAAAAGAGAGACATTTCAGAAAGAAAAATTATCTACCGTAATATTACCTATTGGCATACAGAGATGAGTAACATTTTTTTAATAAATTAACACCCACTTAGAGATGATTCAATTTGCGCCTGTTTACCAAAACGTTTATTATAAAATATTGACATTGAAAACAGAGAACTTCGAGAAACATTTATTTAAAAAAATATGTTCATCATTACAATTCTCAGATCTGACAAAAAATCTAGAACGTAAAATCTGAAAAGTTAACTTGTCTCCATTTTCCAAAACATCACATTATTATATGAGCAATATCTTTAGATTATATTTGCCTTGACGAATGCATGGTTGCGCCGAAACCGGTTGGCATATTAGCATAAATAAAGTGATGAATCAGCATACGGTTGATCCATTTAAACCTCTCCCTCTTTCTGTTAACAGACGGATCTAACAGAAAAAGTGAAATTGTATTAACAACCGAACTCTCGGTGGCAGGATGATGAACAAAGTGTTTTTTTTTTCTGTTTGTCTATATATGAATGGCCTCCAAATAATACTTTACTCTGTGTACACAGTGCGTACAGTTCACCAATTGATCAGAGGCATTTATTGAACTTAATTCTATTGTTGGCAATGTTATGACCATCATTTGTGAAGTCGATTCGGCGTCATCTTCGATTGATCAATAAGGAGATGGCTGACCTTAGGGTCAGGTGGAGGGGGGAAGAGGGAGACAGTGAAGAAGGAGAGAGTATAGAGCAAGGAGGATGGTGTTTTCTATATTATAATGGGTTTGGTATTTGACTTTCCATGGAGTTGGCTGAAGACTGAATACCGATTGGACATTGCGCAACGGACTGAGTCATGGACTGAAGACGGGTCCATCTATCTTCGTCAGAGCTGCAGTGCATCGTGACCCCGCGGAGAACACTTGCAATGAGCAGGGAATATCAATATGTTGTACAAACCCAATATCCATATAAGTTTTTCTGTATATATATATGCGTCATGATGATACTGCATGAAGTTAGCTTCTCAATCAAAGACCTCAGATGTTTTTTTTACAAGATATTTAACGTGCCATACGCGATTTTTCACAAAAATTGGCATGGTGTGTTGTGAATAAAGCCGAGGGGAAACAGTAAAGTAAGGTTGGTAATAATCTAGCTATTCATATCTGATCATTAAACATAGTTAAAGCCAGTTTACGGAACAACCTATCGATACTTAATGGTTGCCTTTCGCCATGGGATTCGATCGGAGATTAACAAAAGGAAGAAAAAAATCATTTTTCCCTAGATCCAAAGAAATTCCATTATACCACTGCACCAAAGATTGGCGACTAAGCAATAAGATACAATTTGGCGATTCATTAATGGGGAGAGGGACGTCGGAGAGTTATTATTCATTAATTTAAAATAATGATAGTATTATTACGCAATACGACAAACATAATGTTTTTTAATAGAAAATATTTATTAAATATTTTATAAATTTACGTAGGCTTAGAATTTATCAAAACCCAATCAGAAATATTACTTTTTTTAGACCGTTCCATTGCATGTTTTACAAAATATTTAAAATACGAATATGATTTGTAAAGTGGAGAAAAACAATGCTTTTGAATGTTTATAGATTACAAATTTTTGGTTACGTTTATTTACAAAAACGCAACGACAAATTATTAAACAGACTTTTCTCCACTTTAAAAATCATATTCTTATTTTAAATATTTTGTAAAACATACAATGGAACGGTCAGAAAAAGGTAATATTTCTGATTAGATTTTGATAAATGCTAAGCCTATGTAAATTTATAAAATATTTAACAAATATTTTTCTATTTCAAAACAGTATGTTTATCGTATTGCGTAATAATACTATCATTATTTTGAATTAATAAATAATAACTCTCCGACGTCCCTCTCCCCGTTAAAGCGTCTGTGACTAATTAATATAATATCGTGGGTTAGAAAAAAATGTTTTAAATGCGAAAATCGTAATTTATATTAAAAAAACTGACGTTTTTTAACATGAAAAGGTAACGTCTTCAGTAATTTATTTATTTTAATAACGACCTAAAACACAGTGATCACAGAAAAAATATCTATTGATTTTACAAAATACTATTCCGTATAAATTTGATGTTAACAAATCAGCTAAGAGATTGCTAAAGTTTTGCATGCTTCTACGTTTAGCCACTGAAGCACCATGAGTATGAAATTACATGAACCATTTCTTAGAATAGAAAGTCCCATAGACGCTGAATTCAAAACGCACGACCGGTGGATTTTTTAGCACGGAATTTAAATAGCGTTATGTTTTAAAATGTGGTAAAATTAAATTACAAGTTTGCCTTATTATATTATCTTTTTATTGAAATTTACTACACACGCGCACTTTAGAGAATACTGCCACTGCTAAGAGTACATCCCACTATGTACTGACGTGCAAATATACATTTCAGAAGCCAATTATCTAACCGCTCTTCCACGGAGGTTATCACACGGGGGGAGATAATCACGTGATCATTATTACTTCCACTAATAACTTTATTTATTTAAATTGAGAACTTTTCAACTTTTGGAAACCTTGGTACAATCAACGCGACACGTGTCTCAGTCAATGTTCCCCTGTTTGCTTCTTCCTATCTTCTCTCGGATTAGTATTCATCATTATCCAGTGTTGTACTAACTACACACACAGTCCATAGTCCCATAGCATACATAAGAATGTATGTACATAGTTACTGGATACGAGGTACCCTCTTTCTTGCTTTTCCCGAAGCTACGGTGGTGACAGAAATATATCTCTCCACTGGAACCGTAAATCTTTAACGCTACAGAAATAGCGCATTCTTCCAGCTAATTGAACCCTGCCCATTTAGGAATTGTCTAATGACTCTTCATATAGTGCATGTACCACTATAACAGGCTCCATGACGACCTTTGAGAATAAATAATTAATTTTAAATAGTATAGAGACAAAGGGAATTGATTGCTCGAATAACGGGTGTATTGATTACCTTTACAAATATTAAAGTTTATGTTATGTCCACAAATCCTTAGTTCTAAAACATAACCAATCCTTGTAAAGGTTATTGAGGGCCGTTTTTTTTAAACGTGGTAAGCTGTGATAAAAATCTGTAGTAATACGTGGGCTGATCGAGTTGCCACGGCCTGTACCTAACTCAAAATGAATTATAAATTCAAAAACCATATTTGAAGATTTATGTATTAGAATTTACAAATTTACAAGTTAATATCAGGCCCAATTATTGTTTGAGCTCCCTTCACAATTAAAGTCGTCACAAATTTTATAAATATCCGTCATATTGAGATCATGATAAATAAGTAAATCGGCATTCAGGTAATTTAATTTTTTTTAAATCATTATTTCAACGGTCCCCTTTAACCTTGTTATTTTTTTTAAGTTGGGATGTCAAATTAGCCTAATCCGTAAAAAAAATGTCTTCAAAATTTAATCAAACGCTGACATGTCGAGAATGGGCTCTTAACGGGGACTGTTTAAACGTCAAAAAAACAAATTAACACTTATTACCATTTTGATGACGAGAATTTAACTGGTTCATTTATACTGCGGATGTAACAACCGACCATAATTCTTACACAGCCGAAATATATTGATTTTAAATGCACACTAACGAATTGATGGATTTTTAATTCCTTCGTGTTTGCTCTAGTACTCAACAAACTGGCTCCGGATTCTAATGGCTGCATTTATCGAGAAGTAGGTTATAATTTACCATAAATTTGCGGCCGATATAGTATCCCTATAAAAGAAGCCGTTGGAGCCGGCAGCTATTAAGATTACACCACTGTCCATTCAGAGGTTGATATGAGTCGTATATTACAGCACTTACCACTTGACAGCCTCCATCCTCAATCGGCCAGACTTTCGAACCGCGGTCCTTTGCTATAAATGGTTCATGGCCCATCTCCCTTGTTTATATAATAAAGTGTCCAAAATTTGGTTCCTCCTATTATAATGTACTGCGAAATTCTCATACATGTATTATAAATAAGCACCGTTAGAACACTCAAGTAAATACATGTTAACTCTTCAGCCCGAGAACTTTAATAACCGCTTGCTCTATGCTCTATCATTCCTCTATCGTGTTAACATTATTGACATTTTGTACATCTTAAAATAACGATTTTGCATCTTTGATATGTATGTAATTGGGATCAAAATCATTTATCGTTTCAGGTGCCGGAGGTACTGTCCTCTTGAATCTCTGGTACTTATTTTAAATTTATTTAACTACTGTATATGCTTGGTTTTACATTTTATGTTTCCCTTTGTAAATGTTTATCTTCTACTTGCTATTTTTTTACCTTGTTTCATTCTCTATTTCTGTATTTTGCTCATTTAGATTCCTGCCATTTTTAATATATCTTATACTTTTTTTTTAAATTTTTAATTTTAAATTAACTTTAAACTTTTCACTCTGTACTGATGCCTCTACTGTTGTTATAATTTTGTTTTCCATTTTTATTTCCGTATTATGAGTTTTGTTTTTTTAGGTACAAAAATTTTTCTTTGTGTAGAACTCAAAAACATTTTGAGATATTCAGGCGAACTGAACCCAAAAACATTTTTATTGTGTACTGTCCACATCCCCTCTTAGGGAGTGGAAAATTAACCCTATCCCTGCAACCCGAAGCAGTCATCTACTTTTGACTTGCCCTAGCCGGATCCCTTGTGTACTTCCCGATGGAGCAAGCTTGGTGGTGACGGCCTTCCCGTCTCCCCGACTCAGTGGCACGCTCCCGGCCGCCTGGACCCCTCCATATCCCCAGGGTCTCAGGGTTTTTTTTTTTTTTACCCCCTCCCCAATTACACTTTTCTTAAGGGATAATCTTGACGACTGGCGCAATGTCTCCTGGGAAGGGTGGCGGGAACAAGAATCCACCTAGCACTGCTTCAGAGGGACTGCCCTGGTGTCCTGGCAACGGCTCGTCCCAAGTACTCTCACTTAATCTATTTAGTTTCTCCCTTTTACTGTTTTATGTTAGTATTTCTCCGCGTCTCACCATGTTCATCTACGGACGAGTAGAGCAGAGCCACCATTATTACTAGAGCCACTTTTGTCGACCGTATGTATGTACTAACCATTCTGGGCTGTGGAATTTTACTAACCTCCTTCTAAGCTAATGCTATGCAGGGACACTTGAGGGTTTAGAATCATTTATAACCTTAGCTTCGTTGAACCAAAAAATTAGAGTCCTTGAGGTGCACCCTGAAGGAGTAACCATAAGTTACTTATACCGGGGTGGGAAAGTGGTGGATAACCTCAACTGTATGTAATTGGATAAAATACATTTCCGAACAGTTTGCAAAATGTCACTATTAGTAAAAGCCCAAACTTGGAGCCATGAGGGATTCCCAACCACAGAAGATTACACAGAAAACATCAACTGATCCTGACGCAATTGTCGTGGTCTTCATATTTATATTATCACTCACTATCAGAAAAGAGGTGGGTTTAATTATAGTGAGATTCGCGAAGTGCGCTATCAATATTCAGGTCAATAGTTTATCTAGAGACAATAATGCAAAACAATAATTATATCTCTCCTGTTGTATGAAATACATCAATCTGTGTAATTTATACAGAACTCGTTAATTGTGGTATAATATATTTGCACCACGTTCCAGAGTATTAAGTGAAATACCACCATTCAGAATCGAAACGTTGCTTGATATGGCACTACATATGTTTAGTGACCAAATCTGAATAGCCAGGTACTTTCCAACATTTCTTTTCTCAACTTCTTTTCTTCCCCACTTCCTTCAGTTTCATAACATACCCCAAATTTAGGATGTTATAGTACCACGGATACTTGGGACACTTGTACGGCGTTCACATAAAAAAAATCATATGTCATCCAGCGACTCAAATTGACAATAAAGATCCATGATCGTTTTTTTTTTTGATTCGTCAATACTGGTGTCAAAATTCCTTAAGGGCCATCTCTCAAAAATGGCCTTAAACATCACTTTGTGGTTTGGTAACTCAAGTAATACTATAAATGATTTATCTGTAAAGTCTATTCGGGTAGTTAGGAAGATGTATAAGGTTTAAAAAGAAAAAAAAATCTTCGGACTGTAATCTTTTAAATTTAAAAATGAAAATAAGTATAGGCAATTTCGAACGTTTTACCTAAAATTCCAATATATATTTCATATAGAATTTAAAGGATTACAGTTTGCAGATTTTTGTCTTTTGAAACCTTATATATTTTACTAATTAATCGTATAGAATTAAAACATAAATCATTCGTACCATTTCTTGCGTTAGCAGACTACGAAGTGTCTATTTTTGGGTGCTGACCTTCAAACTCTTATCCTCACGCTCCGAAATGTCTTCATAAAAACGTTGATCTCAGATGATACGTTTGCAGGCTACACATACCTACGTGTCAACATTTCTGAATGTTTTGTCTCACATTTGGAAACTGTTTGCTTACTGTAAACACCGCCGAAATAGCTGAAAATAGTGTCAAATTCAGAAGATCTTTCGAAAAAATTACATTCATTATATTTTTTCACAGAAATATTGCGCTGTTTTTTCCAAGTAATCTGACTTCATAATATAGTTGTTTTAGGTGAACCTGCATCATCTTATTGTAATGCGCTAACAATGAGAAATGAAG
This sequence comes from Halesus radiatus, assembly GCA_022606495.2. Classification (NCBI taxonomy): domain Eukaryota; kingdom Metazoa; phylum Arthropoda; class Insecta; order Trichoptera; family Limnephilidae; genus Halesus; species Halesus radiatus. The sequence continues at coordinate 28,414 of JAHDVE020008770.1, read as the reverse complement.
TCATCTGCTAAATATACCAGCCCACCGTCAATAGTTAGGTGGGCAGAGGGTCCAAGGTAGGCGGGCGGGCTGAGGTGGCGGTGGGCGGCTATCAACTTATCCACACTATCCTCGGACCTACCACACCTCACACCTGGTGTGTCATCTGCCCTGTCATCTGGTCACCAGGTCTCCATAGGCGGTTCTGATAACTGACTGCATCATTGTTATCAAATGATTCACGACTTCGATTGTTCAGAGACGCCTGGTACGCAGTCAATCAGATTAAAAATAGGTCTCTGTACGTGTGTACGTGCTTTTATTTAAAACATTTTTGTTTGCATACGTGAGTGCCAACCGTCTGCTACCAGTGGGACTATGGCATTCCCAATTAGGGTATGTTGCGAGGCTGAGGGCAGTAGGTACAGGAAGGAGATGGGAAAGAAGAAGGTGGGGAAGTACCTGGCTATTCAGATCTGGTCACCAAACACGGATAAAGCCATTTCAAGCAACGTATAAATTCTGAATAGTGGTTTTTCACCAGGGCGATACTGAGAGTATCTTCCATTTCCAATATTATGAAGTCATTTTTATAGATTTAAACTTTTTACCTCATTCAAAAATTTATTGAATTTAAAAAAATTATGATTTTAAAGCTTCATAACTCCGATGGCAATGTCATTGCGAACTCAAAATCTCTATATATAAAAATGAATGTTTGTCTTTGTGTCCTCGATTTTATTGGAAATTACTAGACTGGTTTCGCTGAAAATAGCACAGTTTGTTTATTAGCTGGGAAGGTTTAGAGAGTTGAATGAATTCTAATATGTAAAACTGTTGCTATAACGTTTTCAAATCAATTTGAAAAACATTAAACCCGCCATGTTGTATTGAGGTTAGCCCATAGATTAAATATTCAAGAGAATAAGGTTTGTTTGGGTAGAATATTTTCAAAATAGAAAATACAAGCAGGTACCTACTTAAAAACTATATTATTTAGATATATTTTGAAAAAATAATAGTTTGGAATGAAATAAAATTTTCAAATGAATGTTTCTTTGTTTGGAGATAGTCGTCACAAGGCATTACTTTCGCTGTCAAATCAATTATGGCACCCAAACGACAAGCAAAAATTCGCAACCTCATAAGTTAATTCATTAAAAAAAATCCAACCAAGGTGGGTGGTACACATCAGCCGGTAGTTGATAAAAATAATCTAGTTTGTAATAGCTGTGCAAATTTCAAGACGCCAGAGCTCACCGTCCGGGAGTTTTTGCTGCTTTATACAATCAGATTTTTGCTGCACAGTTAAAAGTGATGATTCTCGTACATCATCAAAGTTAACTTCGTACAATCGGCAATTAAACGACAATGCATTTGCTGATCAATGCAACATACCAAAATAGCTGAATGTCTGCTCCGAATCGGATGATGAGCCAGTGATGACGAATCTTCGGGATTATGACGGTATAGCCATACCAATCGAAAGATTCAAATGCTAACAACTTGTAGGAAGTTCAACCGACTCGTATGTATTTACCCGTTGAACCACGAACCGGCCATTACGGTCAGAATATCTCTGCTTCAAACCATTTATGTATTTATCTGTTCCTGCCATCCGGTTGTTTGGAATCTAATTTTTGCTCAAACTATCGTGCTTTATGGTACAGCCACTGAGCGCTCCGCTGTCTACTCTCTTTCTCTTGCGTGCGTTATTAATAAGAAAGAGTGAGAGGTTACAACGGAACTATCAGCAGTGTGCGTATGGTATTTTAAGAATCGGAGATCGTCCCACGTGTCCGGAGGCGCGTGTCGTCACAGGCAGAGAAGGAAGCTGGGAGGAAGCTTAAAGAGGAAACGAGAGGAAGTCCCGATCAACAACTTCTTATTGCCGAGTTGCGCATAACACAAAGGGCAAGAATTATGAAGTAAGTTCTGGATCTTAAACGTCCTTATTTGTGCTGTTGATGTGTTTTCTGCTTTGAGTTTAACTTGTTTTATGTTCGTTTTGGTGTTGATGGATTTTGGACAAATGTCAATATATCTGGAGAATATTTAAATTTAAAGTTCTTAAACCATTTAAGGCCATTCTATAAAAATTCTCCTAACAGAATCCATCTACCAGTTCATCGATCTGTAATACCAAATTATGTGTACAATGCAATTTGACCAATGTACGTGATGCCGCGTTAAAATATACATCGTATTAATTTTATGAATTTGTAGATAATATAATAGTAAAGAAGGATAAAATAGCAACTGTAAAAATCGTATCTTCTCCAAGCTTACATTTTCTAATAAAACTGTGTTTATCTGAAGTGACCTGCTAGATAAGTATGTTTTTCTGTATCTTTTTGTAATTAATTAGACAGATAATAGGAAATAATATTTGTACAGCGCCCTTGTGGTGTTTTTTAACCAAAAACGGCGCTATACAAATAATGGAATTGTAATTAATTAATATTATTTCCATTACACACCGAAGTCGTATATGACCACACCAGAATAAAATATTAAATAAGATATTTCATTTTACAGAAAATTTAACGTAACCTAATTGGAATGGCATCATTTAACGCTCTCACATTATGTCATCGTGTTATTTTTTCTAGCCAACATCAAAGTAAGCTAATGTATATAGTTATTTCTTCACAGGAGGCCTTCTCAAAACTGCTAAGGATGCCCTATCTTGGCACACACTCCTTTGCTTCATCCTTATCCATACTTCTTTCGTACAATTGATTCCATAAAGCCGACTCTTTGCATAATCAGACTCAAACATTTGAATCACTTAATCATGTCGTGTCTTGCTGGGATATCCCCGATTTCTCCTTTCTTTCAATTACGGATCATATGACCTCTGCCACTCCTTTTTCCATCATTTATGTATTTAAAACCTTTGAAAATATTTAAGAAAAGCGACGAAAGTAATTATTATTTTCACCTAATAGTAATTATAATTTTTACAAATCCCAGCCCTAGTCCAGTCGACTGAGTCTATCTATAAACGAGGTCGGAGTAGGTAAGCAAGTTTACGCCGGGACCAAAAATAAACCCTGTGGAACACCTGTGCGCGTGTTCCCAAACAAGCGGCTTGAGATTCAACGCCGCTGTGCACATTAGTAGACGACAAACACCTACGGTAATAAGTTTAGTAATAACACAAAACACTTCACCCGCTCACTTCACTTGGTTAAACAGCATAATATAGGTACTAGGCGAAACATAGACGACGATTCTCTGGTTCTTTTTTAGTACCGTACGAGTGCCTTACTTTGTCCCTCAAGGGGTAACTGTGCCAAATTTTCAATAAAAATATTTATGAGTATCTGTAACAATACTATATTGTTGAATTTTTATCACATTTCATAGAGCGGTACCTACTAACTCATAGTGACATATTTCGTCAGTACAATCTGTCATAATGTGCAAAACTTTTGATGTTTTCTCTTGAAAAGCGATAATTACGTAAACAGAAGCTTGTATCCAACAAACCTGCCGAGGTGGGCTCGAATGACTCAATGAACAACGTTCTGAAATTCGCACATGTGACAAAATATTACATAATTTATTAAAACAATTAAAAACTTTTTTTTAAATTGTTTTAATATATCGTTATAATGGAATTCCATCACGAATTGTCAGTATCAAAAACAGAAATATTAAAATATTTCACATCCAGAAGTTATGACTTTATGAAGGGTGATGAAAAATTTCAGCAATTCGTTGTTTTTTACAGATATTTTAAAATTTCAAATTTGGCAAATTAATTTTAATTTATAGATCTCAATTTTAAATTAATGATTATAAAAAATTAATAATGGCTATTATTATTTATACGAAATTCTGATAGGTAATTATTATTACGCGTAACAGCTGTTTCGCCTTCCGAAGGCATTATCAAACTGTTTTTGAAGCCAGTTACTGACGATCTTTTTTTTTTATAAATAAACCGTTTTTAATAATAGTTAAAAGTAAAAAAAAAAAAAATTTAAAAAAAAAACAGGTACTTCATAAGGGGTAAAGTAAGGCCAGTTTACGATACCTGCTTATTTATGCAGATCGTACCGAAGTCAAAGATAACGGTAGGTTCTCAGATAAACGAACAAATCAGGGTTTTATGTTAAATATCAACGGTAAATTTAGAGGATTTAACTTTATAAAGATTCAACACATTAGAAATCAGAATAGAAAACGAATTAGGGTAATGGCTGCTTACACCGTTGAATCCTTATTTTCTGGCTGTAATAAAAGCCACCTGTAGGAACAGGTCCCATTAGGACGGGAGTAATCTGGGAGAAGAATGTAGAACAATCGAGAACTAATTCATGATGAGAATTCAAATAGATCCACTGGGAGATTTATGTGCTAGCATGGGGCGAAGTCACGACTTGCATGGGATTGGGATGTTCATCGGTGTTAATATTTTGAGAGCTTTATTTAATTTGTATACCTAGTGAGAAATAATATTTCCGTTAAGAAAAAACTTTTTTTGATTTGTGTATTTATTTATTTAAGACTGCCGCTGAGAGTTGCGCTGTAATCTCTGCTTCTGATATCTGTATCGTTTAAGGTAAACAGGGAATACCAACGAACCTTTTAGCAGTACGCCTGTACCAGGTTCCCTTTGGGTTTCAATAATGGTTACAAAACTATTCATAATTTCATACAATGAAAATTTATACGTTAAATTGGCTTATCAGCAGGAGTTTAGTTCAACAATCAAATACAACAATAAACAAAAATAATCATACAAATAGAACAGTATAGGTGCATGCGTGTTGTAATCAATGTACAAAAGCTGAAAAAAAGGATTAAAAAAAAAACATTTAAAAAGTAGAACAGTTTTATCGAAGGACGCAATCACTTTGTGGCTTTAAATTATACTTTAAATGAAAAATGTTTTTGTTTGAAGCCATGAAGAAATATATATAAATAAAATAAAGAATGCAGAAATACACATGAATAAAATAAAGAGGCTTAAAAAAAACATTTTTCATTTAAATTAGAACAGTTTTGTTATATTGATAACAGACTCCAATTACAAAATAGCAATTAAATAATATTATCAAAATATCAAGGAGGCCATCATATTTGTTTAAAAGACAGTTGAAAAATTGAAAAATAAAACCGATTGAAAAATTTGGCACATTCAATATGGCTAATTTTTTTACAACAATTTTTTTTAATACTGCATATTTCATGGTGAAAATGACGTAACAAGCTGAAAATAGTTGCATTGACCTATTAATTTGTGACAGAATAAGCTGCGCAAACTTCATAGCGCAAGTTCCTACCGTTCGAGAGTTTTAGAACCAACTGCTTCAGAACACAGATGTTTAGCTTGATGTTACGTGGTGACCTCGTCGCATCATGAAAATATCTCTCAAACAGCGTACACTTTTTAAATTGCGGCGACTTTGACTTGTTTTTTAGATGAAAATACAAAATACGCATTGCATAATTCAAAAGTAAAACCTGACTCTCTGCCAATATCACTCAAGAAGTGATAGTAAAATACTGCGTTCATTTTGTTTCCACGAGACAACAGGACGAAGTATCGTCTTCGCCAGAAGTAGGTCAGAACGCATCGTGAACTTTTTAAACGACCACGATGCGATCCATGGAATTAAAATGGCACGAGCAGTCGTTATTCGATTAATTTTTTAAATGCTCCTCCAATCTGGTCCAATTCAATTGCGAGTCATTTTTTTTACTGTTCGAATACACAATATAAAACAAAATTATCTACTTTATTATTATGGGTTAAACACAATGCCTCGAAATTCATTTACATACAGTCTGACATTTTATTAGACACAAGTTGAGGGCGCTACGAACGTTTAAATGTTTTTAAATGACAACACTAAGATGGCTCATAGGAAAAATAAATTTTAAAAGTACAATGGTTCAAATGCATATTTTTAACGTTGGCCAAAAGGTCTTCATAAATTAGTGGTACTTTCCGAAACGAGATGATTCTACATCATATTCTAAAACAATTTTTTATCAAAACTTTTTATGCATGAAAGATGATTACATTTAAATTCTGAAATGCATGTATCAAAATATCCATTTATTAAATGTTAAATCAAAATAAAACAAAATCTAATTCAACGATTTTAAAAGCGTAAATATAATTATGATATTTAGGATTGCTTCCTTAAACCGAACTATCAAACTCGAATGCGAAAATTTTGAATGTGTAGAATAAATTTTAAAGGCAAATAGAGTAGCCTGGTGCCGCCATAGTACTGAAAAAATTTAATTCCAACTTATTAAATATCTACATTTTGTTGACTCGTACTTTGAACGTTGTATAAAGTCCAAAATTCGGATAAAATCAGAAAATATTAATTGTAAATGATTTTTTTTATTAAATTTCTTAGTTGCTTAATCTCGTGCAACTTTTTTAACGTAAGGCGTTTTTTTTTGCGGTACACAATGTTGCCTTGAGGAAACCCGTTTGAAAAATGCAGGGTTACACGTTGGTAAAAAAGCAAAAGCAAAAGAAAGCTCTCGAAAAAGATTATTTCAAAATGACGTTACTTCTAGTAGTGAAAGTTATTCCATCCATAGAGTACACATTTGGCCCTAGGGGACCCAGTCAATGGACTAATGAGAATCTTAATTCTTGGAAATGTTGTTTTCATTGACCCTGAGATCCCAGGTGAAGATTTGGCCTCCAGCGGTACGTGATAATGATAACAATCATTGATATTATGGTAACACGTTTTGAGAGCTCGTTATTATAATAATTAGCTGAAGTACACGGCGTTGCCCTGGGTTATGGATGGTTAGTAGTAAAATTTTGAGGTTGTGATGTGTAACCCCTACCTCTACCTCTAGCCCTACCACTACCTCTACCTCTACCTCTACCTCTACCTCTACCTCTACCTCTACCTCTACCTCTACCTCTACCTCTACCTCTACCTCTACCTCTACCTCTACCTCTACCTCTACCTCTACCTCTACCTCTACCTCTACCTCTACCTCTACCTCTACCTCTACCTCTACCTCTCCCTCTACCTCTACCTCTACCTCTACCTCTACCTCTACCTCTACCTCTACCTCTACCTCTACCTCTACCTCTACCTCTACCTCTACCTCTATCTCTACCTCTACCTCTACCTCTACCTCTACCTCTACCTCTACCTCTACCTCTACCTCTACCTCTACCTCTACCTCTTCCTCTACCTCTACCTCTACCTCTACCTCTACCTCTACCTCTACCTCTACCTCTACCTCTACCTCTACCTCTACCTCTACCTCTACCTCTACCTCTACCTCTACCTCTACCTCTACCTCTACCTCTACATCTACCTCTACCTCTACCTCTACCTCTCTACCTCTACCTCTACCTCTACCTCTACCTCTACACTCTACCTCTACCTCTACCTCTACCTCTACACTCTACCTCTACCTCTGCCTCTACCTCTACTCCTACTCCCTACTCATGCCTACCCCTACCCCCCTGCCCTGCCTGCCTACCTGCCTGCCCCTGCCCTGCACCTGCCTACCCTACCTACCTACCTACCCCTACCCCTACCCCTACTCCAACCACTACCCCTACCCTTGCTCCTACCTCTACCCCTATCCCTACCCCTACCCTTATCCCCACACAGTAGTTTTCCTCTTATTTTGAACGTGTGCGAAATTTCATCAAAAGTACCAACATTCTGCATTAAGGGGTGGGAAAGGGGAAGAGGTGGTTTAATCGAAATCTCACGTAGAATGTGACCTTCCTCTTGTTTCAATAATCAAGTATGCAAAATTGCATCAAGCTCGTAATAAACCAGTAGATTTGTATACAAATAAACACCGCCGGCCCGGGCATTTTTATTTATAATATAAAATAGATGTCCGTAACACGGCGATAACGATTACTAGGTTAGTGTATCACCCTTGCTCAGTTTGTTTAGTCAGCAATCAGCAAATATTTGATGTTTTAAAACATTACTTGGATCCGGGTAAGTGCTGTACGGAAGTGTCCTACTTAGGTGAACCTGTTTGGTAAAGGTGTTGGGTCTTTAGTGGCCATTCATCATATTTGAATCGCTCTAAGCGGAGTGAGGTGTGATTACGGTAAGATTATAATACAATATCACGACGCAATATTACTATTTATGGGCAATGTAACGATAGTACTCATACTCACTGACTGCGGAGAGTACTTAATTAGCTATATTTATTATTGTATTCTCCAGATGTTCCCTCCTATCAGAACTTAGCTATCATCAGTAACCTTGACCCTGCATACCATTTTTCATAATGTAACCAAGATATTGGTACAAATATACAAATTGATCAGTGGCTGAGCTGGCTTCGCGTTTGGGTCCCACCCAGGCGTAGTGAGTTCTATTCCTCGGCTGGGTAAATCCTCCATCACGACACAAGCAACATCTTCCAATTGATTTTCAAATATGGTCAGGTTATTCGTAACCCGGGAATATTTGACTTACTTTAAAAAAAATAATAATAATATAAATTTTAAATAACAAAAATTGAACGAATTTTAAAATTTTGGCTATTCGTCAGCATATTTTTGTCACCATGTCTGTCCAGAGTAGATATTATATCTTTCGTGACAATGATCGGTTTAGTGTCCAAGTATACCAAGCATTCATACCACACAGAAGAATAAAGAAAACATAACAATGAACTATACTGATTCTATAAAATGTACTACTAGATTTAGGTCACTTTTGCAGAAGAGCATTTGTTAATTGATTAATAGATAAAATGCCAACTAAAAACGAAAGCATTAGGAACCTAATTAAGTTCGATTTGAAGGTTTCTTCAATCTAATCAACTTTTTTTTTTTCTGTTAACAATTTCTTCATTTGACCAGTAGTTTCTAGGACGTAATTGGATAAATTTTCACTTTTTTCGTTTTTTATGTTTGCGTTTATTATAGGCACATGTTTGCTGTCTTCTTGGATGAGATGTTGAACGTCTTCATTTTGGACTATAAAATCTTGAATGCCGTAATCCTTGTGGATTTATTTGATGATTACGTTAGGTTTACGCTTCTTTATTTCTGTTGCTGTTATGTTGTTGTTTTATTTTTTTGTTGTTGATTTTGTTCATGATTATGTCAGCATCCTCTTTTTTGGGGAAGGAGATGATCACATTATTATTATTTATTTTTTAATTTCGATATCTTCAATCCCTAGTTTCCCAAATCTTGTTTTTTTTTTGGATTTTGATTGTGCGTGGGTCTTGTTTTAGCGGGCTTGGTATTTCCTTCTCGGCAACGCTTGCGTATGTTCTTTTGTCGCCCATAATAGTTGTTCCTTGCGGTGATCGGTTAATAAACTTTTCATACGTCATTAATTTCCCTTCAAGTATTCCAACTTTAGTTCCGAAGTCAACCATTGCGCTTGAAAGGTTTGATATTTTTGTCGAAAGTTAAGCCATCTGGTTTTTAGTAATTTTAAGAGCCGGGTCCATAAATTCTAATTCCATAGTGATCCTTACCCGAACTGCACCAGCTGATTGTTCGCAGTTCTCACTGTTCTCAGCCGCTTTGCTGGAGCGGTGTTTCAGGCATGTTTAGTGTTTAGTCTTTCGTCGTAACGCGTGGGTAAATATTTAGTGTTGTCTTATCTTGGTCCTGTCAACAGATCCTCCCACTGGCACTGCAAGTGTTACTATTTAAGTAGCAAGAAGTGGATAACAAAAATATTCATGTATATATTATAATAGTTATATGGTAGTTATTCTTGTTCACACACTCCTTTTACTTAAAATTTGTATCTAACAATGTGTTTTGTTACTTACTTTATAATAGTGGAAGATACTCTCAGTATCGCCCCGGTGAAAGACCACCATTCAGAATTGAAACGTTGCTTGAAATGGCTCTTAGCCGTGTTTGGTGACAGATCTGAATAGCCAGGTATTTTCCCACCTTCCTCTACCCCTTCTCCTTCCCCTCCCCAATACCTTCAGCCTCACAACATTCCCCAATTGGGGATGCCATAGTCTCACTGGCTCCAGACGGTTGGGAGCAGTTGGGACTCTTGTGGGGTATTAAAATAAAACAATTAGAAACGACACCATCACGCTGTCAATTATTCGATTAAAAATCTCATAGCGATGACAAAAAGATTTTTCTAGTAGTTAGTACGTATCGAACAAAATTTTTGAACTCACAATCAATACATGGTGTCTTGTCTTATTTTTTATAGTAACCAAGAATCTCAATGCTCCATAGATGACACAGAGAGCTGAAAGATGTTGCGTTTACCTAGAAATAACCAGAAAAAGCGGTTAATTTATTTTTTTGATTCTACTCGTGTTCAAACAAAATGTTATGGATTCGATAAATTTTCAGAAAAAACTATTTTTGCCATATATAGTATATTGCCTGGAGACGACCAAAGCAATTGAAAATGTCCTTCGCCGGCCAAGAAAGGCTATGTCTACTTTGATATTGTAATGGTTAATACGCGTTGACTGAAGTACGGAGTACCGAGACATTCACTGCCCCACTTAAAACACTTGTGTTATGTTATTGTAACAAATGGCAGACTATGCATTAAGCGATGAAATCGTAAATAAACAATCTGAATTAAACTGGTAGAATTATTACAATCATTATACATCCTAAAACAAACTTACACATATATCGGTAGGTACTTCCTAAATACGAATAAAGATATCTATTTATTCACGTCTCATTTGGGCTTTTACAATTTATTAAATTACATGTATGATACCTATAATACATTTAATTTAAAAAAAACGATTTTAAATATACAATGCTCAGATGCCGTACAATTTTATAAATATTAAGTTAATAGACTTTTAATACCCGTGGTGTCGATATAATAATAATAATTGGATGATTTGTATAGCGCCGTTTTTTTGTGAAAAATCACCTCAAGAGCGCTGTACAAACATTAATTCATATTCTTTATCTAATTTGTACAAACAGATACAGAAATACATACTTACCTGACAGGTCGCTTCACATGAACACAGTTTTATTAGAAAATTTAAGTAGAGAGATAATAGTTTTACAGTTGCTATTTATTAGAAGAGTTGGTATTTATTGGTATAATAATATTATTATTATTATTATTATATAATATTGGTTGGTATAATTTTTAGGACTGGAAAATATTTATAAAATGACCTTAAAAAGCGTAAGAAACTTTTAATAGACTTTTAATAGGCATTAATTATTATTATTTTAGCGTATTTTCCATAATCCTTTTAATTACGCAGGGTCGATGTAAGCATAATGAAAAACGTACAAATGTATTATTTCGATTTTATCTCATTTTAACGTACATAATATTTTTTTTACATAATTTTAAGCATCATCTCACTCGTTCGTAATACATTGTACTCGTACATATCGTTTTGTGTTATTGAACGATGAGCTGGTGGATGCAATCTGTTATCCATGAATTATAATTTGTTATAATTTTAATGATTATTTGTTTATTTATCTTTATCATATTAATCAGTGAGAAATAGGTTAGGATACAGGCGAGTTCTCCAAATATTTCTATATTGTTTCGATATTACTACTGTCTGTATCTGTATTACCTCCATATATAAATAATAAAAATAATAAAATAAAATCTATTATTATTCATAATAAAAATAATAAAATAAAATCTATTATTGTTCATAATAAAAATAATAAAATAAAATCTATTATTATTCATATTCATATGAAAGGTCCTTGCAAATTGTACAGCACTATTGATTTTTCGCAAATCGAAATATTATTAATTGATAAACTAAAGTTTTTAAGACAAGATTTTTGTGCATAGCGCAAAGGGTAACAATTATTTTTATAAACAATAATTATTAGCCTGAAACACTCATCCAAATTGAAAAAACATTTATTTATTTATATTTGACATTTATATTTGACATTTATCTTTTCTCGGTTTTAAGGTTTATTATTATATTAAGGTTTTTTCAATTTGGATGAGTGTTTCAGGCTAATAATTATTGTTTATAAAAATAATCGAAATATTATTACCATTAATAGCAAAAATTAATTTCATTATTATTATTATGAAGTTTGTAATATGTAGATGAATTCTAATACATGTATTTCTACAAAACTAAAAATAGCTTCAACGACATGATGTATGCGTGGAATTACAAGTCTGCCACCGTATCGGTCGTCTGCAGTCACATTATAATAATAAGATAATTTTTATTCAATCCGTTCCACCGAACGGATATGACCCGGCGTGGCTCGGGCGGGGTTCACTCGGGGTCTGATCCCCCAGCCAATGTATACACTATACACTGTGGACCTAGGTCCCTACTCCCTATACTAGGCCCGCCAGGGAATAGCATCATAAGAATAAATGATAATGGTGATTGCCCGATTGGTGAACAATCATTGAAGCCATGCCATTATTGGAACCATAGAGCTTAACATGCAACACATATGTATCGTCCCGAAAGTTTAACAATTTTGGGTAGTATTGGGTTCCTACTGGAAATACTCATAATTGCGAGGTAAGTATTTTATAGTTTGCGAACAAGTATTCTATAATAGTCATATTTGCGAGGTAAGTACTTTATAGTTTGCGAACAAGTATTCTATAATAGTGATATTTGCGAGGTAAGTACTTTATAGTTTGCGAACAAGTATTTTATAATAGTCATATTTGCGAGGTAAGTACTTTATAGTTTGCGAACAAGTATTCTATAATAGTCATATTTGCGAGGTAAGTACTTTATAGTTTGCGAACAAGTATTTTATAATAGTCATATTTGCGAGGTAAGTACTTTATAGTTTGCGAACAAGTATTTTATAATAGTCATATTTGCGAGGTAAGTACTTTATAGTTTGCGAACAAGTATTTTATAATAGTCATATTTGCGAGGAGAGCATTTTATAGTTTGCGATTAATAATAGTCATAATTGCAAAGGTAAGTATTTTATAATTGTATTATATAACCCACCAACATGGAGCATTTGGGTTTTAACCGGATGATTTAAATTACTAATAACTCGAGAGTATATTGAATATCTATTTTATTTGTATAGAATCAAGGAACTCTTCATGGTACGGAGGTTGATTTATATTGTCGTTAAACAAGCATAAAATCATACGGAAAAATATTGGTCGAGAAAAATCAGCACTTCAATTTTTGGCGATTAAAACATGACTATTAGCTGGAAGCTGCCAAATTGGCATTGACATTAATCCTTACGTAATGAAAGCGCCGTGAACTGCTCAGCGCTCAGTGGTCAGGTGTCAGTCAGGTATCACTCTGGTGCCTACAGCGGATTAGCACCACTCCCTCATTAGCATTATAATAGCGCAAGTGAGTCGTTAGTCAGTCAGTTGTCGGTCCGTTGAAGATCATGCGGCAGAGAACTACGCTGGTCCCAAAATGGGTGTCACGTTACTTTTGCCTCCAACCGTCGAAATCGTACTTGGGCAAGTCTATCAATTCTGACCTCTCTGATCGTTTATCAGTTAGTGAGAGACGTTACTTTGATTCCATTTTAACGTCTCTTTTTGTTACATACGTCATTTATGAAAAAGAGAAATTACGATAGAGTTTTCAGCGGTGTGCTTAAATTATATTATATAATTTTATCAGCACAAGAAATTAAATTTTAAAAAAAAAATCATGTTATCTTTTTTCTGTTACTAGTGTCTTTTTTTATGAGAGAGGGGGAGATGTTACTTTAGATATCGACGGACTCCATGGTCGAGGGGTAAGGCTCTCGACTACGAATCCGAAGGTCGCGGGTTCAAATACCGGCGTGCGCAAGCAATTTTTATTTAATTAATTTGTGTTGTTCCACAATTAATTCATTTAAAAATAATATATAGTATATTTGCGCACGTTCCAGAGTGGAAGATACTCTCAGTATCGCCCTGGTGAAAGACCACCATTCAGAATTGAAACGTTGCTTGAAATGGCTTTTAGCCGTGTTTGATGACCAGATCTGAATAGCCAGGTATTTCCCGTTTTCCCCACCTTCCTCTCCCCCTTCTCCTTTCCCTCCCCAATTCCTTCAGCCTCACAACATTCCCCAATTGGGAATGCCATAGTCTCACTGGCTCCAGACGGTTGGGAGCAGTTTGGGACTCTTGTGCGGTATTCATATAAAAAAATTAAAAATAAAGATATTTTTTCTGCCCCTGAGGGCTCACTTTTATGTTTTATTTTAGTTACATTTATTTATGAAAAAGAAGAACAAATTCTAACAAATTCAACGGTATACCTATAAAATTACAGCAGCTTCTCTTCAGTAGAACGACTGACGTCAACCAGGACCACTTTCATCTCGCGAGTACCGTGTTACGTGTTATGACGCTAGGTGTGTGTGAATGTGTTAATCTTCAAGTAATGGAGGCGCCCATAATTGACCATGAAAGCTGATTACGGTAGCTGATACATCACACACGTTCATCATAATATTTGTAATACATTTTAAAAGTAACCTCCATACAGAAGTAACCTAAAAACTCTTTACTTCTCACTTCGCCCTCATATTGAATATGCCAGTATCATTTTGTCTCCTTTCTATACTGTTCAAATTCATCATATTGAATCCATACAACGTTGATGGAGATCAGGGCGAGAAAGTGACGATTATTCATGTGATGAAATAAGGAATATATATTCATATAGATCAGCAAACGCCGATTCTGAATATATATCTTTTATTATATTTAATCATAAGTAGAATTTATAAATTGTTATTTAAAAGCGAATAATGTTATTTAATCATCTCTTCAAAACACCTTGTTATGTTGGTACCATTGCATTTGGAACATCTGACGTCACGTGCGCATTCTGTTTTCAGATTAGTATGGACATTTTTACTTTTCGATTTTGATTTGTATTTTAAATATGTATTTTTTTAGTTTTGGCGAAATTTAAACTTAATTTGGGTGACTATAAGCTCTATAATTGTTGTTCAATATAAAAAAAAAAACCTGTTATTAATGAAAAAAAAATAGAATGTTTATGAACAAACCAATTATCAATATGGATATTATGATAATGTTAATTCTCAATACTATTATTATTCTTTGAGTTAAACTTTCTAAAAAGGCACATCATTTTATTAATTACTTTAAATTATGGCTTATCATGAATAGAATATAAAATTATGTACGGTAAAGCTCATCCTTGCTTTGACATTTGACATTCTAACCTCAAAACTGATAAATCCCGACCGTCCATAGATTTGGAGCGTTTTAGTGGACTTTGATAAATTTTAACTTTGAAAATTATTTTAACTATGAACATATAACTTTAAAAAACAACAATTATGCTGATATTTCAGTTTGAATGTCATTATTGATTAAAAAAAATGGACAGGAGTTCCTTATTGAACAAACCTTACACATTTCTTCACTAGAAAAGTATAGGAAACACTTTGATCCCATTTGCATTTTCAAAAATATTAATTGTATTACGACTCAACATATTTGTTGTAACTCATCCGGTTCATCATTCCTTACCGTAGACTCAGGAACAATGAATTGCTTTTCCTCAATCAATACTCTACTAATTATAGATACCATTCGCCACTGTCTAGAATGTCGAGACTTGTTAACTCAAGTCAGTTAACAAAAAAGGGTTTTTTTATTTCATATTATTTCACGGGTTACCCGGGGTTATTAATAGTTTGAAGTAAAGTTTTATAATCCCTAACCCTACCCCTACTTCTATCCCTACACCTATCCCTACTCCTACACTTACTCCTACCCCTACTCCTACCTCTTTTCCTCTTATTTTGAACTTCAACATTGCAAACTTTCATCAAGAAGTAACAACATTTGGCTTTAATGGTGGGAAAGTGGGATGGGAGGGGGTTTCGAAATCTCGTGTAGACAGTAATTATTCCTACAGATTTTTCTCATTCGTTATATGTTCGTATTAAGAATTTTTCCCAACCGCTTCCAGCCAGAATCTAATTCATGTTTTATTTCCAAAAATCTAATTATGTAGGTATCTATTAAAAAAGTCTTTCTCTTTATACTATAGTTCAAAATAAAATTAAAACTTATTGCCTTTCGCATTTGACATTTCATGTTTATCCCATGAAAGTTAAAAAAAATATGTTTTTCTAATCTTAGTATTTTTAAGGGTTCTTAATAATTTTGTTATGGTTTACAGTTCTTTTCTAGCCCTGAAAAGCCTCCTAAAGATGTTTCAATGAATCAAGACATCTTTTTGCAAAAGACATAAATGGGGTACATTACGTTACTTTTCTGAAGGTGAGATTTAATCTACGTGCCATCGAACAGAAACAAGGTATTGAAATTGGATTACTACCAAATAATTGCGTTTGCTGATAAGATCGTATGGAATCATTTGATGGGGGTTTTGTAACTCTCGAGTGGCCAATTACACAGTTGTTGGAAGCACTTGTTGGGGCACTCAGTGGACATGTAATTAGATGACTGACAGATTGGCGCTTAGCACCATCGCTGCTTCCGCTTTGTGTGCCATCTTATGATGAATACCATCCCGGTAGGTGCTTACTTAGGTTGAGGAAAGACAGACAATTTGTGTCAGCTAGAATCCTATACCTTTTTATAGCACCGTTTTCTTGGAGGAAAAATCATCTCGGCAGGGCTTTATAAGAAACTTAGAACAAGAAAACAAAAACATTATTTTTCTACCGTGGATGCATAGCAACCATCGGCCTTGAAAAGGATTGTTGTCTTATTCCTCGATATTCGAGGAATAAGACAACAAGCTCGTAAATGACAGATCTACAGTCAATTTCAAGAAAACATTTACAAGGCTGGGGCCCGATTCCAGTTATTTTTAACGATAAAACATTGTCCTTATCCTTAGACAAGCCTTTTTGCTTAACTGAGGTTCTGGTTCTCACGAATGACATTATTTAAAAATATCGATATTTACGTAGTTTTAACAAAATAAAAACTCAATATTATCGTAAGTGTTGAGCTTAAACAATATTAATTAATGCCATTAAATTAACAGGATTAACGAAATAGTGATGTTTGGAAAGTGCGTTTACTGAATGCCCGAAATTTCAGATAAAAATGATTTAAATGCAAAAAATTATAATCAACTACAAGTGTGAAGTAAGTAATGATAAACTACACGTGTTAAGTACGTGTAATGCACCTATATGTATTTTTAATAATACTGTGATAATTGTATAATAATAATAATTGCTTGGCATGAGATACACCCATTAAACCTACTTACCGGCACGCACTAATAGATTATTCCTAGCCATGAGATAACAAACCCTATTTTAAATATATATATTTTATTGTAAAAAAAATCTACAAAATCCTTTAAAACTGTATTGTCATTGACATGTAATCGGAACTGCGGTTAAGCAAAATGTCTTTAACCCTAAGGATATGGACAATGTCTTATCATTTAAAAGAACCGCAATTGGGACCCCGTAGGCATTGGACGAATGAAAATGGAATGCATATTTCATGTTTTCCCCTCTTTACAGCTAGTAAGAATATCTAAATTTAATTCATGTGCCATACCACTCCACGTAGAAGAGATTTCTTTCACTATCTTCATTAGATATAATACTAGCTAATGTGTACAATAATTGATTTGACAGCGAAAGGTAAAAATCTCCAAATAAAGAAATATTTATTTGAATATTTTATTTCATTCCAAACGTTTATTTTTTTAAAATACATCTAAATCATAAGTAGTTACCTACTCGTGTTTTCCATTTTGAAAATATTCTACCCAAAAAAACCTTCTTTTGAATATGCAATCTGTGGCTAACCAGAGTATTTTTCGTAGTAATTTTAAAACGTTATAGCAACAGTTTCACATTTTGGATTTCATTCAAATTAATTTTTAAACCTTCCCGGCACTAATAAAAACGAACTGTGCTATTTACAGTGAAACCGGTCAGTGAATTTCGAGAACATCGAATACAAACAAACAAACTTACATTGATTTTTATAAATATATAAAATTTACCCAAATACGGTCTTCTGTATGTTTTCTCTTAGATGTATGCCAACATATTTGCTAAATCTATTTCCCAATATAAGGAGAAGTTCAATCATTTGAACCTATTATATCTCAAATTTCAACATTTCTAATAAGGAAATATGTACATAATTCGCCTACATTGTAAATATAACACCGTTCGTGACATCACTTTGTATCTCGGCAACGCTGGATTATTTAACAATATTATAAATTAAATTACACTTCGAAAAACTGGCCGTATAAATCACCGAGCCAGTAATAACGTAGTAACTATCCAAAACCTGATTTGTTCCGGCGCTAATGTCCGAAAGATAAAAGCTGCTAAACATTTCATATTGACTTGTTTCTTACTCGAACAGCGTTTTAATTCAGCGGAACAATAATATCCCGAAACATTCGGCGATGTTTTATATTCATCGTGAATATCTCGTAACATTTGGCGGTGTTTAATATTCATTGTAAATAATATTCTACAGGTAGACTATCCTTTCTGCCACCCAAAGTAAACCACAAGCATCGTCACATAATGTAAATTGTAGGCGATGTTCTAATATGAAATATGAAACGGCGGCCTCGCCTGGTGCCGGTCGTTAAATACTAAACTTCTTCAAATATTAGATGTGTCGTCTTTTTGGTTGGTCACACTTCGCGAATAAATTCTGGGACCTTGGGTCAGTACACAATCACCAGTGTTTAGTCAGTGGTTAAAGAAGGACAAGCATATAGAAACAACAAGAACAAGAACAACTTGTAATGAAAAGATATCCTTTTCAAACTAAATTTGATATTCATAATGGACAATAACTTGCACGTTTTTTTTTTTTAATTTAATGTAAATCAAATTTAATAACGTTATTATTAAGTTCTGCAAGTATTTTTAGTTGTTATTATTGTGACAGCTGTTTCTGTATGACATACAGTTTGAAAGTGGCCTTAAACGCCGAAACAGCTGTCACAATAATAACAACTAAAAATACTTGCAGAACTTAATAATAACATTATTAAATTTGATTTACATTAAATTTTAAAAAAAAATAAATGGAGTTCTACGAATTAAACACAAAAACAATTAATAACTTGCATGGTATGATTAAATAATGATATTTATTTATGTGTTTACATCTGTAACAAAATTGGCTTTGGGATATTACAAATATATTAAAAACATAGAATAATTTAAACACAAAAGAGTACAATAATTAGAACGTACATTAAATAAAAACAAAACTTATTATTTCAAATACAACAATAATTGAATCTTTAAAATTTTTTTAGATGAAAACAGTTTTCATCATTATTTTTGTTGTCTTTTATTTTTTTCTTTCTTTTACGAAAAAGGTAATTTATAAACCTGTGATAATTTCAAATATCTTGCAGCTGACCTTGGTAGCGTCTTCAAACAAAAGTTATTTGTTGGAAATAAGGTAATTAAGTCATGTCTGTATGCCAGTATCAATTGTTTAAATACGAGTATATCAACAACATGTTTTTGAACAATCCGCCGCCCACAACACAAACGAGCGTATCTCAATTTTAGGAAATTTCCAGGAGAGCCAAAAAAACTGGTTTTTGCTACATTCTTACGCATTTTATAACACGTTTTGCTAACGGGGTTTTAATGAAGCATTTTCCTTTACCCATTAGCGAAGCATAATAAAATGTATAAAAATCCGGCAGAAAACTGTTTTTTGACTCCCCTGGAAAATTGCTAAATATGAGATACGACTGTTGTGGATGACGAATAATTTAGGTAAGATGTAGTTTTAAAATCTGCCTGCATCACACTGTACATGTCGGAAGACAAACTCTGACGATCTTTATAATTCAAGCGTGAATTAATATTACAAAATCTATGTTTATGGTATTTAGTGAAGAACGTCGAAGAATACAGGGTTTATTTTCTAATAAGATGTTAAATAGAGAAATTATAGAATTATCAAAATGACCACAAGCTGCTTCCAAGCCGTGCCCCCCGCAGTTAAATGCCCGAGAAAGTTATTAACCGATTGTGTAAAACGGATTTGATCTCCCGACGAGATAACGATCACAACACTGGACCCTTGAGGCTGGGAGCTCCTAACAGTTTAACAGATGCAGTGCCAAGGCGAACCAGTCATCAGACTTGGACCAATACCCAATACCAGCGAACAAGCCTCACATACACCTCTACGTGTTAGCTCATATCACACACATTTACAGACTATGAGAACATTGCCTTTGCATAATACGCGCTGCAGTAAGATGTGACATCACATTTATAATCGTACCGTTAAGAATCACTCAGGTATTTGATTACATGTTTTTTCAAATTAATGGACTATGAACTATCGACATGTTTATTAAATACAGTCCATATTCTACTGAGTTAATTTATTTTGAACACACATAATATGTAGTTATATCCTACAGAGGAACAAATATTTTTTTTAATTTACCGTCTAACTCATTGGCCGGTATTTTTAGGCACGTTTTCATAGTAAAACTATTTATTTTGTAATTCGTGAAAACGGTTCCTTTTTGAAAGGAGTATTTACATCAAATGACGTATTATGACATTGTTGTCAATCTTCATGAGTCGTGCGACGTCGTTTCAAGTGGTACCGAATGACGTCAGATCTCAGGTCAGAACCGAGCCGAAACATTTAGATTTATCAGATTCTTAATCATTTTTTAAGGTGTGATGCTCTTTATGAAAATATATTTTCAACTGTCAGCACCCAAAAATACGCATTTTACTGGTCGCTAACTCAAGAAACACTACGAATGATTTATCTGTAAATTCTATACGGTTAATTAGGAAAATTTATTAGGTTTTTAAAAAGACAATAATCTTTGAACTGCAATCATTTAAATTCTATATACGTAAGGAACTTTGGGTAAAACGTTCAAAACTGATTTCGCTGGTTTTAGAACTGAGCCCATTTTCGGACATTTTGAGATGTATTTCATAAAATTTAAATATTACGGTTTGAGGATTTTGCCTTTTGAAACTTTATCCATTTTCTTAACTACCTGTGTAGAATTTACTGATAAATCATGTGTAGTTTTGCTTGAGCTAACAACGTGCAAAGTTCAAGAATTATCAAATTAATGGACCATAAAACACGGAAATGTTTGTTAAAAACAGTCCTCTATTGTTAATTGTTATTGTGTTTAATTTTTAGAACTAAATTATTTTTTTTAAATTTAAGTAAATCAAATTTAATAATGTTATTATTAAGTTCTGCAAGTAATTTATTTTTTAATTATTTTTACGGCCGGTTCGGGGTTCAAAGCCATTCAAACTGTTGTTATTAGGCTACATTGGGCGACTTACTCATATGATTTTATTTACTCCCACCCAATTTTAACCGGTTTTGGACGGTGTTTAAAATGATTTATTACCGGTAAAACCGATTTACTTTGAAAATATTTGTAATAATTAAAATTTCTTATTCTGTGTGGTATTTACAGTTGAAAGGCGTTTTCTCCACATAAAGTGGTTTCTTAATAGTTTTATAATGACGTGATTGCTATTTAAATCAGCAAATTTAATTTATTTTGTAATTTAATGAATTATTTTAAGGAATTATATCGTTTAGGTTTCATAAATATACCTGAGAGTTGGAAATAAATAAATTCCTTACTTTATAAACAATAAGCGATATATTAGGAAAATTCGTTCGTTTATTAAGGCCTTTTCTTTCTATTTGTATGTTAGCAAGCGGGATGTGATTATTGACTGCGAATTTTGAAGCACTTCTTTTATGTGGCCACTGTTTGAAAATGGCTTTGAACGCCGAAACAGCTGTAATAATAATTAAAAACTAAAATACTTTCAGACCTTAATAATAAAATTATTATTAAATATGATTTACTTGAAATTTTATTTTAAAAAAAGTACTTTATTGATTCAAATTATTGTGTAAACAGTTACATTTAGCGTAAAAGTGTTAAGCAAGGTAGGTATTAGACATTTATTCCGTGAATTTC
Source organism: Halesus radiatus (assembly GCA_022606495.2). Taxonomy (NCBI): domain Eukaryota; kingdom Metazoa; phylum Arthropoda; class Insecta; order Trichoptera; family Limnephilidae; genus Halesus; species Halesus radiatus. The sequence goes on along the minus strand of JAHDVE020008770.1, from coordinate 6,496 downwards.
ACGAAGTTAGGCCAAGCATTCGGTTAGTCATAGAGCTCTGGGATCTGCGCGGGTAAATGTCGGATTTTTAAAAGGTTGCAGAGTGGCATTTGGCGAACAGTGAACTATGTATCCCTATACGCAAATAGTACATAATACGGTTAACTTGCATGGGGTGATGCAACGCTTTTCTCATAATGAACATTATAATAACATTATACTTTACGGCAGCAATGCACAACAAGCAGCCCAAATTAACATTTTAGCTGCCTAATATGGTATAATAAATTTTAATTATTACAAATATTTTCAAAGTAAATCTGTTTTACCGGTAATAAATCATTTTAAACACCGTCCGAAAACCGTTAAAATTGGGTGGGAGCAATAATAAACTTTATTATAACATTATATTTTACGGCAGCAATGCACAAGCAGCCCAAATTAACATGTTAGCTGCCTAATATGGTATAATAAATTTTCATTAAGTTTGTGTGACTGGTGTGAAAATGATTTTTAAAAAAACTAGCAGAAAAGCATAAAGCGATTGTTATAGTAATACAATAGTAAATTTCTATAGCGCAGTTTTGTGAAGGTTCACCTCAAGTGCGCTTTCTACTAACTAACCTAACCTAATATAATTGTAAAATAACAGATATACTACATAGTATATTTGTTATTACAGTATATAAATGACATAAAATATTCATGAGCAGCAGACTCACTTACATGCACTATTTAGAATACTGTATAACAATTTAGAATAAACTAGTGGTATAAATAATCAAATGTAAAGTACAAATATCAAAAAAGTGAGAAAATTTACACAAAATAACCTAACCTAATATAATTAGAAAATAACATGCAGGCAAATTAAAAATACAATTTAAAATATTCTCGAGTAGCAGACTCACTTAGATGAACATTTTAGATATTATGTTAAATAAATATTTTTACACGCTGCGAGATTTGCTACCTTCTATCAATGTAAAAAAAAAAAATTAACCATTTTTTCCACATTCCGTACATTAGTATTCATTTTCCCCGGAATCTTGTTATGTCATCACATAGCATAAATCGACAACGGTACCTGTATGGACAGATTTGTTTTTCTAGAGGAACTATAATAGACTATCTCCATGGTTGAGGGGTAAGGCTCTCGACTGCGAATCTAGAGGTCGCGGGTTCAAATCCCGGCGTGCGCAAGTAAAATTTTATTAAATTAATTTATGCTATTTCACAATTAATTAATTTAAAAATAATATATAATATATTTGCGCACGTTCCAGAGTGGAAGATACTCTCAGTATCGCCCTGGTGAAAGACCACCATTCAGAATTGAAACGTTGCTTGAAATGGCTTTTAGCAGTGTTTGGTGACCAGATCTGAATAGCCAGGTATTTCCCCGCCTTCCACTTCCCCTTCTCCTTCCCCTCCCCAATGCCTTCAGCCTCACAACATGCCCCAATTGGGGATGCCATAGTCTCACTGGCTCCAGACGGTTGGGAGCAGTTGGGACTCTTGTGCCGTATTCATGTAAAAAAAAAAAACTATAATTTCTAAAACATTATGTTTAAATAGTATATAGTACAGATCTTTTACATAGCATAAACCTGTTCTAAAGTACCGCCTTAAGAAAGAGTCACGTATATGCAATTTTAGGTATTTTCACATTCGTTTTTTGCCCATTTGTTTCGTTAAAGCACTTATTTCAATAGATAACATTGTTTTCTATTGAAATCAATGGTTTTTATGACAGAAGTATACGTTGGTGTCACAAATCAATGGAAACACTAATGTAAAAATACGTAGAATTGCATTATATCGTGACTCTTTCTTAAGACGGCAGAACAGGGGATATCGAAGTCCCCAACGTGAATATCCAACACTTTTCTTCCGACTGCTAGCCGAACGTCTTGCCCACTAGGCTATCGACAGTGGCGTGCATTGCTCTATGTTAAAAGGTAGGCTGTGTCAGCTGTGGTAGTTTTTCAAGTTCCGGTATGAATATTGCATAAAGTTTTTGAAAATGTCTATTTTATTATCATCCTCCACCGATTCTTGTGGCTTGTGGCCAACCGAATAAATGAACGTACAAATTATATTATTACCCAGTGGCGTGCATTACTCTATGTCCAAGGGTAGGCTGTAGTCTCTCGATTGTAATTACACAACATTGAACATTTTGATGGCCTTGAAAATTATGTGATAAAAATACTGTTTTAATGAAGATAGTATGTTTATGGTATTGTGCATGAACCAGAGCAGGTTGCAACAGAAAAGTTGTTTAAAAAAAACTCAAATTCATGAAAAAATATTACATATTTATCAGATATAATCGTTTTTTTCACAGCCTTTATGAACTGAACGCCACTGTTATTATCTTTTTCTCACATTTTTAAATTTTTCTTTACGGTTCGTTGTTTTTCTTAGGGATTGCACACTACTGGCTATCAACCGCCTCCATTGGCCCTATTGCTAACAAGGTTGGGCAGCACTGTAGCTCTAAGGCACACTATTTTTAACATAAATGTGGCCGATGTCTCATTTCACTTTTATTGGCGTATCAATACGTTTCGTGCGCGATAAAGATCGCTTGAAACGATCGGATCAGTTCTTGTCCTCCTGCGGTGCTAATAAAATGTTTGTGATATCGTGTGGTGGGTGTTGGGAGGTGGGCCGGAACGATGGCGACACCTCCGTTCCTCCCACGCCTGCCTCACTGTGCTCTGGGCTGCTGTAGCCAGCATCCTTGGCCCGTGTGATCTTATAAGGTCAGGACGGCGAGGATGGAGCGCGGACTGTGACAGGTGGTCCGACCATCGAGTAAATTGATTATCTAAGCGTAATTGTGTAGAATATTAGTCTTCTATGAAACACAAGCCAAACGCAGTAGGTTTTCACAAAAATTAGAATACAAATTTGGTATGCTTCCACAAACTGCAATAGGAAAAAGGCAATTTCTTTATGAATTGATTCTGTAAAAAAGCAACATATTCAGATTAGAAAATTATTTGATCAAAAATGATTACCCCGTTACGTGTATAAAGATTTTGTGGATACCTTCTATACGATTGCTACAAAATAGTAACATACAGCGTCCTTATCAACATCCTTATACTGATATCAACATTTTATTGTAAAACAACATGCAAATGTAAAGGCAGCCATTTTAACTATTTTTTATCTGCTCTGACCAAGTAATAAAGAAGAATACAATAAATGCGAAATGGCGTGTTTCATAATCCAAAAGTCTTGTCAGGCGGACCTTAAATTTCAAGTTCAGAAATTCGAAACTTAAAATCAAATGAAATGGAATATACGATATCAGTTAGTGTGAGAGAGGCAGAACGCTGTATTTTCATTGGCTCTCTCGGAGCTAGAATCAAAAGGTACCAAGTTATGGAAGGCATTATCCATTCAGTGGCTCTGATGAAGGCATGGGTTTACTGAAGCCTGTTGTCATGTTTGAATACCTATAAATACAGTAGTATCACTGAGTAAAACATACATAGAGATGCCCTAACATGCAATAATAAAAATAATAATAACAGATTACTATATATTATGCAAATTAAAACTATGACGTAAAGTATGCATGAGCACCAGACTAACTTACGTGAATAATTTATAAAAAACTAGAGGTATAAGTAATTAAATGTAGAGTAAAAATAACAAAAGAACAAGAAAATATACCTAAACTAAATATCCTAACCTAAGGGAAGAAACCAAAATAAGAGGAGCGGGGCGAGCTAGGCGTGCTGCCAACTTAAATAAAACATCATCTAAGTAAAAAAGATTCGGCTTGTTTACAAAAACTGAATTCTTAATTTGTCCCTTTTTGTAAATGTTTTGTAATTTTATTACCGCAGTGAAAATTACAAAAAACAAACAAACGTGGACGGCTGTGAACTAAGTTGGTGCCAAAATGGGTGTCACGTGACCATTGCCTTCAACGATCGAAATCATACTTATGGCAAGTCTATTAATTCTGACGTCGGTGAGTACTAAGTGATATGCACAATGCTACAGTGATTCTTTAAATTATATTTCAAATCACTGAGATATCGGTTGAAAAGCTCTGTCTGAATAATAAAAACAACCATCATCTCATAATAGCTCAGAAAATAGCGATCGATAAAATTCCCGAAACACGTGCTCGATTTAGACCGCGGCTTCCTTCCCATCGCATCGCCAAGCCGAACCCCAAGGGACGTCAGCCAGCCGTGGCGGAGTTTATTGGTTCTGTAAATAGCAGGAACCTTCGTCTCCGGTGACTGCTTGCTGCTAGCTGAAGGTTACACCACCTCTGGAGCCACTGGAGAAACTAGTGGATATTTCAGAATATCAGACCCATAGAAAATATACACCCATACTACGGATAACTTTCATTGTCTCCTCCGCTTAGATAGTCCGTGCAGTTTGGTCGTAGTTGATACCCTTCCATTTCTATTATCTATGATCAGACCCTATAGCTTGGAACAGATATGAATATGAAATAAGACCGAGAAAACCCTCGTAGATTCAAAAACCGATTTAAAAGCTAGTCCATGGGCATTGTGTACCAACATTGACGTGATAACTATTTGATTGTCCTGTATTTCTATTTTTGATAGTTTATCCCACAAGACTGAACTTTAATCCAATAAGATGCAAGAACAGATAAGAATAAGCCAGAAAAATAATTAAGGAAAAGGGAAAGAAATATAACAAGAAAAAATACCCTCTGTCCATCCTACTTTCCTAAGGTCCCTCTAAGTTGTGTTAAAAAGTCTATGAATTCAGTATCATTTGTCGTACCCTCAGATCATAGTATATATTCTATGATCTGAGGTCCTACCCGTCGCACCGGGCAGTATCAACATCAATATGATACTGATTCAACTGTATTGATCAGATCTCTCGTTATATCTTCTTTCATAACATGCCTTTTCGATCGGTTAACTGTTTCTTGACCGGGTTTTGTTTGTTTATCTGCACAATAATGTGAATTGTGAAAAGCAAAGTAATTTACAGTTCCAAGTTATTTTCTAAGTTTTTAAAGTGCCATTGAGCGTCGAAATGGTGCCATTAAAACTAGCTGCGTATCATTATTATGGCTGCTATAATGTGATATTTCATTTGACTGGCTTGCAACAGATGCCGCAGAGCTCCCAAAATGGTCTCTGCGGTCAACTGCATCGAGTAATTGTGCAATTCTGATTGCAACCTCGATCACAGCAGAGGGGACTATCGGCCCTAGCCAGGCACAGGTGCAACTGAATACGTCATCACTACGAACAAATAACGAAGAAAAAAAACTCATCGAGTATACGAGTTTTCAGTGCAGTGTTACAAGGTCTATATTATTAGTCATTTTTGTATATTCGATTTCGATAAAATGCGCAAAAAGGACGCTGATGCATAAATGCCAGCAAAAGTCTGTATGGAATTTATTACAAATATATAGTGTAGTAATAATATAGCGATATTGCTAGATTTTCAATTATACTTTTTTTTTAAATTTTATTTTATTAATCATTGATGATAATATTAAAATATCAATATATGGAAATCGAAGCCAGTCCTCTGCATTACCTGGACTGGAATTCAAACCACTGAGCTAATGAGACCTTATTACTTTCCGCCATTTTTATCGATATCATACCACAATTTAAGAATTACTCACATCAGAATATCTGGGTTCGATTCCCAGATGCGACCGGCAAAGATAAACTCTACGTTACGAATTAGATATTCATTAATAATCACTTATCATTTAATTACATACAATTCTAAAGCATTCAGAGTTGTATTTATCCGAGGTACAGTAATTAGAGTACCTACCTACTTGACAACCGTTTAGTGTTTCCATTCAACATGCAGGGATCTATTAATATAAATTTGTCACATTATTTTAATTTATTTTTAGGAATCGTTTTTCTTAGGGTAGGCACAGCTTCTCAGCCTTTATGGAGTGCACCCCACTGGTACTCAAGTGTTTATTTCACTTAATTTAGTATTTGATTAACTTGATCGTGTCATGTCTTCCTCGTGCGTCTCCGACTTTTTCTACCGTTCACTTCTGCGTAATATATTCTCCTTCCACTTTAGGGAATAAATAAAAGGTTTCGTTATTGTTTTGCAAATAGCTAAGTATTTTTAATTAACATTAGTGCGATGTTTCAGCAGAAATAAAGAAAACAGCTGACAAAACAGCGAGTTGACTAAGTTCACACGCAAAGTTTCACAGCCTCCCAGGCATCCATTCACATCCCTGTCGCTACTTGCTCACACGTGGGTCTGGCGGTGGGCGAACCCAGCTACTACGCTTTCCACGACACGTGTGGAACTTACTCAATGGACCACTACCTGCTTCCCGGGGCTCTTCTAGTACTTATAGGCCTTCCACACGAGCGGTGCGGCCAGTGGTTTCACCATAGGCAAAACGAATCGTGTGGCATCAAATTCCTGACCCAAAAGAGGCGTTGTCACAGGAAAGGAACAACGGAACGCTGGGCCATTACTAGACCTAATATTT
>JAHDVE020008769.1:0-183951 GCA_022606495.2 Halesus radiatus | reverse complement strand
TCTTTTTAATATATACATATCAACGTGTATCGAAAGCGATGCTTTCCTCATCAGAAATATACAGAATACTAAAAAAAATAATAATATCTAGTATAGATAAATGATAAAAACTAGAACAAAATAATGTAAGAACAGACAAATTATAAACATTAACATAAATTGATTAAGGTGGGTAAGTAATAAATCAAAAAAAAAAAATTAAAAAATAATCAATTAGAAAACATTGAATAACAAATTAGAATTTTATTTTTTTATTAATTTTAACATGAAAATAAATTCAAGAGATTATTTTTAAAAAATATCATTATTTATATGTTGTAATATTCCATCCTTTTATCAGTCTCAAAATTCTTTCAGTAAGATCAATTCTGTGGTACAAAATTATATTTCAGCACATTAATAACCCTATATATAATACAAATAGACTAGAGTACACTTTCAATACTCGTCTCAATTTTAATGGAGGATTAATGGTTCCTAAGCAAACAAACAAATATGGACAAAGAAATTTAGATCACATGATTCCTAACTGTTTAAATATGTTAACGCTGAAATAAAATAAAAAAACTGTGTTAAAACTAAACAATTAATAAATATATTGTAAACTTGGCTAGCTGAAAAAAGATATTTGTATTAGATAATAAGGAAATATTATTTTATGTATGATTTATTGTTCTCGTTTTTGTCTTTATTTTTTTATATATTTTTGTAGAATAGAATTAATTAGAAATATTTATGTTTTAAGTTTGTTATATATAAATTTTTAATGTTTTTAATTTTTTTATTTAATACGATGTCAAACCACAAAGTGATCGCTTCTTATGAAAATACAAAGTTTTGTCCTTAAAAATTACCAGGATCAGGTCCAAGGCGTCTTAACCTCTTCACTACAATAAGAGGCCTATTCTGGTTCCCTTTAAGGAAAATTCTTTATCCTTTTCCTTAGGCTGAAATACTTCTTGCTAAACTGCGGTTCCGGTTCTATCGAATAGCAGCTGTCATTCTGCGAACGACAATCTTTAAAAATATCGACATTTACGTAGTTTTAACAACAAAAAAACGTATTTTGTAAGTATTAACTTTAAACATTATTAGTAACATAATAATGCTATTAAAATAACTGAATTAACTAAATTGCGATGTTTGTAACGTAAAAACTTCCTCACTTCGGTCTTTTGGCCCGAAATGTTCGATAAAAGTGATTTAAATACTTAAAATTGTGATAAATTACACTTGAAAAGTAAGTAATAATAAACTACAGCTGTTGAGTGTGTGTGATACACTTATACATTTTAATAATACTATGATATTTAAAATACAAACTCGCTTACAAATGTATTGTCATTGACATGTAATCGGAATCGCTGTTACGCAAAATGTCTTTAAGCCAAAGGAAAATGATAAGAAATTTTCCCTAAAAAAGAACCAGAATAGGCCTCCAGCAGCGCTATTATGGTTCATTTTAAGGAAGATTCCTTATCCTTTTCCTTAGGCTTAATGACTTTTTGTTTAACTACGGAATTCCGGAGAGACATAGTAAAAATATCCTGAACAGATTGTTAAGAGATTATTTGAAAACACAAATTTTTAAAACAATTACATTTTATTATAATCCATTTTTCTTTTAATTTTAAATAGCATAAATACAAAGTAAAAAGAACCTCACTAGATAGTAATGACCTGTTTATTCTGTCACTACTTCTAGAAGTGACATTTGAATTTATATTTCCATTTGTATTTGTAAAGCTCAGTAGCTAATAATGTTTAGAGTTGATAATAACGTACTTGGTAACATTGTACTCGTAGCTTACTTAATGTTCGGTTTTTGTCTTGTTAAAACTACGAAAATATTGATATTTTTATTGAATGTCATTTGCTGAATGACAACTCGGAGTCGCAGTTAGGCAAAAAGTCTTTAAGCCTAAGGAAAAGGATAAGAAATCTTCGTTAAAAAGAACGTGAATAGGCCTTCTGGTTTCCTGCTGTTTCCTTTCCGTATGACTAAGGCTGTAGTGTTTTCCGACCACCCCCATCTCGTCAGGTGAAATCATTTCGGTTCCAAATAAAAGTGGAACAAGATTTCAATGAAATTCCCAAAATAAAAAAAAATATGGTATGAATAATGTTAAAAAATGATATTATTTTCTGTATTAGATAAGGTTTCGTAACGAGATTACGCATTCCCAAACAAACTGGGCTATCGCCATCATCTCTCAGGGGTATCATCTAATCTCCCCATTGACGAAACATTACCCAATTAAATGGAGAGGGAAAGAGAGGCATTAGTCTCTCTGGAAAAGTGCTCCAACTTTATTAATTTTGTTTAAATTTTTATTTTCCTGGGAAAATATTTCAGCCGTTCGGATTGAATCTGATTTGAATCACATCAAAGGAAAAACGTATTTTAAAGATCCACAGAAATTCGCAAATAATAAAATTACGACGAGGATATCGATGTTCTTAAAACATTTTTTTTTGTAATTTTTCGTATGAATCTTCCCACATTAATTTTATACCAAGAATAGGGATATTTTTATAGTAAATTCTTAAATATGTGTGGATTATTTGTGAAAAGTTGTATTCGCGTTCATTACCGATAGCAGTAACCTTTAAAATAAATCACGACCTCATAAATTGTTGTACACTGCACAATGAATAAACAAATGTGTGCGTTGTGCAGTTTTGTGCACTAACCTGTATGCACGGAAATAATTAACAGTCACTATAATATTCTTGTGCACTTAAAATTAACGACTGTATTCTTAAAACTAGATATATAATAATAATTGAATGATATGAATAGCGCCGTTTTTGTGAAAAATCACCTCAACGGCGTTCTACAAATATTACTTGCTATTCTCTATCTAATTATGGATAGACGATGCAGAAAAACGTACTTACCTGCAGCTGGCAGCTGGCAGGTCGCTTAAGGTGATCACAGTTTTATTAGAACATTTACGCTTAGAGGTGAGTACTATGTGTGCAACCACCGTATTATTACATTATATTATTTTCTGACAAAATTCACTCCATTGTTGCGAATATTTTGTAATTAATAATTAACTAATAGTTTATTTATCAAAATCAATAATAATAACTTAATAATTTCTTCAAAATATTGATATTCACGCTGTGGCGTCATTATTATTAAATGAATTAAAGAAATATACTTTGTATTCATCACTCTATAAATATACATAGATATCTACACGTTTCAAAAGCGATGCTTTCCTCATCAGGAATATACAGAATACTAAAAATAATAATGTTAAGTATAGACAAATGATAAAAATTATAAAACAATAATGTAAGAATAGACAAATTATAAACATGAACAAAAATTTATTAAAGTAGGTAAGTAATTAATTAAAAATGATAATTAAAAATTGTTATAAATATTAAAAAAAAATTAAAAGTAGATAAATTTGAAATTTCCAAAGAAAATCTACGTGATTAAATAAAATACGAGTACACTTTAACTTTATTCCACTTTTATTTTTGACCGTCACCGGTTTCTGCCTGTGACGGCTATCTTCAGACTGGTACAATTAATAGCCTAGCTTTAACTATTGTAATGGGAAATGGACATATTATTCATAAGTAATATCATCTAGTCCCTAACCTTAACTATTGTAATGGGAAATGGACATATTATTCATAAGTAATATCATCTAGTCCCTAGCCTTAACTATTGTAATGGGAAATGGACATATTATTCATAAGTAATATCATCTAGTCCCTAGCCTTAACTGTTGTAATGGGAAATGGACATATTATTCATAAGTAATATCATCTAGTCCCTAGCCTTAACTATTGTAATGGGAAATGGACATATTATTCATAAGTAATATCATCTAGTCCCTAGCCTTAACTATTGTAATGGGAAATGGACATATTATTCATAAGTAATATCATCTAGTCCCTAGCCTTAACTATTGTAATGGGAAATGGACATATTATTCATAAGTAATATCATCTAGTCCCTAGCCTTAACTATTGTAATGGGAAATGGACATATTATTCATAAGTAATATCATCTAGTCCCTAGCCTTAACTATTGTAATGGGAAATGGACATATTATTCATAAGTAATATCATCTAGTCCCTAGCCTTAACTATTGTAATGGGAAATGGACATATTATTCATAAGTAATATCATCTAGTCCCTAGCTTTAACTATTGTAATGGGAAATGGACATATTATTCATAAGTAATATCATCTAGTCCCTAGCCTTAACTATTGTAATGGGAAATGGACATATTATTCATAAGTAATATCATCTAGTCCCTAGCCTTAACTGTTGTAATGGGAAATGGACATATTATTCATAAGTAATATCATCTAGTCCCTAGCCTTAACTATTGTAATGGGAAATGGACATATTATTCTTAATTCAAAAGGTATTTTTAATGGAGCAACTCTAATCATTAGGTCATTTAATACTGTCCGCAAAATTCTTAACCGTGGCAAAGTAACAGTATCAATGGACAAAATAATTATTAATCCCTTGGGCAAACTTGGATCAATTAATGGAAACCTTTGAGAAACCCTCGGCTTAAGTGCGGAGCTTTGGGCCTTAATTAACATGGAAAAGTTTGGATTGAGTTGAGTTAAGTTGATGGATTACGAGATTCACCGAAGAGCATAATATTTGGGGATGTCCGGAAAAGAGATTATCGGTTTGATTAAAAAAAAATTACAATTCTTTATAGTAAAGTAATGCTGATGAACTTTGAGATTTGAGGATGACTTAGAACGCACGGGTATGTTGTGTGGCTGAGGGAAGTGGGGAAGGGCGGGATATGGGGAAGGAGAAGGTTGGGAAAAAATAATTAATGTCGGAAGTTTCAACCGTATAAATTGAGCTCTTTGGCTGATATTGGCTAGTCGAATCAATTAAAAAAAGATATGCATCTTAAAAAACATATTATACATTTGTACATCACTTTTCATGTTGTTTATTTAATAAAAATACATAATACTCGTATATATATATATATATATATATATATATATATATATATATATACAGGTGTATCGGCACGTACCCGACAAACTTTAACCAGCGATTCCTGAGCATATTTGGAGTAAAAAATGTTATGGCCACTTTTCTGTCCGGTAACTTTTTTTTTCTATAAAAATTAAAAAATAAATAAAATCTCCACACTCCCTCACTGTCCACAGAATAGGGGTGAAATAAATGGCAACGCCGCACTACTGCTATCTCTTTCACGCATATCATCTATCTCAAGTCAAGTGTGTCGTTCCCGCTACCCGTCTAATGTCAGTGTTCAGTGTTGTTTTGGAAGTTCGCTTGTCACAACCTTTACCTGCTTTCGTTGTTGTTTTGTTATCTAAGTTTTGAAGTTTTTTTACTGTTGAAATATGCCTCTCAATTATTCACCTGCCGACCAAGCAGATATTGTGTTTGTTTATGGACTTTGCAATGGGAATTCACGAGCAGCCGTGAGAGAGTATCGGATGAGGTTTCCTGAAAGACCCGTCCCACACCATAGCACCTTCGTACAGGTTTGTAAATCATTTGTTTATTGAAACTATTTACATTCATTGATAATGCCAAAAAGCTGTTTTGAAATTTAATCATTGGGACATTAAAAACATAACAAGGGGCTACCAACTTTAAAAATGTAAATCGAACTTTAGGTGATTTGTAATCAATGGTCACGAAACGGCGTTTTAAAAAGTTTAATTTTAATATCTAATAAATGCATCATTCACTGCAATTAAATTCACTCCCTTTCTCACCATGTGATTATTTAAATGACTTACAATTCAATTTCATCCCTGTGAATCTAAGATATCAACCATTCCTAGTTAAGAAAAATATGAATTAAAACACTGTGTACTATTTAACTGTAAAAAAATGAAATAAATGAAGAGAAAACCTAAGTTTTCTAATATGTGCCTAAAATAAGTGTTATTTAAAAATAAAATGATTGCAAAAGCCCGCGTTCATTTATTTGACATTTAATACTGAGCTGAATAATAAAAGTTGTTTTGTTTCAGATGTATCAACGACTGCGTGACAATGGCATCGGACGGATTGAAGGCGCCGGCGGAGGATACAATATTGTTCCTGTGGCAGTTGAGCAGAGAATCCTCAACTTGATCACCGAAGATCCCACGCTGTCCGTGCGTCGGATCGCTCTGATGATAGGACACAGGGAACACATGGCGGTGTGGAGAGTTTTGAAGAAGCACGGGCTCAAACCTTTCCACTACAGGCGCTGCCAAGGCCTCCTGGAGAATGATAACTTTTCCAGAGTCGTATACTGCAGAAGAATGCTGCATAATGTCATGAGGGATGCAGACTTCATGAAAAACATATTGTTTACCGATGAAGCACAGTTCACTAAAACAGGAGTGCTAAATGTGCACAACTTGCACCATTGGGCTGAACAAAACCCCAAGCTTGTTCGGGAGTCGTCGAGCCAGGACAGATTTTCCATTAACATGTGGGCAGGAATCCTAGGAAATCAAATACTCGGTCCAATCGAGTTGCCCCCAGACTAAATGGACCGATGTATTTGGAGTTCCTACAAGAGCAACTGGGCGAGATTCTGGAAGATGTGAACCTCGAATCACTACGGAGAATGTGGTTCCAGCATGATGGAGCCCCACCACACTACTCTATTGCCGTGCGGAACTACTTGGACGTCGAGTTTCCTGGTCGTTGGATAGGCCGTGGAAGTCCGACCATTGCCTGGCCACCGAGATCACCCGATCTGACCCCCCTGGATTACTACTTGTGGGGGGCTCTCAAGGAAAAGGTGTATGTTAAGCCAATCGCCTCAAGAGAGCACCTGCTCGAACGAGTGATGGTGGCCGCTGCAGAAATGAAAGTAAATCCTGTAAACTTAAATATTCAAAATATAACAAGACTGCACGCTTGCATTGAAAATAATGGCAGTCATTTCGAACAAATGCTCCAATAAAAAATATTACATAACCTACATGTCCGCATTTTCATTTATTATTTATTTGGTAAAATTCTCACAATGTCATTCATATCAATGCACGTGCGTGAAGGCAACAGCTGTTATTAGCAAGTGTGTCGAAAAGCGTCTTGGCTCTTTCCTACACACTAAATAATAATAGTAAAAAATGAGACGAATACTGACGAGCTAAAAGCCCCCCAGAACGTAAGAATATTATTCAACGAACTCAAATAAAATGTTGCCAGATGGGTTTTTAATCACTTTAATTTGACTTAATTAGCACCTGCTTTCAATGCTATTATGCTATGGCTTTATTGATCTGAGCACCTGCTTTCAATTGAAATTTATTCGCACATTCAACGGAGTGGAGTTTATGAGTAAACGCATTAATTTAAAAGAGGAACATACATTTGATTATTATTTTTAATATCGATATTTGTATCTCCCAATAACAGCTACCAAAATCCGATATACGAGTACCTACACAATTATTATGTTGAATTGGGGTAAGTTGTATGGCTAAGGGAAGGAGAGGAAGGTGAGGAAGTACCTGGCTATTCAGATCTGGTCACCAAATACGGCTAGTCATTTCAAGCAACGTTTCAATTCTGAATTATGATCTTTCACCAGGGCGAGAGTCCCTTCCACTGAACGATGAAAGGAGTTATAATATAATTATAAGTCGGGAATGGATGACATGGCAAAATCGTGTGAATCAAATTGGTACCTTCGTGAGTCGGGCCATGTCAAAATTCAGAATAAAAAGGGTGTGTACGAGCCTGCTGCGAAATGGCGTATGGTTAAGAATATTTTTTTAAAATTATAGTGGTAATTGTTGAAAACAATTACCACTATAATTGTTGAAAACAATTACCACTATAATTTAAAAAAATGAAAACAAAGGATAAAATATGGGATGTGCAAGGCGCATTTATGAGTGGAAGGGGGTGCATGGATCAGATTTTCTCGTTGCGTATGCTCACAGAGAAGTTTCTGGCAAAAAAACAGAAACTTTTCTGTGCTTTTGTAGATCTACAAAAAGCATACGACAGAGTTGACAGAAAAAAGTTATGGAAGGTGTTGTCTAAGTGTGGTGTAAATACAAATCTTATACAGGCAATCGCATCGCTGTACGAGGGAAGCGTTGCATGTGTTAGGGCAAACGGTGATTTTACGGGGTGGTTTGACATCACAAAAGGTGTTAAGCAAGGCTGCGTAATGTCACCGTGGTTATTCAATCTATACATGGATAATTGTGTGCAAGAATTGAAAGAGGTGGGCCTGGGCGCGAAAATGAGTAGTCTGTTGCAAGTATGTTGTCTGTTGTATGCTGATGATGCGGTGCTGATTGCTAACAGTATGGAAGATCTACAGTCCCTCGTATCTAGGATGAACGAAGTATGTATGAAGAATGAGCTAATGATGAATGTAAGTAAGTCTAAAGTCATGGTGTTTGAAAAAGAGAGTACGAAGACAGTGTGCAATATAGTTGTGAATGACGAATACTTGGAGCAGGTAGACGAGTTTGTGTATTTGGGAAGTATGTTTACGAGAGATGGAAAGACTGATAGGGATATTGAAAGAAGGGTGAATGCAGGAAACTCCATTAACGGAGGACTGAACGCGGTTGGCGCAAACAAAAAGTTGTCCAAAGAAGCGAAGCTAGCAGTCCACAATGGAGTGCTGATACCAACCCTGATGTATGGCAGTGAGGCATGGAACTGGCAGAGGAAGGATGAAAGTAGACTGAATGCTGTAGAAATGAGATCTCTGAGACGAATGTGTGGTAAAACCATGTATGATCGAGTGAAAAGTGTTGAGATTCGTAAAGAGTGCAAGGCTGATGTAAGCGTAGTGAGCAAGATTAAGAAAGGGACGCTTAGATGGTTTGGGCATGTAGAGCGAATGAACGAAGAAAGGAGTGTTAGGAGAATACATGATGCGAATGTGAATGGAAGAAGAGCCCGGGGACGCCCGAGGAAGACATGGCACGATCAAGTGAATCAAATACTCGAGTCGGGCCATGTCAGAAGTCGGAATAACAGAAGAGAATGTATGAGGCGTTGTATGAATGTGAATGAAGCAAGAAGTGTATGCCAAGATCGAGATGTTTGGCGGTTCGTCCTCTCTGACTACCCCTGCGGGGAAACGGCGTGATGGTTAGTTGGTTAGTTAGTTAGTGGTAATTTTTTGTCGAGTTTTTAAAAAAATTACGAAGTTTTAAATAAAATAAAATTTTATAATTATTAAATTTAGCAATCTGGCAACATTAATTCACCCATGCATTCTTGACGTGTTCGCGTTTGAAACGCGTATTGATTTGCGACGTTGCTTTTACAGTTTGACAAAAGATAAAACAGTGGTGACGTGTGGTGAAAATATGAATAATAAATTTTTTATAGAAAAAAAAAGTTACCGGACAGAAAAGTGGCCATAACATTTTTTACTCCAAATATGCTCAGGAATCGCTGGTTAAAGTTTGTCGGGTACGTGCCGATACACCCTGTATATATATTTATGTAGTATTGCAATTTTTTTATGTACAGTGCCAGGGAACATTTCTCCCTCTTTCTGTGTCAACTGTGACTAGAGGTGCATAAATGGGGAGATAATCTTCTCTACCCAGTGAGCGGGCTGCCTATTGTTACTGTAGGGCTTTTATTTATTTTCATTTCAAAGAACTGTAAACTGTGTTTTATGTGCTAGCGCTACTTGCTGATAGTATTCTTATATTTAAGCTTGCTCACTAAGGTAATGGTGAGTATAAGATGGAATTTGGGCGGAGACGGAGGTGGTCGGTGCTGGGGATCCAGGGTCCGAGGTTGGAGATGGAGGGATTCGAATTCGATTCTAATTTTCAATCGTCTAAGAAGGCTAGAAACACGATTTCAAAACAGGATTATCGATCTAACGAAACATTCATTGAGTGGAAAAATCAAGTGCATTTAATAAAACTAGGTTTTGCCTATTGCAGTGCTGCAATTGGTTTGTGTATTTAGAATATGTGTTGTAATGTGGATGAAGCAAGAAGTGTGTGTGTTGGAAATAATTTTTAAAACGAATATTTGGAAAAATATTTATACTCAACCTCCTACCCCTACTCCAACTCCTACTCCAACTCCTACTCCAACACCTACTCCAACTCCTACTCCAACTCCTACTCCAACACCTACTCCAACTCCTACTCCAACTCCTACTCCAACTCCTACTCCAACTCCTACTCCAACTCCTACTCCAACTCCTACTCCAACTCCTACTCCAACTCCTACTCCAACTCCTACTACAACTCCTATTCCAACTCCTACTCCAACTCCTACTCCAACTTCTACTCCAACTCCAACTCCTACTTCAACTCCTACTCCAACTCCTACTCCAACTCCTACTCCAACTCCTACTCCATCTCCTACTCCAACTCCTACTCCAACTCCTACTCCAACTCCTACTCCAACTCCTACTCCAACTCCTACTCCAACTCCTACTCCAACTCCTACTCCAACTCCCACCCTACATCTACCCAACTCCTACCCTACATCTACCCAACTCCTACCCTACATCTACCCAACCCCTACCCTACGACTACCACTATTAAATATTTAAAGAAAATGAAAAGAAAAAACTTTCAATGTTAGCTTTATCTCGACAAATGGGGCCTAGGAATTTGTTGCCAATTTTTTAATTGCCCAAATCTCGTTGCGTAGGTGGAGACGCTCAATTTGATACCCATATCGGCGACCCGTACCCCTACCCTTACTCCTACTTCTACTTCTACCCCTATCCCTACCCTATATCTCCCTTACATCTACCCTATCCCTACTGTACCGCTATTCTTATTGAGTATTTATAGGAAAGAAACAGAAAAAGCTTTCAGTATTAGCCTTTTCTCGCAAAAGAGAGCCAAGATTTAACTGTTCATATTTTCACCGAGATGCCCGGATCCGCTACGTCAATACGCGTATTTTGATACCAATATCAGATATATTACGAAAGAAAAAGAATATCAAAATGAATTATTTATAAAAATATCTCACTCTTAGATTTTCTGTGCTCCTGGCAAAAATCCATGAATCTGTAATTTTATATGCAAGTTATTGTCCATTTAGAAGCAACAAAAAAATAAATATATTATGTCAATCTCGAAACAGCTCTTCGATTTCTGTCTATTTGGTCCGTTTAAAAAAAATGGCGCTATTTAAAATAAATATTTATCAAAAAACCAGCGATTTTAGTTCCTCTAATGTATTTCATATGTAAAAGAATCAAGTCATGATATCGTATCGGTAGTACTTAATTATTTAGCCAAAACTGCTCAGTACCTACCCAGTAACTATTTTCGAATAAATTCGATGGGGTAAATGTTTTCTTCTCACTGGCAACATCGTAAGTGGCGCCATCTTGTCCGCCATTTTCTTTTTAAATATGTACACTATCGAACAAATTAACGTATTCATTTCAAATAAATTAATAAAATTTAGCAACAACATAAAAATAAAACGTGACTTTTTTGATTTTTTTTTTGGTAATGACATTGTTGGAGGGTGTACTTTGTGAATTCGCAAACGCCGACAGTCTATTCGTAATTAATAAATGAAAAACTGAAAAAAAATTGACAAATCTTTATTTGAAAAATATATTTTTTCTACCCCAACGTTCGCCGAGACGGACCTTTTCGATTTTCGGAAAAAAAACTTATTCGAAAAAAAACATTTAATTATATTACAAAAATTAATTAATATTTTGTGTCTACGTTTTTTGGTCAGTGTCTGTTTTTCGTGATCACTTAATATGGAACGTTTTCAAAGGAAACTGTCGGTATATTACGCGGAGAATTTCTTTGCGATGAAATTTGAATTACCGCCAAATTCGATTAGTTTTTTTAATTTTTCCTTACGGATTTCACTGTAGTTCTAGTGCCGACCGCTAGGGTCGCTAGTAAAAAATTTTTTTTTTCCTTTTAATCAATAATATGTCGTTTCATGACGATTTTGGAAATGTCAAAAGTTTGATGGATTATCCTGGGGTTTTTTTCAAGAAATGCGGCCGAACTGACCGATTATTAACCTTCCGAAATCTGTTTTAGTAAATTTTGTCCAATTATTTATCCTTCCCCGCGAGTATTTTTTATGGATTACGCTTTCCCGTGAAGAGACACGTTTTTCAAATTTTTCCAGATATTTAATTTTTTTCCCCATATTTTTACGTGACGCGCGGCTGACTCGATGGTGTAATCTTTTCAGACTTGGCCAGCCAATGCGACCCTTGTGGTGTTCTAAACTCTACGGGAGTACAGTCGACTTTCGCGAGACTGCAGGTGCTTTATTTTCCCATACAAAAAATGACAGGTCAAAATTTGAGCGAAAACGAACCTTAAGGTGTTTCGCGTGGATAGGGCGTTTGGGTCGATTTTTGACTGGCTGGCGAAGTCTGAAAAAAGTGACGATTAGAGCATTAATATATATACTAGGTTTTGCCTATTGCAGGGCTGCAATTGGTTTGTGTATTTAGAATATGTGTTGTAATGTGGATGAAGCAAGAAGTGTGTGTGTTGGAAATAATTTTTAAAACGAATATTTGGAAAAATATTTATACTCAACCTCCTACCCCTACTCCAACTCCTACTCCAACTCCTACTTCAACTCCTACTTCAACTCCTACTCCAACTCCTACTCCAACTCCTACTCCAACTCCTACTCCAACTCCTACTCCAACTCCTACTCCAACTCCTACTCCAACTCCTACCCTACATCTACCCAACTCCTACCCTACATCTACCCAACTCCTACCCTACGACTACCACTATTAAGTATTTAAAGAAAATGAAAAGAAAAAAACTTTCAATGTTAGCTTTATTTCGACAAATGGGGAGGATTATCCCGGAGGGGGGCTTTGCTTCTGAGGTATGTAGATATTGTAGTATTAAAAAAATAAATGGTTTAAAACAAGTATTACGTATTTTTTAAAATAATTATTTTGTTTGCTATTCAAATTTTGAACCTCAGTATCTTAAATTCATAAAATGGCAAATCCTCGTTGTTGCAAGGGTACGATCTTTAGAGATTATTGTAGCAGTAAAAGCGATGATTTTAAGATAAAAAATATTTATTTTATTTTGTGACATCCCTGCTAGGCGGTACTTAATTTGGAGAGAGGCATTTTGGGCGCATCCGGTATTCCAGTTAGCGAGAGAAAGATATTACAGGTGTGTCCAACCAACTCTCCTCACCGAGTCTAGTCGCGCTGCATATTTCATTTATTTATTCATTTTCATTTATTTATAGACAATTTTTATAATACTTAACGAATTATTATGTAGAATAAAGTGTATGTAATTAAAATTATTAATACGTAATGGCGTATCGTGAATAGGGATATTGAAAGAAGGGTGAATGCAGGAAACTCCATTAACGGAGGACTGAACGCGGTTGGCGCTAAAAAAAGTTGTCCAACGAAGCGAGGCTAGCAGTCCACAATGGAGTTCTGATATCAACCCTGATGTATGACAGATGAAGGATGAAAGTAGACTGAATGCTGTACAAATGAGATCTCCGAGACGACCGTGTCGTAAAACCATGAACGATCGTGTGAAAAATCTTGAGATTCGTAGAGAATTCAAGGCTGATCTATGGCGAGTGGACGTTCTATTGCGAACGGCTGCCTCGTTGAGACTAAGCATCGCAGAGAGTGCAGGGGGAACCAGGCTACACGCCAAAGTTGCCGAATTTCGCATAAAATCGTTCCTCGCGAGCGCAACACCTTGGAGACCTTATTTTACAGACTCAAAATTAAAAAAAAACTCAAATTCTTGCAGAAATTAATAATGACATTATTAATTTTTATTTAAAAAAAATAAAACAAAGGCATGATAATTAGTGATTTAAAAATGAAATGTTTATTTACTAAATTAAAAATGGATTAAAATGTTTATTTATTTGTTTGATTACACCTGGAATGCATTTTACAGGGATTTTTACAACAGAACATAACGAGCTCTCGAAAATTATAAGTACGAGTACATAGAGTTTATCATAAGTAATGTTAAACAATATTTTTAAAACGTTTGACAGGAACATTAAACAGAAAACTAGAACAGTAATTTAACATAAATCTTTGGAGGTACATTATCCACGTTACAATAATTAAATGTAGGATTTATCAAAGTGCTGGTATAGATGACGTTTTATTGTATAAATGTAGTCAGTGAATTTAACAACAATCAAACCTACAAACTTATTTGCCTAGATGCATCCTATTGGTTTGATTGTAACTAATGAATGTAATAAAAATAACTCTGCATGGAAGATTTTCTCGTTTAACAACAGTTTATGCTAGTTGAATAGTTTTTCCAATCCTCGTGATGATATTCACGGATGAAGTCGATCGCTTAAAAGCACGGGACTAAATGTCCAGCGGAACTGTAAGCATAAGCAGAACTACCCGCAGAAGCAGAACTACCAGCAGAAGCTGAACTTGCGGCAAATGACGAAATACCATTTACGACATTCTGGGATGAACGACAAGCAGTTGTTGATGAAGAGCATCCTGGTTTTGGTGTTGTTCTGCCAGTTATTGTGGGTGATTTGGTGGTGCAAGTTGGTTTGGGCCGTTTGGTTGTTGTACATTTTGTTTTGGGTGCCTTTGTTGTGCATGTGGGTCGTTTAGTTGTCGTGCACTTTGTTTTGGGTTTCTTTGTTGTGCATGTGGGTCGTTTAGTTGTTGTGCACTTGGTTTTAGGTGCCTTTGTTGTGCATGTGGATCGTTTAGTTGTCGTGCACTTTGTTTTGGGTTTCTTTGTTGTGCATGTGGGTCGTTTAGTTGTCGTGCACTTTGTTTTGGGTTTCTTTGTTGTGCATGTGGGTCGTTTAGTTGTCGTGCACTTTGTTTTGGGTGGTTTTGTCGTGCATGTGGGTCGTTTAGTTGTTGTGCACTTTGTTTTGGGTTTCTTTGTTGTGCATGTGGGTCGTTTAGTTGTTGTGCACTTGGTTTTAGGTGCCTTTGTTGTGCATGTGGGTCGTTTAGTTGTTGTGCACTTGGTTTTAGGTGCCTTTGTTGTGCATGTGGGTCGTTTAGTTGTCGTGCACTTTGTTTTGGGTGGTTTTGTCGTGCATGTGGGTCGTTTAGTTGTTGTGCACTTTGTTTTGGGTTTCTTTGTTGTGCATGTGGGTCGTTTAGTTGTTGTGCACTTGGTTTTAGGTGCCTTTGTTGTGCATGTGGGTCGTTTAGTTGTTGTGCACTTTGTTTTGGGTGGTTTTGTCGTGCATGTGGGTCGTTTAGTTGTTGTGCACTTTGTTTTGGGTGGTTTTGTCGGGCATGGGGTCTTGGGAGGTTTGGTAGTTGAGCAGCGTGATATCAGACCAGGGGTCACATCGTCGTTAGTCGCTCGAGCAACGTAAGCCATCGCCACCATTTGTGGAGCAGCATCAGCACACTGAAAGAAAAAAAACAGATTTAACCATTCTGGTGACTTTGTTAAGTGCTAGAGGGTTATATTTAGTGATTAAAGTAAACTCTTTCTTTAAAAGTTCTCCTAACTAACCTAATCTAACCTTAGTACCTATTTACCGGGAAAACGTGTTGTGATGTTCTGAAAGAAGTACTTGTACGATCCCATTTCGGACTTTTACCATTTGAGGTAGGAAAATGCCAAAATTTACCGGTTAACCTAAGGTTGGAAATTGGCATATAACACTCAAATAATTTTTATTTAATTGCCAAATGAATAATACTACTTTCATAATATTATCGCTTCTCATCTGTTACATGCGCAGGCGCCAAATAAAAAAATAAATAATAGTCTGTTACCGCAGTATTTCGACATATTTCATTTTTATTGTGAACGATACATATTTAACTTCACGCGAAACATTTGTAGAAAAATTATTTTCGTGTTTCTTGCCAAAGAAAAAAATCATTTCTCTAAATAATACGTATAAAGCTATTCTGGGAAACACATTATCTGGAAAGATGATGCCATTTGGGTGTCTTGTTTAGGGCTAGGAGATCCTTCATCAGTGATCAACAGTAGTAGAAATTCTATACAAATCACAAGTACGTCCGGCACTTAATTTTGGAAGTCACTTCTGGGCTGGAGCTCCCAAATACTTGATAAACCTACTTCATTCTGGACAAAGCAGGGCGGTTCGTATGATTGGCAATCCGTTGTTAAGAGACCGATTTCCATATTTAATGCACATACGCAACGTGAATATGCTGAGTCTGTTCTACAGATATTTCATTATAAATTTGGCAGACACGAATGGAACATCCGTTCACAGTTGATCTTGGCTTCGTGAGAACGGGTCGTTTTTCCGACTCGTTTTTGTGTAAATCGGGTCTGATGTGCATCCATCTTTCTTCCTACATTTGATCCGGGCCTCTTCAAGGATCCTATTAACAAATCCCTTCATACAGCACCCTCCTTAACCCATCTCGGAAAGTTGCCAACCGCGTAACGATATAGTTCCCCCGTATGTGCTATTTGCATACAGGGGTGCTCTTGGGACGTGTTACATAAAAATAAAATTTAAAAAGCATCTTTTGTAAAAATACGTCAGGAATTACGAAACGACACTCAGCTGGTGAACGACGCGGCAAAAGCAGTAAAAGCTCAATTTTTAGGGATTTTTCTGGCGAAAATCTCGGCTCTCACAGGGATAAGACCACTGATTTAATGTGTCAGAACATTTAAAAAAAAGGAATTAAAAATTATCATATCAAATCATCTACTTACATGGTATGCTAAAAGGCTCACTAAAAAGAAAGCGCACAATGTAAAGGCCTTCATTTTGATTTAAAAGTTGCCCACTGGGTTAACACCCCTCTGAAACTGCTACCGATTCTAGAATAGAACCGATCGAAACTTCGAAATATATAAACTCATTAATTTATGTTTGCCAAATGTCAATCTTTGATCAGTCGCAAACTGTCAGACATCGACAAACAGTGCTGCATTTGGAAAAATAAAAAAAAATTGAACATTAATTTTTTTTTAATATCCTTAAATTTTTTCGAATTTATATCCTCAATGGATCAAAATTCAACATCACCAAAAGCAGTATTTTGAATTCGAATATTCTTAGGTTATTCGTAACCTGGAGCGCAATTCCCGTTATTTTTAAGGAAGATTCCTTAACTTTTTCCTTAGGGTTAAAAACTTCTTGATTAACTACGGAATTCCGGTGAGACATAGTAAAAAGATCCTAAATAGATTATCCAGAGATTATTTGAAAACACAAATTGATGAAATATTTTCAAGTGACATAAGATTTTGAACTAAAACTTTAAAAAACAATTACATTATATTATAATTCATTTTAATACATTTTTATTACATTTTTAAATATCGTAAATAAGCCTTTTAACGAAGAATCACGTTTTATAAAAAGGTACCTACCTCATTAGATAGTAATGAGTTTTTTTTGTCTCAAGTTCTAAAAGTGACATTTGAATTTGTGCCGACCGAAAAGGTGGGTCATTCCACTTATTTTACGAACTCGGTTCCAATTTCGAGTTTATCCACACGGACTCGATTCCTCGGACTCAATCTTCATTCCTTTCGGTCCGCATAAGTTCGTCGTTCCGTAATCGAAAATCGTTTATATTACACTAATGAATAGGGACGCCGCTCATTTCTGACTCCAATCCAAAACCTTTTCCGTTCCTTGAGTGTGAGTTCGAAACGTGTGAATCCGAATTTGCGAACTCGGAGTGAGTCCACCGCCTTCATTGGACTCGGCCGGTCGTACTGACTCTCTTTAATGCCGCGCTTGACGTGAATTGTCAAAAATGTCAACATCTATCTAATGTTTCCTAACTAATTATGTTTAAAGTAAATAATAACGTAATCGGTAAAATACTTAATATTGAGTTTTTCTCTTGTTAAAACATCGCAAATGTTGACATTTATGATGAATGTCATTCGCCGAATTCAGCTGACAGCCGATAGAACTGGAACCGGATTCTCATCCGTACTAGATATTTACTAAACCTTCATTTAAAAAAATATATGATTCAGTTTGGATGGGTATTTTGGCCTCAAATCCAAGATTAAGTTTTATATCAACTTTGATGGAATTGACGATGTAACAAACGTGTCGGTTTTAATTGCTGTTTTTTTTTTTTTTTGAATTTTAAAAAATTTGGCATAAACCCAAAAAAGCCCCCTCTAAAAAATCCATTTATTTTTAACTTAACTGTTTTAATTTATTACCATCTGCTATAGGTGTGCCTATCGATGATGTGAGTCTATTGTCCATATTATTTATTTAGCATTTGTGTTCAAACATTTCTGCCAATATTTCGAAAAATAAAACACATTTTTATAATAATATGAGCGTTCTACCATTTGAGTTCTCTAGTTTGGTATGTTGAAATAGAATGCCAACAGTCTTATTTGGTGTAGTCTATATCTCCTATTGTAGCAGATGTTGGACATACTATATAATGGGCAGAATTATTTTCAGAATTCAAAATTTTTAACACATTGTATTTCTTATTTTAAAAGTCCCCACAATTTGAACAACTCTCAACAAATTAAAGATAAAAAATAAAATAACTTTGTTTTAATTCCACTTTATTATTTTTTCATCTGACCGGTTTCGATTCAACCTGAACCTTCCTCAGGGGTGAATAAAAATATATTAAACATAATACAGAAATACATGGTATTTAATAGAAAATTACAAGAGAGAGACAGAACATCAACTTAGGTGGAGGGCAAGGAAGGAAGAGCTTCAGAGGGAGGGGTGAAGGTGGGCGGAGGTAATGGAAATATTTAAAAAATGGGGGTGTTAGACAAATCTATTTGTATATTAAGAAGATTGGTTTTATTGATTATTAATGACTTTTTTATTTCAAGGGCTTCAAGATTATTAAGGCGTAGACCTATCCCATTTTGGGATAGGCCTACGCCTTAATAATCTTGAATGGGATAGGTCTTAATATAGATAGATCTTAATAATCTTCTTTTGTTGTTACTTTGGGTATGAAGGATTAGATGCTCTGTAGCGTGTGTTCAACATATTACAATAGCCATTAATGCATTTTTTCTTTTGTTGTTACTTTGGGTATGAAGGATTTGATGCTCTGTAGCGTGAGTCCAAAATATTACAATTACCGTTAATGCATTTCTTCTTTTGTTGTTACTTTGGGATGCTCTATTGCGTGAGTCCGAAATATTTCAATTACCGTAAATGCATTTCTTCTTTTGTTGTTACTTTGGGATGCTCTATTGCGTGAGTCCAAAATATTACGGTTGCCATTAATGCATTTCTTCTTTGATGAGCTTCCTCTCCTTGTTAAGTTTCTTGAACGCCTCCTAGATTGTCTCTCATGTTGCTTATTGTGTCTTCGGCAATCTTACATAGAGTTTCTGTAGATTTGATTTTATTGGCAATATCCAAATCTTGTATGCTTTAATGTAATCACAGAGAAAAAATAATTCTTTGTCACCTAGCAAAGAGGGACCTCTTGGATACAGCTCATAATCGTCCAAACTATTTTCGTTTTTCTTGTCCTTTTTGTTCTTCTCCTTTTGACGTGGACATCCCTTAAATGTGCCATGTCATTTTAGATTTTGTACTCGTCAAGACGAGCGAATGCAAAACTAACTTCAAAAACGATTTTTGAACATCGTGGTAAACATTTTTCATACGACAAATCATCACTTTATGTACTTTTTGTATTTATTTCAACAGCAGTCTTACAAAAGATCTCCCTTGTAGTCGAATTAAGCTTTTGGTTACCGTAAGATAAAAATTTAACTGAAATTCAAAGATCTTTGAAAAAAAAAATTTAAAAATCTTTGAGATTTCAATTGAATGAATTCATGTAAATTATCGTTTACTGGTTTTACGACAAGCAATTTAGAGCATAATTCGACAATCTGGGCTCCATTTTATAAGATTCACCAACAAAAAATTGAGAGAGTGTAGCAAAAATTTATTCAATTTATTAATTACAAGTTATGCATTGCAATCGAAATTCGTAATTACATTTTTTTTGATGGACCTACTAAACCTAACAGATTTACCATCAAGGCGTGCAGTGATCAATTTATTATGTCTTTTGATAATAGCGGATTGCAGATTGCATGCTCTGGATTTAACAAGCCTTATTATCTTGCGTGTACCTCCCCGTAATAAGAGACTTCTTCAAATAATTACTTCGAGAACTCTTCCATTCAAAGATTGCACAGGCTTGGTATTGAGTACAGTTCACTTGATGTTTTCTTTACAGTTACAGCGTAATGGATGACAGTTTTACCAGTGATCACATCATAACTGCAGGTTTTACAAAAGAGTATAACAAATGGCTTAGTACAAAATATAAAAACATAAGTATAAAATAACTAAGAATGTAGAGAATATGTAAGTAATTAGTTACATCGCAATGGATAGGTAATAGATTTATAATTATTATGACGTTGTAAAATATGGACAGTTGCAATGCGTGTTTACAATACAGCAAACCATTATTACGCCCGATTGGGTGTTTTATAGAAACATAATATAATAAATAGAACAATATAAAAGGTGTGCATGAAACAACTTAATAAATCTAATAAGAACATTCAAATAGACTGATTAGACACAGTGTTGTAAAACACAATGCAATAAAAATCCCGATAAACTACTTTTTGTAGTTTGTCTAATGGGAACTTTAGGCTACAATACATCTATGTAAAATAAAAACTTAAAAAACACATGTGACAAACTTAAATCATAAATATTTCGTATGTCTCTATTATAAAAAATATATTTTTACAAAAAAGAGCATAAATGATAACAATAAATCGCACATAAAATAATATTTCCTAATTATCTAATACAGATAGTTCCTTTCAGATAGCCAAGTTTTCAATATATTTATTAACTGTTCTGTCCATATTTGTTCGTATGCTAAGGAACAATTAATCCTTCATTAAAATTGAGACATTGTAAGTGTGCTCTAGTCTATTTGTATTATATATAGGGTTATTAATGTGCTGAAATATAATTTTATTATTATTTTATACCACAGAATTGATCTTACTGAATGAATATTATGACTTTGTTCGTATAAACTTTTATGAGTTAGTAACGTAACCAATGAATTTTGAACTGATTGAACATGATTTATGTTTCTTTAGGAAATTCCATACCTTATAACAGATTTCGCCAATGATAAATAAATTATTAGAAATGCACAGATTGGAACAAAGAATTTTAAATTAAATAATATACTAACAATTGATCTCAGTCGTAGACAAACCTAATTTATATGTAAATTATTTATTTACCACAAATTAGACAACGTACTTAAAACACTAAAAAAATAATTATTTTAATACTCAACTCTATAACGTTAACTAATTGTGCGTATAAACTTTTATGAGCCTTGTTTCATTAGCATTCGTACATCGTCTCATACTCTTCTATTCCATTTAAATAATGATGGCAAAGAAATTGCATTCAACTTTGCGTCATCCAGAAGCATTTTTAATTCGCTTATAAACGAGATTTTTATACAACTTTGATTGCGTTCAAAGTAAAGTAATTTATACAATTTTTCCATCCGATGACAAAGAGAAATGTTGTTAACGTCAAATTACAATTAACGAATATAAATTTCAGTACTACAAGTATTTAAAAAATGGGTAGGCGGGCTACCGTTTCCCTCGGGAAATATTAATTGGATAATCAACACCTCCGCCATAGGTCATCCCAAGTGGTTCGCTACGGCAGGTGACTTAGCAGGGGTGTCTGAGTTTATAATAATAATAATAATAATAAAAATATTTGTTTGAAACACGCATTATTTAACAAAAACATTTAAGAAAACTTTGATTGCCCAACTAGGAACTTCCGATCCGAAATCCCGTTTTAGAACAGTCAAATTGACTATTAAGTGCCAATTTACAAAAACAGAACGGAAAAAGCTAGTATCGACATAATTTAATATAACTCAAGGATGCAGCTCGAAGAGGATGCAGCAAATAGTTAATAACATATTAAATTTATTTTATTTAGTAAGTGCAAAAAGTAACTTCAGTAAATTGTTTATAACCAAATGTTTGTCCTTTTTCATTTCCTTGGTTAGGGTTTTTAATCCAAAGAGCACAAATAACGTAATAAATATTCACTCAAGTAAATCAAAATATTAAATGGTAACAATAATAAGGCCAAAGCGCCGCAGTACTAGTTAGATAGAAAAGATGAAGGGTATTATACAATTTCTAGGATATTGTTATAAGCCCTGGATAGATAAAGGATTATATATGAATAAACTTAGGAACTTTGTAATCATTATAATATGCTGCTAATAATATGGGATAAAACATGGAGAATAATATTGACAAATCTTGAATTTGAGATATGATATCGATGAAGATAACATAAATTGAACTGGTCTCATAAGCTGAGTTAGTTAAGCGGTTTCCCCGGATAGGCAGAGGTCCTGGGTTCGAGTCTCAGATGCGACTGAAATCTTTTTAATTTCTATCGTTTTTTTTCCATCTTCATGTTTCATTTAGGTTATGTTAATATCATTTTCTACAATGATTACATAAATTATAGATTATAAAATAATCAATGATGTAAATTAATAAAAATTAATTATAAAAGGTTATGGAGTAAGGTTTGTCTAGGTCGTGGCGGCAGATTTATGGCCCACCAGCTGTGTGCCAGTCTTACACCGCAGTGGAATGGATTCATACTTTCGACACTCCTGGACATATCGACCCACCCTTCATACCCTTTTTCTTAAAAGAAGTTCTCCTTCCTTTTATTAAAACGGCCCTTTAGACTGCATCCCCGAAGATGAAATTATTTCAATATCTTATTAATTATTTAAAAAACTTATTAATTATTTGAATAACTTATTAATTATTTCAATAAATTATTAGTTGTGTGGACTTGATGAAAAAAAAAAGAATTCTGTTGGAAGGTTTGTAACTTTTTCAATTACGAATACCGCACGAGAATCCCAATTGCTTCCAGCTGGTGGGACAGGCATCCCCAAATGGAAATACCTTATGTTGGACACCTTAGATAATTCAATTAGGTAAATCTTATGATTACGCGCATTTTACGGTATTTACCGAATACAAATCAAAAATAAGGAAATACTGCATAGAAATACAAAACAAAACAAATAAAATACTTCAAAAGATTGGTATTCACTTTGTGGCGTCATTATTAATAAATTAATTAAAAAATTACTTTGTATTCACCACTTTATTAATATTCAGAGATATCTACATGGTTCATCGGGATATATAGAATACTAATAAATAATAATAATAAAGTAAATCAAACCATGGATGGTAATAGTAATAAGGCCAAAGCGCCGCAGTACTAGTTAGATAGAAAATATGAAGGGTATTATACAATTCCTAGAATATTGTTATAACCCCTGGATAGATAAAGGATTATAAAAGAATAAACTTAGGAACTTTGTAATCATTATAAAGATAGCTGCCAATAATATGGAACAAAAAAATGGAGAATAATATTGAAAAAAATCTTGAATTTGAGATATGATATCGATGAAGATGACATAAATTGAACTGGTCTCATTAGCTACGTTGGTTAAGCGGTTGCCCGGGATAGGCAGAGGTCCTGGGTTCGAGTCCCAGATGCTACTGAAATCTTTTTAATTTCTGTCGTTTTTGGTAATTTTTTGAAGAAATGCATGAAAGAAGCATCGCTTTTGAAACATGTTCATATCTGTGTACGAGTACATTAATAAAGTGGTGATTACGAAGTAATTTTTAAAATTAATTTATAAATAAAAGACAATTTGGCAGACTACTTCCGTGGAAGGACCAGATTGAGATCGGAGTACAACTCGGGCCGCTAGATGGCGCTAGTGTAGAATGTTGACATCAAATGCGAGAACTGCAGTTTTTTTTAATGAAATTATTTCCCTCAAGGCCTATATCATCTTTGGGGATGCTGTGTGGAGGGTCTTTTAGAGGATAGGAATGAGTGAACCTGTGTCTTGAAGAGACCCATGTTGCAGGAGGAGAGAAAAGCAGAGGCCGGTAAATCATTCCACAGCCGAGCTGTTGAACACAAGAAGTTCTCATTTGACATAAGTCAACCGTGTACAAATGTTGAGCGCGCGTTTGGCGTTTTTCAATTTTTACAATGACAGTAATTCCTCAGAGCATATTTCATTAAAATACCTCTAGAACAAGGACAGCATTCCCACCTGACGTCTGTGCTCCAAAGATTGCAATCCATTTGTAAAGATAGGGGAATCTATCAAACGGACCGCCCGTTTCTGCACAGAGTCAAGGGTTTTTTTTTTAGATATTTTGGGGCTCCCGACCAGAGGTGGCTGTCAAATTCTACAGTGGGGCGCAATTGCGATGTGCACAGGGTCAGCAGTTGTGTACTATCTGCAGTATCTGCGGTCTCTGAACAGTAGGCCCAGCTTCTCAGAGGCTAACGTTACTCTACGGTATTGTCATTTAAAAGTATTTGGTAATATGTACTACCCAAGTGTAAAACTGTGAACCATATATTAATCGTATTTTTATGAAAACTGAAATGCAATCATTACAAATTAATGTACTTCTATAACTCATTTAAATCTGTTTGGCAAACACGTCATAAGCGATAATGGATTACGATCGTAACATTAATTGCGTGAAATTTCGAATGTACTTTACATTGCAGAATACATCTGGATTTCTCCAAAAATCAAATAATCACTTTCTTTGATGATTTGTGTAAATTAAACTAATTTATTCCCCGCGTAGAGCTTGTGGGAGCGGTAGCGAAAGTGAAGGTAAGTAAAATTATTCGCATAGAATGCAAACTCGCAAATTAACTGCTGCAACGGATTTACCGCGTAAAAGTACTAAGTAAATTTATGAATTCTGCTTGAAAGAAAATTTCTGTGAGTATTTTTGCTGTGTTCTTTTATTTGAAAAACGTAAGGAGGAGTAGTCAGGAGAAAATAAAAACCTTTAATTTTTACAGATTAAATGTAAAGTTTGTTAAAGACGAAGAATATGAAATCACAATATTAAATATAAATTTTATCTCACGATGCTTGCTATTATCGCGTACAGCCGTCATATACGTATCTATTACATTAATTTCTAGTATATATGTTGGTATGTTTATATTTCTGTATGTTTGTATGTTTGTATGTATGGATGTTTGTATGTTTGTATCTATAGATGTTTGTATCTATAGATGTTTGTATGTTTGTATGTTTGTATATTTGTATGTTTGTATGTTTGTATGTTTGTATGTTTGTATGTTTGTATGTTTGTATGTTTGTATGATTGTATGTTTGTATGTTTGTATGTTTGTATGTTTGTATGTTTGTATGTTTGTATGTTTGTATGTTTGTATGTTTGTATGTTTGTATGTTTGTATGTTTGTATGTTTGTATGTTTTTATGTTTGTATGTTTGTATGTTTGTATGTTTGTATGTTTGTATGTTTGTATGTTTGTATGTTTGTATGTTTGTATGTTTGTATGTTTGTATGTTTGTATGTTTGTATGTTTGTATGTTTGTATGTTTGTTTGTTTGTATGTTTGTATGTTTGTATGTTTGTATGTTTGTATGTTTGTATGTTTGTATGTTTGTATGTTTGTATGTTTGTATGTTTGTATGTTTGTATGTTTGTATGTTTGTATGTTTGTATGTTTGTATGTTTGTATGTTTGTATGTTTGTATGTTTGTTTGTTTGTATGTTTGTATGTTTGTATGTTTGTATGTTTGTATGTTTGTATGTTTGTATGTTTGTATGTTTGTATGTTTGTATGTTTGTATGTTTGTATGTTTGTATGTTTGTATGTTTGTATGTTTGTATGTTTGTATGTTTGTATGTTTGTATGTTTGTAATTACGAATTTTATTATGTTCACTTT
Source organism: Halesus radiatus (assembly GCA_022606495.2). Lineage (NCBI taxonomy): Eukaryota > Metazoa > Arthropoda > Insecta > Trichoptera > Limnephilidae > Halesus > Halesus radiatus. Next base: position 158,126 of record JAHDVE020008769.1, on the reverse strand, counting down.
AAGGGATCCACTTCCTAAAATTCGAACGACATCACACAGTCCTTATGCAGGTGGCGAAAAGGTTGTAATTCCCGCTTAACACCGGCCGCATGTTTAGATTTACTCAAAAAAAAAACATTACCAATAAATTTAAAACTCAAATAAAACGGTGGATACGTTACATAGGGAGATCTGAAATAGAAAATATATTAACACCAAAGTAATGATAGGGCATATATCGGTGCACTCACCCAAATTCGAAATTATTGATTCAACGATTTACGAAGCATACCTTAATATAAGTATAAATTCATAGGTATTTTAAAATTATAAAATAATTAGCAAAATTACTGCCTCAACACAGGCTAGCCTAGTGAGGCGGGTTATGTGAAACTTCAACTATAACTGTTATTATATTATTTTATGTTTTACTTTATAAACCACTGTACACTTACATTATTATATTATACATGTCTTTCAGTTATAGTTAAATTTAATTACAATAAAGATATTATTATTATTATCATTACCAAATACAGACTAACACCGAAACCACTCAACTGCACTTAAAACACCTCACCTTACAATAATTTTTTTTTTATTAATTTAAAATAATTTAATTTTTACTTTAAACATTTTTTTAGGCTTATAAAAAATACTCACCAAAAATATCCGTTTTAGCGAAAAGCCAAGGTGTGATCTACTTGCAGTATTTAATTAAATTATCATGATATTTCCATCTCATCAAATTTTCAAACCAAAAACACATGATTTTGCCGTACTTCCCATTGCATCGCCCAAAAATGCATCGCGTTTACTAAAATCCGCGAATTCAAAAATTTCGCCCAAACCATTGAAAACCCCGAGTAATCCACACGTCAGCTAAATATATATTTGTTTTTTTTTTGTTTGTCTTTTAAATATTTATTTATTCATCTGTACAAACCATAAGACCTAAATAAACAATGTTAACGTTTTATTGATACCTTAAATATTGAAAATACATTTTATTTTGTGCGTTGAAATTACGGAAAGAATCGCCGTCTTACGCAATGCTTTAGGTGGCTCCCTCGTGGACCGATAAGGAATCGACATAAACCGGGTGCTGCATAAATGCGGGAAATGTCGCGCGATGTCGCACCGCATGGACTTAAAATACTTTTCTATACTTTAAGCGGATTGCAGGAATTGATTTTCTGTGACGTCATATCCTGATAAAATCCGATTTTGCCCAAATGAAAAAAAAACCCTCTGATTGTGCTTAGAATGTAAACGAAATAGCCGGAATTGAATATCACGATTATTTTTCGATACTTTAAGCGGATTACAGGATTTGAATTTCTGTGTCGTCGTATCCCGCTAAAATACGATTTTGCAAGTCAGTATAATAAGGAACTCCAGTGAAAAATATAATGACTTTTAAAATATATATTCATATGGATCAACAAACGACGATTCTGAATAAATAACTTTCATTATATATAATTATACGTTGAATTTATAAATCGTTATTTAAAATTCAATAAAAATTCAACTCATCAAAACACATTGCTATATTGGTATCAATGCATCATGAACATTTGACGTCACGTGAGTATTCTGTTTTTGGATAGTATGAAAAAATCTATTTTTAGATTTTCTTTTGTATTTTAAATATGTGTAGCACTCTCCTCCGGCTATTGCTCGACTCTATCTCAGAATTCGTGGGTGGGTCTGATGAATGAAGTGCGGGAAGGTTTTGATACAGTAAATTAAACCCTAAGGTAGGAAAACATAGTCTTTATTGACTATACAACCCCAATTAAATGTAGAGGAAGAAAAGAGTGGAGAGTAAGACTAAAATAAATTAATAATTAATTAAAAGGATAAATGATGGCTCTTGTGGTCATAATCTTCTCCACCGGATTCAGAAAAGGCCGCTCCAGCCCGGATGTTCACCGATTCCCACGGTCCATGATGCGTAGTCCATCCGCCATCCGAAGCTCGAATAATAATAATAATAGACGCGGGGTCAGTATTTACGTTACATATGTTATATATTGTTTTTAGTTTTTGGCTAAATTTTAACGTAATTCGGGTGACTTTAAGCTCTATAATTGTTGTTTAATCCATACAACTATTATTCATGAAAGAAATGTTTGATGAAACCAATTATCAATACGGATATTATGATAATATTAGTGGTCAATCGTAATTTTTGAAAAAATCGAGGACAAACAAACAAAATTACATTGAATTTTATACAAATAGATAATGAAGTTAATTAAAAGTTACAATTGATCTTGGCGGTGACGCCATATTACCGAGAAGAAACTGAAACCGCGTACCGCTTAACTATATGAAGGAAGTACGTAACACCGCTCCCGCGCCGTGTACGGGCGCCAGTGGAATTATATGGAACGAAGCGCTCTCGGTATCACGCATTTTGACAGCACTCAGCTTATGTTGGTTCCTTACTTCTACTAATCCATAAATTATTTTGTACTGAACTTATTCAATATAATTAATATTTTAAGTAATTTATCAAAATTAGCTGACCCAACTCTGATTACAACTCAAGTCATATAAATGAGATCTCTGAGGCGAATGTGTGGTGAAACCATATATGATCTTGTTAAAAATATTGAGATTCATAAAGAATGCAAGGCTGATTTAAGCGTAACGATTGAGATTAAGAAAAGATGGTTTGGGCATGTAGAGCAAATGAATAAAGAAAATATTGTAAGAAGAGTATATAGTATATAGTTTGAGTAGAAGAAGCCGGGGACGCATGAGGAAGACATGGCACGATCAAGTGAATCAAATACTTTAGTCGGGCCATGTCATAAGTCGGAATAATAGAATGGAATGTATGAGACAGTGAATGAATGTAAATGCAGTAAGAAGTCAAGATCGAGTTGTTTACCCCTGCGGAGAAACGGCGGGATGATTAGTTAGTTACAACTCTTCAAGTCCCAGGTTTACTCCTTTCATTTCCACACAGCATCCCTAAAGATGACACAGGCCTCGAGAGAGATTATTTATTATTATAAAAAAAAAGTTTATCCTTCCAAAACGATGAAATAATCCATAAATCAGAACGCTTCGATTCAACTCTGACGTCACAGTTACCGCTCGGTACTATGTATCGTCATGTGATGTTAAATACACAGGCGTAGCAACCCTTTTTTTTATTTTACAGTAACTCCACACAGGAGACCAAGGAGGAAATAATTTCCCTCAAGGCCTATATCATCTTTGGGATGCTGTGTGGAGGATCTTTTAGAGGATAGGAAGGAGTGAACTTGGGTCTTGAAGAGACCCATGTTATAGGATGGAGGAAACACAGAGGCCGGCAGATCATTCCACAGCCGAGCTGTTGAACACAAGAACGAGTCGTAGAAGCGACCGTTCTCATGTGACAAATGTCAACCGTGTGCAAATATTGGGCGCGCGTTTGGCGTGTTTCCCGACTATGCACCGGTGCCGAAGGGATCAATGACGCTGATTTTCTTGTTTTTTCTGGGGTCCCCCAAGGGTCAATCCTAGGGCCTCTTCTCTTCTCTATTTTCATTAATGACATTGCAAAAGTCATCCGTTTTTCTCGCTTTCTCCTTTTCGCTGACGATCTCAAATTATTTCTACTAATTAGAAATATTTTAGATTGCCTACATCTTCAAGCTGACATTGATAACATCTCTGAATGGAGCCTACGAAATCAGCTTTATTTCAATATCTCAAAATGCGTAGTCCTGTCTTTCACCAGAGCATTTAGTCTCACCTACCACAGATATACTATGCTCAGTCATAATCTCAAACGTGTTTCTACTATAAAGGATCTTGGAATCGTGTATGAAAGTAAACTTACGTTTCATGTTCATATCGAAGGGGTATGTCAATCTGCATTAAAAATGTTAGGATTCGTCATTCGGACCGTGAGGGTTTTTCGGGATACTCGTACTCTTAGAATATTATACTTCTCTTTAGTCCGTAGTAGGCTGGAGAGTGGGTCGGCTATTTGGAATCCTCACGAGACGGGGTGCTACCTCATGTTAGAGGGTTCAGAAAAAGTTTTTGAGATTTCTTTACATGAGGGAGTACGGACTCTATCCGTGGCTTTATCCAACTAACTTTCTTCTGGGCATGCTTGGATTTCACTCCCTGCAGCTCAGAAGAGAGGGGTATGCCGCTATCCACTTTTTTAGACTACTGCGAGGCTCCATAGAGAATTCAGCTATTTTGGAACGCATAAGTCTTTATGTTCCTGATGACTATCTAAGACAGCGTCGTCATAGATTATTCTATCTTCCTACCTGTAGAACCAATCTGCCAATGGTTCTCCCGGTGGGGAGGAGTATATTGCTCCTGAACAAAATCTCACAGGATATCGACATATTTTGCGTCAGTGAGGAAAGATTCAAAAGGGAAATTCTATTGATTCTTGAAAGAATCTCTTCTCATTGACGCGATCTTTACCACTGCCTGAATTTATTTAAATATCTCTGAATTTATTTTTTTTTATTTTTAGTATATTTCTTTTTCCTTGTACATTGTTTTACAAATATTAAATAAGTACCTTTAATTTCTCTTACGTATTAAATATAACATGTTTGTAATTGTATTAGAAATTAAATAAAAACATTATTATTATTATTATTAAATGACGCTAGTTCCTCGGAGCATCTTCCATTAAAATACCGGTAGAACAAGGACAGCATTCCCACCCGACGTCTGTGCTCCAAAGATTGCAACCCATTTGTAAAGATAGGCGAATCTATCAAACGGACCGCCCGTTTCTACACAGAGTCAAGGTTTTTTTTCAGATATTTTGGGACTCCCGACCAGAGGTGGCTGCCAAATTCTACAATGGGGCGCACTTGCGATTTGTACAGGGTCAGCAGTTGTGTACTATTAACCTTTAATATTGTACCGCATTTACGGCCTTAAAAATTCTAACTTTGAACAAATTGATGAAAGATCTAATAAAAAATCGAGTCTGCCGTGTAAAAAAATCTAAAAAACTGTTAATCAAATAAAACAAGTGTATTTTGGTTGCCAAATGACAACAATAATAATAACGTTGTATTCCAGAATGTGTGCAGATTGCAGTGGTACAATTGTAGAATACGTTCCATGGGGTACGGTAATAACAGACTAGTTCCGCTTATCTCTTCACGTGTACCTTTGTTATAATAATAATAATAATAACGCTGTATTCCAGAATGTGTGCAGATTGCAGTGGTACAATTGTACAATACGTTCCATGGGGTACGGTAATAACAGACTAGTTCCGCTTATCTCTTCACGTGTACCTTTGTTGTAATAATAATAATAACGCTGTATTCCAGAATGTGTGCAGATTGCAGTGGTACAATTGTACAATACGTTCCATGGGGTACGGTAATAACAGACTAGTTCCGCTTATCTCTTCACGTGCACCTTTGTTATAATAATAATAATAATAACGCTGTATTCCAGAATGTGTGCAGATTGCAGTGGTACAATTGTACAATACGTTCCATGGGGTACGGTAATAACAGACTAGTTCCGCTTATCTCTTCACGTGCACCTTTGTTATAATAATAATAATAATAACGCTGTATTCCAGAATGTGTGCAGATTGCAGTGGTACAATTGTACAATACGTTCCATGGGGTACGGTAATAACAGACTAGTTCCGCTTATCTCTTCACGTGTACCTTTGTTGTAATAATAATAATAACGCTGTATTCCAGAATGTGTGCAGATTGCAGTGGTACAATTGTACAATACGTTCCATGGGGTACGGTAATAACAGACTAGTTCCGCTTATCTCTTCACGTGTACCTTTGTTGTAATAATAATAATAACGCTGTATTCAAGTATTGTGCAGATTGCAGTGGTACTGTGGTGTACAATACGTTCCATGGGGGTACGGTAATAACGAACTAGTTCCGCTTATCTCTTCACGTGTACCTTTGTTGTAATAATAATAATAACGCTGTATTCCAGAATATTGTGCAGTGGTACAATTGTACAATACGTTCCATGAGGTACGAAGTAATAACAGACTAGTTCAGCATCTCTTCGTGCACCGCTGTTATAATAATAATAATAATAACGCTGTATTCCAGAATGTGCGAATTGCAGTGGTACAATTAGCCTGGTGATACGTTCCATGGGGTACGGTAATAACAGACTAGTTCCGCTTATCTCTTCCGTGTACCTTTGTTGTAATAATAATAACTAACGCTGTATTCCAGAATGTGCAGATTGCAGTGGTACAATTGTACAATACGTTCCATGGGGTACGGTAATAACAGACTAGTTCCGCTTATCTCTTCACGTGTACCTTTGTTATAATAATAATAATAATAACGCTGTATTCCAGAATGTGTGCAGATTGCAGTGGTACAATTGTACAATACGTTCCATGGGGTACGGTAATAACAGACTAGTTCCGCTTATCTCTTCACGTGTACCTTTGTTATAATAATAATATTTTTTCCGGTATGTGGGGAGATTAGTGCAGTCCCACACATTCCATATAACTAGCAGAATTATACGTGACACATAATGAAAAATAAAAAATATATATGTACATGAAAATGTAGCCTTTAAGGTGCTGCGGCATTTAAATATCTTTCTCCGGTATGCGTCGATGCTGGAGGCTGGACTGAGTCGGGCTTCCGTGAGGAGGATTTTCCCGGAGCTGTTTATTCTTTCCCTTATTCCAGCCACCCTGGATCTTACAAGGGCTGCAAAACCGGAAACTCGCCCCTCCGTGAACATACTTGAAGCGCTGCAGTATCTGGGGAGGCCAAACAATATGCAGAAGTACACGAAGTATTTCCATGCTGCTCTTTTTATAGTTTGCCTAGAGTTCGCACGTGTACGACGTTGCGCAGAAGGCAAGGAAGAGAGTCCCTTTCACAGCTGTACTGCAAAAGCGAAATCTTCTACTGAGCGTGTTCGATTTTACGCCGAGAGCTCGTCTTTGCCTATCAATATCATGATCATCCATCAGATTACTGGTGATTATGTGTCCTAGGTATTTGGTTCTTTCAGTCACCTTCAGGATCACATCGTCCAGGGAAGCTGCAGGAATACTAGTCGGGCCTTGACCATATCTTATGGCCGTTTTATTGGGGTTATAAGACATGTTTCATATTCAATAACCTTAGTATCTCGTGAAAACCATGTATATAATGTTATATAATTTTCTCTTGCTCTGTTGTTATTTGTACCTACTTTATATTCGATTACTTACACTCTTGGCTTATACTAAATTATTATCTAATACCACCTGATTTGTACCCGCCCTTTCTAGGGATTTAAATAAAATAAAGTTATGAAGTTGTGAATTCTTGCTTGTCTTTTGGGTGCCATAATTGATTTGACAGCGATAGTTATGCCTTGTGACGACTATTATAATCTCAAGAAAAAAACATTAATTCGAAAAATTTATTTGATTCCAAGCATTTATTTTTTTCAAAAGATATTTAAATAATCATGTTCTTAAGTAGGTACCTACTTGGGTTTTCTATTTTGAAAATATTCTACCCAAAAAAACCTTCTTTTGAATGTGTAATCTGTGGCTAACCAGAGTGGTATGTATATTTGCTAACTTCAATACAACATGGCGAGTTCAATGTCTTTTATACTAATTTTAAAACGTTATAACAACAGTTTTACATATTAAATTTCATTAAAACTACTCTCAATAATAAGAACAAACTGTGCTATTTACAGCGAAACCGGTCTAGTAATTAAAGGACACGCAGCAATCATTTGTATATTTAGAGAAGATATAAAATGTTCATGTTAGTGAGTCTACTGATCTTGCATATTTTTAACCGTATTTTTATAAGGTTATCATATAATATATCTGTTATTTTATAATAATATTCGGTCGGGTTATTCAGTGTATATTTTCTTGCTCTTTTGTTAGTTGTACTTTACATCTGATTATTTATACCCCTAGCTTAACCCAAATTGTCCATATTAGTGTTTCTGGTATTCATGAACATTTTAAATCGTGGTTTTAATTTGCGGAAATTTTACGAATATCATATATCGGTTAATTTCTAATTGTATTAAATTAGATTAATTATAATGCTATTTTGCTCTTTTTTATTTGTACTTTACATCTGATTATTTATACCCCTAGCTTAATCTAAATCGTGAATGTATGTGATTTTGTTGCGCATCAATATTTTAAATCGTAATTTTAATTTCTGTCTATCGCATCTGTACTATCTGTTATTTTCAAAATATATGTGGATTTGGTTATTTGGTGTATAGTTTCTTACTCTAGTATTATTTGTAGTTTACATCTGATTATTTATACCCCTAGCTTAGCCCAAATTTTTCATTTTAGTGTTTGTGCTGCTCTTGAGTATTTTTAATCGTATTTTTAATTTAATAACATAACTAATATGTCCGTTCGTTTCTAATTTTATTGGATTGAATTATTTAATATGTAATTTCTTGCTCTTTTATTATTTGTAGTTTACATCTGATTATTTATACCCCTAGCTTAATCTAAATCGTTAATGTATGTGATTTTGTTGCTCATCAATATTTTAAATCGTAATTTTAATTTCTGTCTATCGCATCTGTACTATCTGTTATTTTCTAGATATATATGAATGGGGTTATTTAGTGTACATTTCCTTTTTCTCGTATTATTTGTAGTTTACATTTGATTATGTATACCCCTAGCTTATTTTTATTGTTTTATGATACTTTAACTTTTTCTTATAATTAGTTCTGCTGCTCATGAATATTTTAATCCTTATTTTTAATTTTCTGATAATATTAGGTTAGGTTAGTTAGTGTAAAGTGAACCTTTATAAAACTGCACGACAGAAAGTAACTATCATTATAAAAAAGAAATAAAAATAGATAAAAGAGAGGAAAATTAAAAAAAAACAGTTGGTACTACTTGCCGTTCTATTTCCATATATACCAATATTTACTTATTAATTTTTCTGTTTGTTTGGAAGAACATATGCTGTATATAAATTCTAGGTACGTTTTCATTAGTTGCAGTTGTGTTAATTCTTTCATCCATAGTCATTCATTACTGGGCTTTGGTAAGTTATTATTGTATACTATTTTAGGCCAGAGTATGTTACGTTTCGTGGAAATTAATAATGGCTATCAAATTCTATATAAAGTTTTACGAAAATAAATTAAAACATAGATTTGAACTAACTTACTAACTAAACATCACGCCGTTTTCCGCAGGGGTAGGCAGAGCGGTAAACAACTGTATCTTAGCATACATTTCTTGCTTCATTCACATTTATACATCGTCTCATACATTCTCTTCTATTATTCCAATTTCTGACATGGCCCGACTCAAGTATTTGATTCACTTGATCGTGCCATGTCTTCCTCGGGCGTCCCCTGCTTCTTCTTCCATTCACATTCGCGTAATATATTCTCATTACACTCCTTTCTTCGTTCATTCGCTCTACATGCCCAAACCATCTAAGCGTCTCTTTCTTAATCTTGCTCATGACACTTACATCAAGCCTTGCATTCTTTACGAATCTCAATATTTTTCACACGATCATACATGGTTTTACCACACATTCGCCTCAGAGATCTTATTTCTACGGCATTCAGTTTACTTTATTCCTTCCTCTGCCAATTCCATGCCTCACTGCCATACATCAGGCTTGGTATCAGCACTCCATTGTGGACTGCCAGCTTGATAGATTTTAAAAACGTTTTAAATTAAAAAATGATGTTTAACCACCCTAACACAAATATAGTTTAATATTGATTCTTTAATAACTTGTAATGTAACTATCTAATTAACCATCACGTTTCCTGCAGGGGTGAGGAGAGAGGATAGACAGCCACACAACACACATTGTCTCAGAACACATTCCTTACTTCATTGACATTCATACATACTCTTCTGTTAATCTGAGTCTTAACACGACCTCACTTTGATACTTTGCAACAAAGGTAAACAATGTCCTTCCACTGACCATTGGACTGAACACAAATTACGATAAATATAAACTGAACACCGAGAATTGAATCACTCGCCAAGATAGATCAAAATTCGACGGTTTTTTAAAAACATCCCCTTAAGTATGATACGATGTTTTACCTTGAGGTGATTTTCCAACGAAAACGGCCCTATAGAATTAATCCAAATATTAATATTATTAATGTTCAATTGACGCTTCAAACTTTTTACCATAACATTATACTGTAAATTGTAAACTTTGTAAACTTTCAAATTTAACGGTTCAAATCCCGGCGTGAGCAAGTAGATTTTATCTACTTAATTTGTGCTGTTTCACAATTAATTAATATAAAAATAATATATAGTATATTTGCGCACGTTCCAGAGTGGAAGATACTCTCAGTATCGCCCTGGTGAAAGACTACCATTCAGAATTGAAACGTCGCTTGAAATGGCTTTAGTCGTGTTTGGTGACCAGATCTGAATAGTCATTTATTTCCCCACCTTCCTCTTTTCCTTCTCCTTCCCCTCCCCAATACCTTCAGCCTCACAACATTCCCCAATTGGGGATGCCATAGTCTCACTGGCTCCAGATGGTTGGGAGCAGTTAAGACTCTTGTGCGGTATTAATGTAAAACAAAAATAAAAAAAACTTTGTAAACATTGTAAACTTTGTAAGCTTTATAAACTTTGTAAGCTTTATAAACTTTGTAAACTTTGTAAACTTTGTAAACTTTGTAAACTTTGTAAACTTTGTAAACTTTGTAAACTTTGTAAACTTTGTAAACTTTGTAAACTTTGTAAACTTTGTAAACTTTGTAAATTGTAAACTTTGTAAACATTGTAAACTCTCTAAACATTGTAAACTTTGTAAACTTTGTAAACTTTGTAAACTTTGTAAACTTTGTAAACTTTGTAAACTTTGTAAACTTTGTAAACTTTGTAAACTTTGTAAACTTTGTAAACTTTGTAAGCTTTGTAAACTTTGTAAACTTTGTAAACTTTGTAAACTTTGTAAACTTTGTAAACTTTGTAAACTTTGTAAACATTGTAAACTTTGTAAACATTGTAAACTTTGTAAACATTGTAAACTCTCTAAACATTGTAAACTTTGTAAACATTGTAAACTTTGTAAAGTTTGTGAACTTTGTAAACTGTAAATTGTAAACTGTAAACTTTACCCGCTCTCAACATTGGTTACCCTAGTGAGACAGGCAGAGTACCGTAACCCTTTTATAACATTATGATTGTGTAATTCACTCGATTGGGCCATGTCTTCGTCGGGCGTCCCTCACTTCTCTAAACATCAACTTCCGCGTCAAATATTATTTTTACACTACTTTCTTCGTTCATAACCTCTACCTTACCAAACCACCTAAGCGTCCCTTTCTTAATCTTAACCATTACGCTTACATCAGCCTTGAATTTTTTCTGTTATCCTCATTTTTAAAACGGTCATAAAAAATTTCATCACACATGCACTTCAGAGATCTCATTTCTACAGAATTCAGTCTACTTTCATCCTTCCTCTGCCAGATCCATGCCTCACTGCCATACATCAGGGTTGGTGTCAGCTCCATTGTTTTTTTTTTTACTCATATTAAAAAATAATTCATTTGAAGATTACGTAATTATTAGAACAAGTACACCAACACTGCACAAGACAACATAGAAAATTATGAACGAAAAAAGTAAAGTGATTTTTTTTTATTAAAAAAACTTTTTTCCGCTTATTTATTTTAGACCAGACCGGTTTTACCCTATCACGGGCATCGTCAGACTGGCACAATTAAAACTAAATCTTTGGTATATACTCGTATATAGCATCGATGTCAGGAGTGAGTCCCCCTGTTTTCTAATTTTGTTTCTATTTATGACTTGAAATTAGTTTTATTGCTGACGGTACTGTTTTCTATTATGTTTTTATTTTTAACTATTCAGGTTGGTTTATTACCCTCTGGAAGACGGATTACATTGTGTTTGTTTACTGAAACTATGGGTTTTGAAAAAATTATATAATGTCATTCTTTTAACAATAATTCCACACAGGAGGTTGTGAGGGAAATAATTTCCCTCAAACCTATTTAATCTTTGGGGATTCTGTGTCGAGGGTAGTATTAAAAATAACTGGATGATTTGTATAATGCCATTTTTATGAAAAATCACCTCAAGGGTATTGTAATACATAGTAAAAAAAAACATCATAAATGCATTGCTTTTTATTATGTTCATCAACATAAGCATCTTTCACTATATCTCATGATTTATTTGATGAAACTGACGTAAAAAAAACTTACTCAGAAAGAGCGATTATTTGAAATATCTGTGAAATTCATCTTTTCTATGCGGGTAATTTTCCTGCTTCTAAGGCCCGGTTGTTAGCTCGTCATCGGCAAACAAGTATCGATTTTATTTTTTGACATTTCAACGGTTTTCATTAACCGACGATACTCTGCCCGTCAGCGTTTTATCAAATTTGGATTCCCTTAAACACAGCTTAAATTTTGTCTAAACGCTGAAATACTAAAAATCAGCGGTTAGAAGGACTGTTATTTAAAGAGGATAATTTTTATATTATTTAGCTTGATGGACCTTGGAAAACTTGGTGAAAAAAAGCTATCTTCAAGTGTTTACGTCGTAAAATATTAAAACAATGTTTATTTTACTTTCAGAAATAGCAACCAAATAACCCAAAATGAAACCACTTGTATCAATATTGGTCATTGGCCTTTTCTTCAATGTTGTTTCGGCCAATGAAGTTGCTGACCCAAAAGAGGAATCCGATTCTTCTGGCTATGGTATGTTCTTAAATTTCAAAATTATACTTGAGCACATTGATAACCTTATATATAATACAAATAGACTAGAGCACAATTACAATACTCCTCTCAATTTAAATGAAGTATTAATAGTTCCTAAGCATGCAAATCAATATGTTACCCTATCCAATACCGTTCGTGCAAGTTTTTGCAATGAATTATTCGCTAATATGTAAAGACCCAATCATGTCTGATTACGTCTAAAAGGGATCAAAATGACAATCTAGTCTCCTTTAATGGAAGCAATCTTCCCAACAAGCCCTCCATTGATATGCTTCATGTAACCTTAAGTGACCAGCTCAGGTATGTGGGTTCCATCGAAGCCAGAGTAAAGTTAGCCTCTCAGAAGCTGGGCGTATTGTACAGAGCCCGCAGATACTGCATATAGTACAGAACTGCTGATTCTTTACAAATCGCAAGTGCTCCCCACTGTAGAATTTGACAGCCACCTTTGGTCGGGAGCCTTAACATTTCTGAAAAAACCCTTTACTCGGTGTAGAAATGGGCGGTCCATTTGATAGATTCGCCTATCTTAACAAACGGACTGCGATTTTTGGAGAACAGACGTAAGCTGTCCTTGTTCTACCGGTATTTTAATGGAAGATGCTCTGAGGAACTAGCGCCATTGATCCCTTCGGCGCCGGTGCATAGTCGGGAAACACGTACGCACCCCATTTTTGCGGAATACCTATACGAAAAGGAAACATCAGTTTTATTGGAAAATACCCCCGATTAAATTTTTTTTTTTTCCAAAATAACCCGAATTTCAGCAAAAATAACACCACTTTTCCGGAAATGTTAGCCGTTCTTTATAAAAATGTATTATCTTACTTTGGCAGTGTGCGGAGAGAATGAGGTCTTCGACACTTGCAGCTATCCCTGTCCTCCGGAGACGTGCTCCTCTATCGGGAGATTGTTCAAATGCAACAGCAACATGTCCTGCGCGCCCGCCTGCAAGTGCAAAATCAACTTCAAGAGGGACAAGAACGGCAACTGCATCGAGATCAGGGAATGCCGTGAGTAAAACATTACTGTCAAAACCGTTGTAATGTGCAAAAATACATCCTGGCGCGTGTTTGACCGTTTATTAATAAATTGCATCAAAAATTGAGATTTTTTTTTAATGTTTTAGAAGTTATTCATGCTTGAATTTTAAACCACATTTGGTCTCCGAGGGTGTTTCGCTTAACTAATTAACTAACTAATCATCACGCCGTTACTCCGCAGGGGTAGGCGAGGACGGGCCGCCAAACAACTCGATCTTGGCTTACACTTCTTGCTTCCTTCACAATCATACGGCGTCTCATACATTCTCTTCTGTAATTCCGTCTTCGAACAGGCCCGACAAGAGTATTTGATTCACTTGATCCTGATATTTGTTCCTCGGACGTCCCCAGCTTCTTCTTCCATTCACATTCGCGTCGTATATTCTCATTACACTTCTTTCTTCGTTCATTCGATCTACATGCCCAAACCATCTAAGCGTTCCTTTCTTAATCTTACTCATCACGCTTACATCAGCCTTAGATTCTTTACTGATCTCAACGTTTTTCACATGGTCATACATGATTTTACCAGACATTCGCCTCAGAGATCTCATTTCTACAGCATTCAGTCTACTTTCATTATTCAGTTCCATGCCTCACTGCCATACCTCAGGGTTGGTATCAGCACTCCATTGTGGACTGATAGCTTCGCTATATATTGTAGTTGTGATAATTCAATACTTTTCTGACAATAGGCGAAGAAATATTTCAATGAATTAACCAAAATATAACATGTACGTCAAAAGCAAGACCTCTCAGCTAGAACTGTGCTCATGGCAATTTCGCAAAAATACATTCCAACGCATCCGTGTAACGCCGCTTGTAGCAGGATAAGAAGGATTAAGAAATATACGTATAAGGTATCCTGGGGCATGATTCTATATGATACTAAAAACATAAAAAGGAAATGACTTTGAACGTGCCAAATAATAAAATAAAATTGCGCAATAATTGTTTAAACGCCATAACTATTGTTTGTTTGTTAATGTTTATGTCAGGTTTCCATAGATGCAGATCAGACTACTATCATATAGCCACCACCTGAAGTTACTTCCCTTTATCCACAAACACCTTTTATAGAATAACGAAAATGACGATTTCCTCAGTGAAGTTTTGTTGGAAATTGATGACCCAAACTACAATAGGCCAATATCGATTATATCCCACATTCCAAAAATATTCAAGTTTATCATTACAAAGAAAATTACTCTCCAGTTCAAAAATGTTCTGATTGAGGAACAGAATGGATTTAGATTTGCTAAATTTAGTAGAATAAATTTACTTTCCTCTACTAATACCATTATCAATGCTCTGGAAGATGACTCTCGGGCAGATGTTCTCTATAAAAGCCTTCGAAGGCCTTCGATAAAACTAATCACTCAATTGTTATTGCCAAACGTCACGCTACCGGTATTAGAAATCATTTATTATGTTTTTAAAAATCTTATTTGTGTGATAGACAACAAAGAATTGCTTAAAATCAAAAATCAAAAAGTAAATGACTTAAAATCAAATAATATTAAAGTCAGGTCCGGAGTACCTCAAGGTCCCTATCTACCTCCTCTTTTAATAAACATATTTGCTAACGACATTGCTGGTGTATTTTCTTACTAACGCCTTTTCAGATGATAATAAGATCTGCATTCTTCTCCAATATTCCTCACTCCTCCGTGACCACATAAATAATGTCGTTAATAAATCACTAAAACTGCTTAGATTCATCAGTAGATTCCAGTGACTTAAGAATATACGTACTCTTTATTGCTCATTAGTTCGCCCTCATCTCGAATATCCTATTATCATTTGGTCTCTTCTCTATGTTGTTCATATTAATCACATTGCTTTCGTAGAATATTGCCTTTTACGTGGAATTGTATGGAGATTAGGGCAAGAAAGAACCGATTACTTCTATGATGAAATTGAATAAGGCATGAATATTTCTTCATTAGAAAAGCGTAGGCATGACTTTGATCTCATTTGCATTATCAAAAGAAATAATTTTATTATTGACTCCCCTTCCTACACGAATGAATTGCAAATTATGGGTACCATTCTCCAATATGAACTATGTAACGTATCCAGTGTTTTATTTGATTTTTAAATTTATTATGGTTGTTGTGATTTTTAAAGGAGAGTGGGATTTTGTTGTAGAGTTTAGTACCATAGTATAAGAAGTTTTTTTGTCCAAATGTTGTGTTTGTGGTTCCTTGCAGTATGTGTTTTTGACTTTGAGATCTAATGTTTCTAATATGTGTGATTGTTGTTAATTCTTGTTTTTTGTATTTATGACTGTAAAGTAATAATGTTTTAGAGTATAATTGTTTTATTGATATAATGTTAATTTTGTTAGTGCTAGTTCTTACAGGGACTTTAATTATAATTTTCATGATGGCTTTTTGTGTTCTGATGAGTAAATTAAAAATATTATCATTAGCACTGACAGTATTTTGATTAATACACAACACGAAGTCAGGTCAACAGAGATTCAGAAAAATAACAGAACTTACATAAAACATGAATGAACCAATGGCAGAAATAAACATTTGAGAGACCGTCAAATCAAAGCCTGAACAAGGTTTCGGTAGAGTTCAGGATTTTAGACAAACTAAATGATAATCTTCGAAGTTTATTTTCGTAAAGCATGAAAAAAATCATTTGGACTGGTTTCAAAAATGTCAAGGCCCTGGCTTGAGTTAATAAGTCTCGACATTCCGGACAGCATATTGGAGAATGGTACCCATAATTTGCAATTCATTCGTGTAGGAAGGGGAGTCAATAATAAAATTATTTCTTTATACAAGAACTATAATAACACCCATTCTCAAATCTAAATCGTCGGACTCAACCACCCAGGACAGCTATAGACCGATCTCAATTGCTACTGCCGTCGCAAGATTATTCGAACGTTTACTACTGGACCGAGTCGGACCCAGCATGGAAACTAATGACAACCAAATGGGTTTCAAAAAGCAGACCTCTACCGATGCAGCCATATTTACTGTGAAAAGAACACTAGAATACTATAGAAATAAGAAAACCACCTCATACGCATGTTTCCTTGACCTGAGTAAGGCCTTCGACAGGGTTTCTCACCCGTTGTTATGGGCTAAACTCAGAGATAGAGGAATATCATCGGAGGTGATACACATCCTTGACTTGTGGCACAGACAGCAAGAAAACCTAGTAAGGTGGAAAGATGGTCTTTCCGAACCTTTCCTCCTAAAGAGCGGCGTCAGACAGGGTGGATGCATGTCCCCGATATTGTTCAACCTTTACATGGACGAACTAACTGAAAGGCTAAACAATGCAAGAGTAGGCTGCCACATCGGAGGACAGTGTTTGAACAACATCAGTTATGCGGACGACATGGTACTAATGGCACCGTCTATAAGAGGGCTGCGCATTCTCCTGAAGATCTGCGAAGAGTTTGCTGAAGAAACAAACATGTCTTATAACCCCAATAAAACAGCTCTGTTGGTCATAAGATATAGACAAGGCCCGATTCGTATTCCTGCAGCTACCCTGAACGGAGTGATCCTGAAGGTGACTAAAGAAACCAAATACCTAGGACACATAATCACCAGTACTCTGATGGATGACGAAGACATTGATAGGCAAAGACGCGCTCTCAGCGTAAAATCGAATATGCTCAGTAGAAGATTTCGCCTTTGTAGTACCGCTGTGAAAAGGACTCTATTCCTTGCCTTCTGCGCAACGTTGTACACCTGCGAACTCTGGGCAAACTACAAAAAGAGTAGTATGGAAAGACTTCGCGTACAGTACAATAACGCCTTCCGCATAATGTTTGGCCTCCCCAGATACTGCAGTGCTTCCAGTATGTTCACGGAGGGGCGAGTTTCCGGTTTTGCAGCCCTTATAAGATCCAGGGTGGCTGGAATGAGGGAAAGAATAAACAGCTCCAGGAATATCCTCATCATGGAAGCCCGCCTCAGTCCAGCCTCCAGCATCGACGCATACTGGACAAATATATTGGCCCCTCACAATATAAACGCCGCAGCACTCTTAAGGAGTTATCCTACTCTTATTTAGTTAAATTATTATTTTTCTTTATTTATTTATTTTTTACGATGTAATGTATGTATATATTTTGTATATTTTTTTATAACTATTGAATGTATATTGTTGTATGGAATGTGTGGGACTGCACTAACCTCCCCACATACCGGAATAAACATTTATTATTATTATTATTATTATAGGTAGATCTGAAATAGAAAATATATTAACATCAAAGACAGACTAACGCCGAAACCACTCAACTGCACTTAAAACACCTCACCCAACAATTATTTTTATTTTTTTCATCAATTTAATATAATGTAATTTAATATTTTGTAAATGAAATCGTCAGCAAGGGAAATCCCAGTGAGGATATCATTATTTAATATTTTATTATAAGATAAAAAAACATTATTATTATTTTATGTAGTCGAACAATGGTCTGAAAAATAAAAATAGAATAAGAATGCTACGTTTTTTTCAGCCCAGCCCTTCAAGTGTTCCCTGCCCTCCGTTTACGACGCCTGCAAGCCATTCTGCTCCGATGAGCGCTGCGTGAGGGACGGGCTTCTGGGCTGCGAATTAGTGCGGCCGGCATTCCCGCTGGTTTGCCAGCCTTATTGCGGCTGCCCGTACGGCACGTGCAGGGATGACAGAGGACTGTGCGTGGACAATAAACCCTACCGTCAGTGATGATTTTTCTTCTCCCGATGCCCTCACCCATTTGGAAATTGGCTAGCATTAGGAAGACCTTAACCCAACTTCAGCCCGGAACATATCTGGTCTTGCAGCATCCTTTACTGCTTATTCTATACTTATTTCTGCCGTTATCTTTATTTTATATACATTATAGACAGCAGACAGAGGCTTACCACAAATGTTACAAAGAAATTACTTAAAGAATAAATACTAACCCTCCAATGCGAAAAATAAAGTTTTGGGCAAGTGAAAACAAAAAAATGTTCAAGGCTTTCTGAAAGTGAACAGCGCCCTTGAGGTGATTTTACACAAAAACGGCACTATACAAGTAATTCAATTATTATTAACAGAGAGACACTAGATTACATAATATTAGAGAAAATTTAGAAAAGTAATGCCAATTATCTTGTCACTGCAGTGGATTTTTATAGTTCACATTCTCACAAGAGGATGGTTAAATTGGTTCCATGGAAAAGAATATCGAAAATTTGAGAGTTTCTAAGTAGATGGTGATTGATATTGCAAGTGTTGTCGAAAGTCGCTCTTCAGGCCCAATCATAATCTGTCACTTTTCTGGCAGCAGCAGAGATTTAACATGTAAATATTTCAAAATACAAAATTTTACAATTTGTTACAGAATCTTGTGAAGGAGACGAGAATGCCATGTTCTCCGTCTGCGGTGACCCCTGTCCCCGCACTTGCGCTAATAGCAAGGACCTCCCCAAAGCCTGCAAAAAACCCTGCGTCAAAGGGGGAGGCTGTAAGTGCAAGCCCGGCTTCGTCAGAGACTTTGAGAATAAGTGCATCGAGGAGAATGAATGCCGTAAGAATACTTTTGGTTCTTCTCCATCAATCAATATTATTTATTTATTTATTGAATGCCTGTAGGTCTTCTACAGACATGCTTCATGTCGTGCAGTAATAGGGTAGAATGGGAGTAGATAGATTAATTAATTGACTTTACCAAAATTTAAGCACAGATAGAAATACGCATCAGATAGACACAGAACTAATTGAATGCAGGACGGGGAGTTTTGGAATATGTAGAAAGGGATATTGGCAGTTCGGTGAAGACGCGCTAGTGGTTGTCACAGTGGAAAAGATGGTTGAGTCGAGTGGATCTAACAGGGACACAGATAGCATTCAACATTTGAGGGCAATCTATAAAGTTATTCAGTTATAAACAAAAGTTTAAGAAAATGTAATGTCGTCTTTTCTTTAGCTACAATATGTACATTTGAGGGGCAATTGTGTTCTGGGTGAAAATGTACAGATTATTTTGTGACCTGTTAAAAAAATGCAGGACGAAATAGCGCATGCGATAAATGTCTGGTACAGTCGTAGTTGCTATGCGCATAATATGATGCGCAAATTGAACTTTTAAGAGATTTCAAATCGTTTGAATGTGGACAAATATAAACAACATAATGTACCGTAGATGTAATCTGCAATAGACATGTACTGAAACAAGTCATTTACAGTCCCGTCAAATTGTTGATAATTTCAGCTTGCCACTATGACCGCCACCAACTACCTACAATGAATACAACTCTCCTTCACCATTCGAAGGATAAAACCAGACTTTATCAGGACAAAAAACACTAAAATAATAATAACAATAACAATAACGTGTTTACTTCAGCAGAACAAAGCGGTGAGTGCAATACTCTGTCTGCCATATAAAAACAATACATTAACAAAAAAATTACATGATGTGGAAATAAAAAAATAAAAAAACATATTTAACACTTATGCTACGGTGGCTTGAGGGAAATTCTCCATCTATGATGTAGGGACGCGCCCTGTCTGGGCGACGGCCTGAACAACAATATTTTCCGATCTCCGGTAGAGCTGACTCGTCCAGGCTATTCTGTGGCGCATCAAAGCAGCGAACCCATGCATCCTTCCTTCCGCAAACATCTGCGAGGCGCTGCATCGCCAAGGGAGGCCGAACAGCGCCCTGTAAGCGTGGTTATATTGCACTCGGAGTGTGTCCATAACGTGTTTATTTCAGCAGAAAAAAGCGGTGAGTGCAATACTCTGTCTGCCATATGAAATGATACATCTGAATAAATTACATGGTGTAGAAATAGAATATAAAAAAAAAAATTGTGTAAATATATAAAGGTGAACATATTTAGCACTAATGCTGCGGTGATTTGAGGGAAATTCTCCGACTATGGTGTAGGGGTGCACCCTGCCACTGGGCGACGGCCTGGACAAGAGTGTTTTCCGATCTCGGACTATATTCAGACAGCGCGATACAGGTACAAAAATCCACGAAATGACCATAATTTTTTTTTTCAGTTTGATGTTTTATTTAGATTATGTTAATATTATCTTCTTCAACGATTAAATATTACAATGAGGTTTTTAAACCTCAATAAAATAATTAAAAATTGATAATAATTTCATCATAAGAGCAATATGTTCACGAGAAAGATTTTTCATTCGATGTGTGTGCGATTGGAAAAATAATTCCTTTTTTGTTTCCGACCGTGCAATTTTGCACAACGTATTGTCGTGCCCTTTACCCAAAAAGGAACATCTTACTGCCCTCTATTGTGCATTTCAGAAAACACCAGGCCACATTAGAGGGCTTTATAATGCACATGATATTTAAAAAACATTATTTATTTATAAATCTACGGGAGATTAAATAATATGGTGGTTAAATATACGTCTAAATTTATTTAGATAAAATATTCTCGTCTCTAAATAACTACGCTATAAAGGCTTTCACCGAATCAGTAGCGGCTACAGTAAAATCAATGAATGGACTTTTTTATAACAAGCAGACTTTACATGCCTAAGTCATTTATGGAAACATTTTTCATGCAATCAATTGCTTCCCAAAACCGAAAAAGATACAAATATTAATCGCACATACCCCATAAAGTATATACAAATAAATTTAATCGGTATAAAGAATCTGACCTCATCCATTCCATTTCGTACAGATTTTATCAATAATATTCTCAGTTCGCAATATTATACTGTGGCTGATATTTTGTATCACTTTCTCATCTTCTTTTCCTTGTTCTGTTCGAGTTGGAGGTCCATCGCCTCAACAAGGTGCTGCCAGGCGTTCCTATCCCCGGCGGCAAACTCAGCCTCTCCTCAATGTGGTCTGAGGTCTGGTATCGCCAAATTCCGTTCTCCATTTTGTAATTCACTTGCAGAGAAATGCGGAGAGAACGAGTTCTTTGACTGCGGCTCCGCGTGCGATACCACTTGCGCCACCCTCGGCGAGGTATGCCCTATCATCAACATTACCTGCAACAAGAAGTGCTACTGCAAGGCGGGCTTCGCCAGAGACGCCAAGGACGTCTGCATTCCCATCAAGCAGTGTCCAGGTCAATCCAAATAAACAACCAACCATCTCTCAGATATACTAATTTGTCTTATTTTTTCAAATTGTGATTTCTACACAAGAGTTCCACCAGCCCACAGCTTGTGGGATCATTTTAACCCTCTATTGCCCTCTCTTGTGAGAAGTTCGCTTATTATTACCACTAGTAAAGAGCGTCTACCACTTTCCACGACCCGTTTTAGGGTCTGGTGAATTTCCCTATTTATTTATTTTTAAACGAAGCTTATATTAAACAATTGTTAACGGTACAATTTAAATATATATAATTTCTTCAAATGCTTGATAACTTTGTGGCATCATTATTAATTGTATAATTGAAAATACACTTTGTATACTGATTTATTAGTATTCATTTATTCCTGAAGATGATAGCATTGCTATCGAAACATGTAGAAATATTTATATATTTTAAGTAAAGTGGTACATACAAAGTGTATTTTCAATTATATAATAAATATATATATGTATAAATGAAGGGTCAAGGCTAGTTTAAAGAACCACCATCAGTTGTGTGTGATATCTGAAAGACTTTGTGTTTTCCGAAGGGCTATGGAAGACTTTGATCACATTTGATTTTCAATAATATTAATTCTATTATTGATTCATCTTCTTTGTTGCAACTCATTCTGTTCAACATTCCTTACCATTGACTCCGTAACATTGAATTGACTTTCCTCTATCAATACCCTACTAATTATGGCTATCATTCTCCGCTGTCCAAAATGTCGAGACTTCTTAACTCAAGTCAGGGTTTTGAAATGGTTAGTGTCAGTCTAAATTTTTGTTTTTTATTATCAGTCTTAACAGGAATAAACTTTGAAGAAATGTATCATCATCGTGGATTGCAAAACTTTGTTTCAATTTTTGACATGAATATTCCCTCTAATGTTTTTTTTTGTGTTATTAGTGTCATTGCTTCGTTCTGATATTATGTATGTACTATTTTTTCTGTAACTTTTATTTTTATAATTTCGTGTTTTATCTTTTTTTATAACTGAACAATTAATAGTCCAATAGTCAGTAAGTATAAAAGTAAATAGATAGATACCAGCTTCTGAGATAGGCACTACGTTTACGTGGTGAAACGTTGTTCATAACCTTTTGGACCAGCTTTGGTCAAGGGTATTCTTCAAATTTTTAGTTCTGCTACACCTTAACGTTTTTTAGTATTTTGAAGTAAATTTGAAATTGAATATATTGCCTCTATAAGTCTTCTGGCGTCCAGCTTTGAATGTTAACCTATCTGAAATATTTCTAGTTTTAGCGATACTTGTATCATTAGAAAACTATGAACAAATCAATAAAACCATTACATTTTGAAAGCTTCATTTGTAAAATTCGTACTGCGGTCCAGGGTTTCAGTACTTTTTCAAAGGTGTCATGTTTTTATTTTGTGTTGATCAAGTTACGATTTCGGCAATCTATCTGCTGGTGTCTGGCTTTGGAATTAGCCCCCCTATAATAGGTCCAGTTTTTTTCTTAATTCATTTCGGTTTTCAATTATTCAGAGGCTGTCTTCAACCAATTTCATCTCTGGACGATCTTTTTTTTTATTTGATTGCAACAGAATTCAAACGATCGTTTATTAGTCATCCTACGTGTCCAACATAGTCCCAATTACAATTTTTAATTAAGTTCTTATTTATTTTGCAGCTAAACCATGCCAAGGAGACGTGAACGCGGACCCAGCAGACGGATGTAATTGCAAGAGTGGATTTTTCAAGAACAATGCCGGGAAGTGCGTCGCACAGCCAGGTAAGAACTATAAAGTATTATGACATGGCCATGACATTTCGCACTACCCCAACTACGCAGTAAGAATATCACACCCAAAACTAACGTGAATATCACAAACAGTCCTCAGTAAAATCCAGCATCGAAATCAGATAAACTCGGACAAAACACGAGAGTTAGTTTTTTTTTTATGGAAACCAGTCACTTTGTGGTTAGACATATTTAATGAAAATAAAACAATAACATTGTTTATAACCCCGAGATTTATTTAATTTTATTACGACCGACCGGTTTCGCTTAACATAAGCATCTTACTAGTTTAATTTTTGTGCCCTGAAGATGCTTATATATTGTAACTTAATCTGTAATACATAAGATTTTATTTCAGAATAAAAAAAAGCAAATGAATACTTTTAATCCTTACTAGATATTTGCTATATCTTTTGATGAAAAAAATATCATTCGGTTTGGGTGAGAATTTTGTCATCAAATTCAAAATTCAGTTTTGTATGAAACAAGCCGCGCTTCATACATAACTTTATTTTGGATTTGAGGTCTAAATACCCATCCAAGCTGAATGATGTATTTTTTTTAATTAAAGGTTTAGTAAATATCTAGTACGGATGAAAAGTATTTTATTTATTTTTGTTTTAAATTTTAAAGTATATGCCATGAGAAAAAAAATCAATTTTAATCATTTTAGAGGCAAATAAGAAAATTATTTGCGTGTTTATCGTATTTAAAAAAAAAGAAAATTATATTTGCTATGCAAAATTTAATTACATAAATAAAAATATAAAAACAAAAGATTTAAAAAAAAGAAGTTTTTTGCGTGTCGATATTTTAAATTATGTACGGCAAATTTGTGGTCCAACGTAAATTGGTCGTTTTTAATTTAATTTAAAGTCCATTATAATACTTACCCTATTTTTTTTATTTTATGTTTCTTTATATTTTCAAAGCAGATGGGTAAAACTTTTTTTTAAATTACCGTTAGCTCCTAAATAATTGTTAAAGATGCCTCTAAAATCGCGAAAAATCAATTAATTTTACGTAAAACAAAAATAAATAAAATGCATCTCATACGTACTAGATATTTACTAAACCTTTAATTTAAAAAAAAATGCACCATTAGGTTTAGGTGAGTATTTTGACCTTAAATCCCAAATTAAATTTCATGTAAATAAATAATTTTATATTTTCACGGCAGCGCCTGTTGGCAGGCTATTTCAGTAACACCGATGTTAATTAATATTTTGTTACCGACGCCTAGGAACTTATTGCGTTCTACGTGTATTTGCTTGAATACTACGTTTCTTTAAGAGGACAATACATTGTTAAATTACAGATTTCTGCAGTGTTTTTAATGTCTATGGCATTATCATCGTCGTATAACTTTGCACCGTGATGTATGTTAAGATAACTCATTGAGAGAGGATATTTTGGCAGAAAACTATTATCACATAATGATTTTTTTATTTGTAAAAGACAAACAACATAATGAAAAACGAGGTTTATCTAAAAAAGTTTCTTATGCTGAAGTTGGTTAGAGACAGGGGTTTTATTTCACATTGAACTAAGGAAGAGGAGTTGACCGGGGAAGATAGGATGGGGATAGAAGATGCTCTCAATGCATTACTCACGGATTGGTTGCCATATCTGCGGAGAAAGGAGTAATAACATCAACTACGCCGATGACATGGTGCTGCTCGCACCATCGATTAATGCGATGAGACGAATATATGAAGAGTACGCAAACTCACATAACTTGCTGTACAACTCCAAAAATTCACTTATAGTTGTATTTAAACACAATAAGGAGCCATTAAATATCCCACCCATCTGCCTAGAAGGAAATATACTGGTTGTGGCCTCGCAAGTCAGATACCTGGGGCATATCCTTACAGAACACATGAACGATATGGAACGACAAAGGAGAGCCCTCAATATACGCGCCGGAATGCTACCAAGGCGCTTTTTAAGACATACTGCACTGCCCTATACACATCTGAGCTGTGGTCGCAATACTCAGCAGCGCAATGGGACAAGCTGAGGGTGTGCTACAACAACGCATACAGGCAACTTCCAAGGTTCTGCAGTGCCACGACGATGTTCACTCAAGGGAGAGTCCACTCATTCCCCGCCTTATTTCGCCACCGACTAGCCAGCTTCTGGGGCAGGACACGGGAGTCAACCAACGTCATTGTCGTGGCTGCATCCGCGTGGCTCAGCTCTCCACACAATGCACGATGGATGCAGATGATGCTACTGCCACCCTGAAGACGATCTATTAAATTAAATTAATTTAATTTATTCTACGTTACTATCATCTAAGTTTTTCATTTCATTTCTTTTATATTGATGTAATTATCTTTTCGTAATTATTATTTTTATTTTACATATATTTTTTTTCTTCACATTTTGTTCTCAAATGTTTTTTATATTATTATTTTACCTTTTACATTTTTATAATTTATTTATCTTTTAATTTATGTAATTGTATTAATTTCTCTATTAATATTGTATTTTCCTCCACACAGCATCCCCAAAGATGATATAGGCCTTGAGGGAAATTATTTCCTCCTTGGTCTCCTGTGTGGAGTTACTGTAAAAAAAAAAAAATATATATTTGATGTGATATGGCAGACTGGGTTTGCACTATCCACCCAGTCCTGCTGGATTGCAAACTCAAATATCTACTCTTATCTCCTGCCTTTGACACGTTAGTGTGTATAGTGTCGAGCGTGTATTTTTTGAAATAAATTCGTACATTTTAATACTGTACTGGACGCTCAAGCCAGTCACATAGACTATAAATTGCCGGCTTCCTCTTCAGGAACCCTGGGTAAAGATTTTCTCAGTAAAACACAGCCTTCGTGAAAGTCGTCGGACAACTAGCTGGTTGGAAATATTGTGTTCATATTTATTGGGATAAGTTGTAGTGTTTTCACTTGTTAATACGGAGGAATAATGTTTATCTCTACAGGAATGCGTGGGATACTAAAGGAACAAAGAAGCATATTTGCAAATGTATCATAGGTCTAAAAATTAAATACTTACGCGAATAATTCAATATTTATAGTTAAAAATACGTGTAGGATAATTTTTATGTAAATATCGGCAAACAAAGGACCTTATCAAATATGAGTGAAGTAGAAATATGTGACAACTACAACCAAAAATCAAAAATCGTTAATCTTAACATTTTGTGTAATAAGTCTTTGCCGTCCGACGCAAATATTAAGTATTAATCCATGTATGCTCATGACGGCCTTCGTGGTCGAGGGGTACGAATCCGAAGGTCGCGGGTTCAAATCCCGGCGTACGCAAATAAAATTTATTTAATTAATTTGTGCTGTTTCACAATTAATTCACTTAAAAATAATATATATATTATATTTGCGCACGTTCCAGAGTGGAAGATACTCTAAGTATAGCCCTGGTGAAAGACCACCATTCAGAATTGAAACGTTGCTTGAAATGGCTTTTAGCCGTGTTTGGTGACCAGATCTGATTAGCCAGGTATTTCTTCACCTTCCTCTTCTCCTTCTTCTTCCCCTCACCAATACCTTCAGCCTCACAACATTCCCCAATTAGGGATGCCATAGTCTCACTGGCTCCGGATAGTTAGGAGCAGTTGGGACTCTTGTGGGGTATTTATATTTTAAAAAAGAAACGAAGAGTAGGCAGTGCTAATTTTATACATGGACGGAATGCCTCTGGATCCCAGTCCGTTTTAGTTTTTGACGAGTCAAGTAAAACAGAGTGTTTGACGGATGATCAAAATTTCCCCAAACGATTAAACGGGACAGGAATATTTCTTTTAACCGTATAAAACATATCAAAATGGCGCTAATCTTCGTTCAAATGTGACGTGGATGGAAACAAACAAATCTCTGTGGCTAGTTACAGCAGTTAATAGTTGCAAAAAGTATATAGGCCTAATTGTTACTCATTAGACTTGTTAGTAGTCGAGCGAACAAATCCTTCTGATTGCTTTCAGGTATCGTGGGCTCAACCCTTTGCTAGCTAAGTCCTCTATCGTTTCACAAGCAACATTTTCCCACTGTAATGATGATATAAGGAAGTACTCAAATATCGTCATTTTATTCATAACCCAGGAATGTTTGAAATGCTTTAAAAAGATACATGTGCATTATGTTAATTTTGCAGTGTGCGGAAAGAATGAGGTCTTCACCCCTTGCAGCTACTCCTGTCCTCCGGAGACGTGCTCTTCTATCGCAAAAACATTCGAGTGCAACCCCAACAGGTCCTGCGTGCCCGCCTGCAAGTGCGCATTCAACTTCAAGAGGGACAAGAATGGCAACTGCATCGACATCAGAGAATGCCGTGAGTAAAACGTAACTGTCAAAACCGTGTGCATGGGAACGTGAAAAAATATACCCTGGCGCATATTTGCCGCTCTATCAGAACCGCCCTGCCGTTAGCTAAGTACTGCCTACCTACATATCTACCCTGGGGCTGTCAGCAGATGCAAACTCAACTTCAAGAGGCAGCGCCAGATCTGCCATACGTTCATACTCTTCAAAAATCATAGGCGCAATCGCCGAAAAGGCGCCGAAATTATTTCCTAAATCGTTATAATTATCTTTTGTTTAGCGCTGGCAACTGGTGTGCACTGAACGATAGTCAAAAAATGTATGGAAATTTTTTTTGTCACGGAATTTTTTTACAAATTGCGTAATAGTTGGTTGAGCGTAGCGCCCATTTTTCAATGAATATTTTCGTGCGCTTGGGGCCCTGTGTGCCGCGTTTCCAACCAATAACCAATCAGGAGTCCAGATTATCGTTCGCAACGTTCAAAATCGTTCAAATGACACAAGTAGAGATGGCAATATTCCTGTCCCTCATTAAATTGTTCCGCTGACTTTGCGGTCACTGGATTGCAAGATGTTATTTTTCAGAGAAACCAAAAGGTTGTTTTTTTTAATCGCGCGTAACTTATGTATTAGAAACAAAAATATACTTAATGTAATCTTAAGTCTCCTTATATCGAGAATTGGTTAAAAAATCAGCTAAATAGGTAACCGGAATCGCAGTGACAGTGATAGACCTCCGTTTTATTTATCGGCCATTGCTAGTCTGTAAAAAGAAATGGCGAGCTGTCATCAGACAGGAAGCAACGAGTTTTTCTGTCGTTGCCAAGTCCCAGCGGCCTTATTATCGCAAGGTATGTTTTCTGAAAAACTATTGTCGATTTTTAGCATTAATTGCTTAGATGAATCAAGTTGTCGTCGACAATTAAAAAAAAAATAATATTACAGTATAATATTGACACTGTATGGCGTAACAACTGTGGTTCAGTGGTGGAATACTTAGTTACCTTTAGTTAATTTTTAGTTAACTTTCGTGGGAACCGGCACTGTCAAGAGGCACAAGATTAGTAACTGCATGACTGTACATGAATGGCGTAAGTACCTATAACCTATCCGTTACAACTGTGCTCATGGCAATGCAAAAAAATACATCCTTGTTCATGTGCATTTAGTAAATATTTCAGATCTGCTACTATGAGCAACCTCAACATCAAGAGGGATAGAAATGACAGTTGAATACAGGTTGGGTATGGTTCTACCTGACATAATTTTGCAAAAAATTACTTTTGAATGTTAAATCATTTCTTTTGTTCATTTCTATAATCTAAATAATTTTCAAAGCCATCTGTGCCTTATTTTCGGAAATACTTGTATGACGAAGTACTGACATCAAGCATTTTAAATATCTATTTATTTTTTATGGTTTTAACATCACTTAGAACCTTATGCAATCGTCATATTGTATGTATCTGACAGTTTCTGGGCGTAGTCCAATTCGTCACTTTGGTTGGATAGGGTTCTAACTTTACCTTACCTAATTCTGAGATAGGAGAGTTTGCAAAGACGATTTCTCATATTCTATTTAACAATTTTTGAATTTGGGGATCAGTCTTGTTTAAAGTTTTTAATATTAACCCATTTCAAAGGAAAACAATTAATTATGACGTGGCCATCATATATTGGAGTGATATTTAAGTAAAACATGGATTTTATGCAGTTTATGGCTTTGTTGCAATCTGAAATTTCACTAACCTTTCAGATAATTTTATGTTGCACCGAAAACAAATTAGTATCTTCTGATTAATTGACCGACCCTGCCTTTCGGCAAACACTTTTCTCGTTAAATTTGATGTTAACTTTTACATTTGGTTCACTCTTTTCGTATTGTGGATCGATTTCAGAAAATATTTTTTAATAATGAAAATGCTTCGATGTGGATACAAAATCCCTAAAATCGGGTTGCTTCATCTGAAAGATTCTGTACTGTTAGTTTTTCTAGCCACACCTTTATTACCATCCATATTATCAATGTTTTGAATGCAGGAGAGCCCCGCTACAGCACATTTCATAATATGTGCATAATAGAAGGTGTCATGAACACACTGTTCGGCCTCCCTTGGTGATGCAGCGCCTCTCAGATGTTTGCAGAGGGAAGGGTGCATGAGTTTTCTGCGTTGATGCTCCATAGAATAGCCGAGACGAGTCAGCGCTATTGGAGATCAGAAAACACTCTTGTCCAGGCGGTCGACGTGCTTTTATATGACAGAGTATTGCCCCCACCGCTCTGATCAGCTGAAATAAACAAACATTATTATTATTATTAATTCTTCTAAATCCCTTACTTCACTAAAAATTTTCAGTTTTACGCCATCGATTTTGTAAACTTATGGTTTCGACTTGAATTTCTTTCAAATGTATATTTCTATCAATATTTCAAGAATGTAATGTGTGTGCTGTTTTTTTTTACTATAGCTCTTGTTTTTGTGTATATTTTGTGTAATTGGATGATGGTCCGTTAATATAATAAGAATGATACCTTTGTTTTCAGCCCCGCCCTTCAAGTGTCCCCTGCCCTCTGTTTACGATGCTTGCAGGGATATCTGCGCCGAAGAGCGCTGTGTGAAGGACGGGCCTCAGAGGTGTGCGTTGATAAGGATGCCCGCCGGCCCGAGGGCCTGCCGCCCTTACTGCCGCTGCCCGGTCGGCACCTGCAGGAATACTGACAGTGGACCATGCGTGGACGATAAACCTTACCGTGAGTAATTATTCCACTTCTTTTGGTTCCCTCTCCTCTTCTGGCTATCAAAGGTTCAAGTCTTTTGACGAACTCAGTGGCAGACCATGGACGTGAAAACAAGCAACTTGTTGTGAACCCAGCTATTGAACTTAGTATTTATTGCCCAAATAGGTCCTAAAGGATTTATGTAAATGTGAATTTATTCAAAAACTACAGAATACATCGTAGAAGAATGTCCGCTTCATCAGATTCCCCATGGCATATCTGTGCTGAACCAAGTAACTCCTGATGCCGTCGACTGGCTGAATAACCTCAGTATCCCACTATGACCTCCACCAATTCTCCTTTCCCATATAAAGAAGAGGAAGAACCAAGTTACTTGCGAACTAACCTTATACATATTTTTTTGCTTAAGAGATTATTAGAAATATTTTGTATTAATAAATATTTTTCATTTTTATGTCGCGCATTATTCCCGATTTCCCGGAGATAATGGGACTATGGCATCCTCAATTTCGGTATGTAGCAAGGCAGTGAGAATCCGCAACAAGAGTCATTTCTGTTCTCATCAACAGCAAATTAGTATATTCTATCGATTTTTAACATTCGAAACATACCACAATTGGGATAATTTGCGAGGATGAAGAGAGTGGGATATAGGGAAGTATGCGACGCAGGTGAATGTTTTGCAAATTATGCAATTCTTGCCGAAGGAAAAACTGATAAAATGCATTGTCATTCGGATATAAGTTTCCAAAAAAATATTTAGCCGTCTATTTTTTTGGAAATTACGGTAAAGCGCCGCGCCCGACAAAATATCAACCTTTAAGGCGCTGATCCATACAATGATATTCCTTTCATAATCCTAATATCTAAAAGAACTTGTTAAAACCACGTCATTTGAGGCGACTAAAGTTTTTTAGCTAAGCCGTTTTGTATTTTGAAAAACAGAAATGAATCCGTTGATGTGATCACAGCAAACAGAAATTCGATTTAATTGATGAATGTTGTTATCAAATTACACAATAATTCCCATAATAAACAATTAAGTTAATCTCTGCAACCATGTGTAATCCACCTATTCTGAAAAAGGTAAACTTAAACGTTCCTAATAAAAATGCTCTTGGGAGATTCCATGCATTATTTTATGCTCCGAAAGCGATAAATTCTGTTTACCAGAAAACGACAATCAGCAGAGCGACTCAACAGCCGAACGATGCTGT
Source organism: Halesus radiatus (assembly GCA_022606495.2). Classification (NCBI taxonomy): domain Eukaryota; kingdom Metazoa; phylum Arthropoda; class Insecta; order Trichoptera; family Limnephilidae; genus Halesus; species Halesus radiatus. Next base: position 126,210 of record JAHDVE020008769.1, on the reverse strand, counting down.
ATTGACAGTTGACAATTTCAATATCACTCACAGACAATTTTACGACTCTCTTAACCCATGTTACAAAATAGTTATAAAATTGCACCTACGACTTTTACGCCTTACCTGTCAACCTTTCCCTTTCCCTTCTTGTATGTTTGATACAGTTTATCATCTTCAGTATTTCTTAAAAGAGGAATTTTTACTTACTTGTACCATTTGTTATTTCTAATATTTGTCTACGTATATTTTTTTATAATTTCTCATCTATCAATCTCTGTAATAAATTAGTTTACAACATTTTATAGGGACTTTTTTTACGGTAACTCCACACAGGAGACCCTGAAGGAAATAATTTCCTTCAAGGCATATATCATCTTTGGGGATGCTGTGTGAAGGGTTTTTTAGAGGATAGGAAGGAGTGAACTTGGGTCTTGAAGAGACACATGTTGTAGGATGAAAGAAACACAGAGGCCGGCAGATCATTCCACAGCCGAGCTGCTGAACACAGCAGCGAGTCGTAAAAGCGACCCGTTCTCATGTGAGAAATGTCTACTGTGTGCAAATGTTGGGCACGCGTTTAGCGTGTTTCCCGACTATGCACCGGTGCCGAAAGGATCACTGACGCAAGTTCCTCAGAGCATCTTCCATTAAAATACCGGTAAAACAAGGACAGCATTCCCACCTGACGTCTGTGCTCCAAAGATTGCAATCCGTTTGTTAAGATCGGCCAATCCATCAAACGGACCGCCCGTTTCTGCAGAGTCGAGGGTTTTTTCAGATATTTTGGGACCCCCGACCAGAGGTGGCTGCCAAATTCTACAGTGGGGCGCACTAAACTAATATAAATCGTGGTGTATATTTTTTGTGTCCGGCGTCAGACAACATTTCTCCCTTTTCACGTGTCAACTGTGGTAAGAGGTACATACATTTGGAGATAATCTTCTCTACCCAGTGAGCGGGCTGCCTATTGCTACTGTAGGGAGTTTTATAGAGACAAAAAAAAAAAAATCCACCGTCTTTATGTCAGTACCAGTGGGAAAAAATACAAACCACATCAAATGATATATTTCTTATTCTAGAAAAAACATCACCCCACCTCGGTATTGAATTAACATTAAAAAATCTCATGCGTTATCAATTTATTTATTCTTAAATTTAAAAAACAAAAACAAAAACATTAGAAACTCATCTCACTAGGACAATCCTGTATTGAAATAAATAACTCTAAAATTATTCAGACTTTAAAATCTACAGTAAATCTTTAAGTTGGGCCGTACACTTACAGATTACAACAATAATAATCTCATTGTAACCCAAATAACTGTCATAAAGTATCTCTGTTCCAATTATCCACAATCATAGGGTGACCATATTTTTGTTAACAGGAAGTAGTGAGTAAGTAATAATAAGTTAATAATAATCGGTAAATAGTTATAAGTAAATAATAATACACGAATGAAATTAGTAAATATTAATAATAAATAAATAATTAAAATAAAATAATAATGAGTAAATGTTCATGTTCATTTTATAATTATTAATTATTTTTATTGAGATTTAAAAACCTCATTTAAATATTTAATCATTCCAGAAAATAATATTAACATAATCTAAATGAAACATGAAAACGGAAAAAAACCACAGAAAATAAAAAGATTTCAGTTGCATCTGGGACTCGAACCCAGGACCTCTGCCTATCCGAGGCAACCGCTTAACTAACTTAACTAATGAGACCAGTTCAATTTATGTCATCTTCATCGATATCATATCTCAAATTCAAAGTTTGTCAATATTATTCTCCATTTTTTATCCCATATTATTGGCAGCTATATTTATAATAAATTTTAAATAAAGATGATTTCATAAACAATAATTATTAATCTAAAACACTCATCCAAATTGAAAAAACCTTCCGAGCAAAGATAAATGTCGCCGGCAGGACTCGAACCCGCACCCTTCTAATGTCCGGTCAGATGCTCTACCGTTGAGCTACGTCGGCTTATCGCAAACCCGCCAAGTTAATCAATATATACTAGTGTTCCATTCAATAATTATTGTTTTTATTATATTTTCACCTGTAAACAACCAACTTTATTAGTATGAGAGAGGCTTGTAACGGCTAAATCCCTCAAATAGATGGCGTCGAGACAAATTATGTCTACATTTTATTGGTGAAAATTGCTTTTGACTTGTCAAATATTTATTAATTGATAAACTAAAGTTCTTTAAAAACTTAAGACAAGATTTTTGTGCATAGCGCAAAGGGTAATAATTATTATTTTTATAAACAATAATTATTAATCTAAAACACTCATCCAAATTGAAAAAACCTTCCGAGCAAAGATAAATGTCGCCGGCAGGACTCGAACCCGCACCCTTCTAATGTCCGGTCAGATGCTCTACCGTTGAGCTACGTCGGCTTAATAAATAATAATAAGTAAATAATTATAGGTAGGTAAAAATAAATAAATAATAAGTAAATAGTAATAAGTAAGTAGTAATAATAAGAAAATAATAATTATAATGTTGAGCATACATAAGGTTTCCTAAGGTTTATTATGAGGTTTCATAATTGTTACAGAATCTTGTGGAGGAGACTTGAACGCCATGTTCTCCACCTGCGGTGACCCCTGTCCCCGCACCTGCGCTAATAGCAAGGACCCCCCTAAAGCCTGCAGAAAGCCTTGCGTCAAGGGAGGAGGCTGTAAGTGCAAACCCGGCTTCGTCAAAGACTTTGAGAATAAGTGCATCAAGGAGAATGAATGCCGTAAGAATAGCCTGTTTATAGTTTTACGTGTTCGGATCACTGACCGTCTTTTATATACTCGTCCGTCATTATGTAAATACCGCTCTGTTTGATGTCATAATGATATCGACTTTCATGTGTTACTAAATTATTTAACAGATCATTCTGGTAGACCATAATTTAAAAAGTGTGTGAAAACTAACCAACTAACTACCCAACACGCCGTTTCCCCGCAGGGGTAGGCAGAGAGGACGGACCGCCAAACAACTCGATCTTGGCATACACTTCTTGCTTCATTCACATTCATACATCGTCTCATACATTCTCTATTATTCCGACTTCTGACATGCCCGACTCAAGTATTTGATTCACTTGATCGTGCCATGTCTTCCTCGGACGTCCCCGGCTTCTTCTTCCATTCACAATCGCGTCATACATTCTTCTTACACACCTTTCTTCGTTCATTCTCTCCACATGCCCAAACCATCTAAGCGTCCCTTTCTTAATCTTACTTATTACGCTTACATCAGCCTTGCATTCTTTACGAATTTCAATATTTTTCACACGATCATACATGGTTTTACCACACATTCGTCTCAGAGATCTCATTTCTACGGCATTCAGTTTACTTTCACCCTTCTTCTGCCAATTCCATGCCTCACTGCCATACATCAGGGTTGGTATCAGCACTCCATTGTGGACTGCTAGCTTCGCTTCTTTGGACAACTTTTTGTTAACGCCAACCACGTTCAGTCCTCCGTTAATGGAGTTTCCTGCATTCACCCTTCTTTTAATATCCCTATCAGTCTTTCCATCTCTCGTAAACATACTTCCCTAATATACAAATTCATCGACCTGCTCCAAGTATTCATCATTCACAACTATATTGCACACTGTTTTCGCACTCTCTCTTTCAAACACCATGACTTTAGACTTACTTACATTCATCATTAGCTCGTTCTTCATGCATACTTCATTCATCCTAGATACGAGGGACTGTAGATCTTCCATACTGTTAGCAATCAGCACCGCATCATCCGCATACAACAGGCAACATACTTTCAGTGTGTGAAAGGAAGAGGTAATAATAATACAAAGACAATACGTTCATACTCAACTAGTCCACGGTATCAACTTAATTATTTATTTGATTTTTCGATCATCTGGGCTTTTACGTGGATTTTAGAACATAATATAAAAAGCTATAGAAAATTACAAGTACAAAGAGATTCTACGCCATAAAGTAATGAACAAACTTTTTCAAACGTCTAACAGTGACATAAAATAGAAAACCAAAACAATATTATAACACAAATCATTAACGCTTCATTATCCAAGCTACAATATTACAAATTTGTAGGATTCATCAAAGTGCTGGTAAGGATAACGTTTTACTGTATAAATGGCGTCAGAAAATACATCAACAACACCCCCAAACATAAACAAGTGCTTAAACAATATTAATACAGTTATACTAATACACAAGAGTTCAGTGGCTGAGTTAGCATCGCGTTTGGGTCGTGAGTTCAATTCTTAGGCTGGCTTTTTTTCATATAATCTAGGTACAAGCGAGTGTGTTTAATGATCAGTCCTGGTATTGTTACACTTAAACAGGATTTTGGAACGAGTAGCTCTCACAGGTATATGAAATTGAATGAGATTAATTAAATCGCGGCTGTCTATACTGCCGTTTACAATTTTGAACAAAAATATCAAATCGGAAATAATTCTTCGATCAGAGAGATTTATTAAATTTAGTTATTTCAAATAATTGTAAAGAATGCTCTCAATGGGAATACCGAGTTTATAATTAATGTTCCTTAAGAATTTTTGTTGAATTTTTTTGATTGAATTTGAATGTATTTTAAAATGGGGGATAAAGGATGTTACACTGAAAATATGTACAATTGATTGGAGAGCCGGGAAGCTAAGCTCCTTTCTATACAATGGTGAGATTCTGTCTGTCTCGCTGACCTTGAGAGCGGGATAATTGTCCCCCATTAAAACCATCTGATGGACACTAAGACATTTATTATTTATTTATACTGAGTTTTTTATGGATGCTTACACGTACGTGAGAACGACCCAGATATATAAAAAAAACTCAGTTAATGTAATAATAATAATTATTAGAGTTGATTTCTATAGCGTAGTTTTGCAAAACATGAAATTACAAAAACCCACTCAATGATTCATAATATCACATCAAATAGAAACAAGAAACACAAAGTGATACATAATGTAATTAGACAAATTATTGTTACATACTCGTATGTTAGACAGGTCGGTGGCTGAGTTGGCATCGCGTTTGGGTCACACCCAGGCGTCGTGAGTTCAATTCCTCGGCTGGCTAAGTCCTCTATTTACGACACAAGCAACATCTTCCGTTTACTGTGATGGTAGTAGGAGATTTTTAAATATTGTCAGGTTATTCGTAGCCAGGGAATATTTGTCTTTCTTTAAAAAAAAAAAAAGAAGAAAAAAAAAGTCCCAACTGCCTGGATTCCGTGGGACAAAAGTTGTGGTATGTTGTGAACGAAATAGAGAGGGAAAAGAAATGGGGTAGAGGTATGTTATAAAGGAAGTGGAGAGGGGGGGGAGGGTGTCCTGCATAACGGCCGTATGAACACAATTTCACGAAGAATAAGGTACATGCTTATTGCATTCACTGATTTTCTATACTCTATGAGGCATCGATCTATGATCGTAGAGTCTGAATCAAATTGGACAGCACTTTTTAGCTTCTATTTAGGAAAAATTATTGTAAATTCCAAGGTCTTATTCCAAGGAACATTTTACTTGTTTTTGAAGCTCTTTATGCAATAATTTCTTGAGCTCACTCATCATCCTCAAATACGTCAGAAGCTCAAAGGTTTCCTGAATACCTCCTCTCATCAAAACAGTTTTTACAGTTACGGTAGCAATTTGAAACGCCTTCTGGGGAATAATGCTTCGCGCACTTCTTTGAGAGATTTCGTTCAGGGAAATCTGTGAGCAAGCACATCCACTTACAGGCTTCCCACTGGACTGGCCCACCGCTAGTGGATATTATCACCGAATCAAATTTTCCATTGCATATTTCACTTCCAGAGAAATGCGGGGAGAACGAGTTATTTGACTGCGGCTCCGCGTGCGATACCACTTGCGCGACCCTCGGCGAGGTTTGCCCCCTCATCAATATTACCTGCAACAGGATGTGCTACTGCAAGGCGGGCTTCGCCAGGGACGCCAATAATATCTGCATTCCTATCAACCAATGTCCAGAGCAATCCAAATAATAACCAACCAACTCACAGACATGCTAATTTGTCTTCTTATTTTTGAATTGTTATTTCCGCAAAATATCTACCCTGGTAATTTACCACTACTTCTTTATCATATTAAAATTATAAATAAATTAAATTCCGTATGTATAAACGTTTTTTTTTAACAAAGGGCATACTAGAATGGTGTGTTTTAATCAATAACCAATGAAGCTAACTAACTCTGGGTGGGAGCAAATCTCTACGTTGAATTTGCTAATATCTAACTTTATCATTCAGATTTGGCTGATTTAAAATTATTAGAGGGTAATTGTAAATCTACAAATATGAATGCATCGTCTCAATAAATAAAATAGAGAGCCATGTTACCATTAAAGTAACAATTAAATTTATTTCACGATGTTTTACATCAGTCGCGAAATATCTGATCCTTCTGGGGTACCCCGTTCTTAGGTCACATTGTACATGGTTTTATGTGTGGATTTTAAATTAGGTCAATTTTTTTATAAGTTTATTAATTTTTTAAGTAAGTATTCGTAATTATGTGGAAATGTTACTAGGAGAAAATTGTAATGCAATAAATGAAGACAAATTATATAATCCAGAAGATAACATGCCGTGACCGTTAAGCTCTGTTCGGTTGAAACATCATATCTATATTCTTCCTTCCCTTGTCCATAATCCATATCTTAATACTTATTTTCTAGTCCGTTAATTTTGTAATAGTTTTTATTGCTAGAGGTGGGATGTTAAGTACTTTTATAGAGAAATATTACAAATTTCTTTTTTATAAGTTATTTTAGTTGTAGGTTGGTGGAATGTAAGTTGTAATGGGGATCCTGTGAATCGATCAGAATTTCTATGTGCAAAGTTATCTCGGTTTTTGAATGCGTAAATTAAAATATCCTTTGAATATAATTGTTTCAGAAACATTAAATTTAGGGCAATAAAAGCATAGTCTGTAGGATGTTCTGATGGGGACTATAAGAAAAAATTTCAAAATTGCCTTTTGAGCTATGATAACTGGTTTTATATTGGAATTGCATGAACTTCCCTATCCGATAAGACCATATTGTAGATGAGATTAGCCTGAGGCGTAATAAATTTTAATAAGTTTTCCTTAACTAAGTCTAAAATTTTTCTTATGTTTTGAAAAATCGGTTAGTTTTTTATTTTTTTATTTAAAAAATATTATAAAAAAAAATTATTAACAATTATTCATTATTAATAAATTTTTTAACAATAATTATTAATCTAAAACACTCATCCAAATTGAAAAAACCTTCCGAGCAAAGATAAATGTCACCGGCAGGACTCGAACCGCACCCTTCTAATGTCCGGTTAGATGCTCTACCGTTGAGCTACGTCGGCTTATCGCAAACCCGCCAATTATTGATAATTATTGTTTATAAAAATAATAATTGTTACCCTTTGCACTATGCACAAAAATCTTGTCTTAAGTTTTAAAGAACTTTAGTTTATCAATTAATAAATATTTGACAAGTCAAAAGCAATGTTTCACCAATAAAATGTAGACATAATTTGTCTCGACGCCATCTATTTGAGGGATTTAGCCGTTACAAGCCTTTCTCATACTATTAAAGTTGGTTGTTTACAGGTGAAAAATATAATAAAAAACAGTAATTATTGAATGAAACACTAGTATATATTGATAAACTTGGCGGGTTTGCGATAAGCCGACGTAGCTCAACGGTAGAGCATCTGACCGGACATTAGAAGGGTGCGGGTTCGAGTCCTGCCGGCGACATTTGTCTTTGCTCGGAAGGTTTTTCAATTTGGATGAGTGTTTTAGATTAATAATTATTGTTTATAAAAATAATAAAGTATATTATGCTTTATGTCATTCTCATTTTGAATGTGAATTTTTGAGATGGGGCTCAGCTGCATCAAATTACATGAAACCATTAAATACAACCCAGAAATGCATCATAAATACCACTTTAAAGGTCCCCATAAAGACGTCAACAACGAAAATTGCAGTCCGCTTGTTAAGATAGGCGAATCTATCGAACGGACCGTCCGTTTCTGCACAGAGTCAAGGGATTTTTCAGATATTTCGAGGCTCCCGACCAGAAGTGCGTTTCAAATTCTACAGTGAGGCGCACTTTCGATTCATACAGAGTCACCAGTTATGTACTATTAATGTTTCTGCGGGCTCTGTACAGTACGCCCAGCTTCTGAGAGGCTAACTTGACTCTGGCTTTGATGGAGCCCCCATACCTGAGCTGGTCACTTAGGGTTACACCAAGCATATCAATGGAGGGCTTGTTGGAAAGATTGCTTCCATTAAAGGAGACTAGATAGACATTTCGATCTCCCTAAGACGTAATCAGACATGATTGGGTCTTTGAAACATTAAATTTAACGAATTTATGATTTATGTCAAATAATGTTGTTTCTTGTTATGTGTTCTATTATAATACATATGTACCTTTTCAATATTATTTGTAAATTTCCATGTAAAAGCCTGTAATGGGTATATATAAATAAATATATAATTAATCATCTTCCAAGCCCAAATTGAAGAATATTTCACAAAATATCCATTTCATAGACAATTTTCCTGTATCCAAAACACATGGAATCATACAAACAGAAACTGAGGCGAATCCTTAAAAAGACCCTCCACGAAGATGCCCTGTTGAGTTAATGCTATAAAAAACAGTCAACACTGAACTCGGATTTCTCAAAAAATACGCCAAATCGAGTACATCAATCAACTTTTTTTATAGTAGACATCATACCCAATGCAATGGGACAAGCTAAGAGTGTGCTGCAACTAGGCAATTTCTGCAACTTCCAGGGTTCTGCAGTATCTCTACGATCTTCACTTCAGGGAGGGTCCACTCATTCCCCACCTTACTTCGCCAACGACTAGCCAGCTTCTGGGGCAGGACACGGAAGTCAACAAATACCATTGTCATGGCTGTAGCCAAGTGCCTCAGCTCTACACTCAATGAGAGATGGATGCAGATGATGCGGCTACCACCATGAAATACGATCCCTAAATTTTTATTTATTTTTTATGTTTCTATAAACTATTATGCTTTTCGTTTTAAATTTTCTTTCTTGTATTTAAATTAAAATTTTGTTTTTTTTTCCAAATTCTTATTTAGTATTTTTAATAATATTAATTTTTCTCTTTATGGGTGTTAAATTGTATATACGTATGTACACAATGTAATATGGCAGATTGGGTTTGAGCTATCCACTCATTTCTGCTGGATTAAATACATAAATAAATAAAATAATTCTACTCGATTTTATCAAAAATTACTAGACCGGTTTCGCTGAAAATACCACAGTTTATTCGCATTAGTGCCAGGAAGGTTTAGAGAATAATTTGAATGAAATTCAATAACTAAAACTGTTGCTATAACGTTTTAAAATTAGTATTAAGAACATTGAACCCGAATGTTATATTGAGGTTAGCCCATAGATATGCCACTCTGGTTATCCACAGAGTACATATTCAAAAGAAGAAGGCTTGTTGGAGTAGAATATTTCCTAAATGGAAAAACACAAGTAGGTACCTACTTAGAACTTTATTAATTAGATATATTTTGAAAAAATAAATGTTTGGAATGAAATAATTTTTTCCAATGAATGTTTCTTTGTTTCGTCGTAAGGCATTAATTTTGCTGTCGAATCAATGATGGCACCCAAACGACAAGCGAGAATTAAAAAAAAAAAAAAAAAAAAGCCAGTTAGTAAATTAAAAAAAAAAATGAAATACTAATTTACCCGGCCTTGGTTATGATTGGTTTGGGGTAAAGTTTTAAGGTTGTCAATTTTATAAAATTGGGTATACTTTAATGGTAGAATTTTTTATTTATTATTATGTATTTATATATAGTTATAACTACCCCTACCCCTGCCCCTACGGTTACCCATAACCCTACCCTTTTTACCACATTCAAAACATAGTGAATTAATTACTAACTTTATAATGGATCAAAACTTTTATTTGCGTGTGTAATTATAATAGCAAGGCATGGAAACATTACTTCATAAATTTCAATTTGCAGTTTTGTGTAGGTTGAATAGATTTTCCAATCCCTATAATGAGATCCATAGATTAAATCGATTGCTTAATGGTAAAAGACCGAATCATCATCATACTTATCGGCAAACAATGAAATATCAGATGAGCCTAGAATATCTTGGAATGAAGTTGGCGATGAAGAGCAATTTTTTTTTGGTCGTTTAGTTGTTGTACATTTTGTTTTGGGTGCCTTTGTTGTGCATGTGGGCTTGGGTCGCTTAGTTGTTGTACATTTTGTTTTGGGTGCCTTTGTTGTGCATGTTGGCTTGGGTCGCTTAGTTGTTGTACATTTTGTTTTGGGTGCCTTTGTTTTGCATGTTGGCTTGGGTCGTTTAGTTGTTGTGCACTTTGTTTTAGGTGCCTTTGTTGTGCATGTTGGCTTGGGTCGTTTAGTTGTGGTGCATTTTGTTTTTGGTGCCTTTGTTGTGCATGTGGGCTTGGGTCGTTTGGTTGTTGTGCACTTTGTTTTAGGTGCTTTGGTTGTGCATGTTGGCTTGGGTCGTTTAGTTGTTGTACATTTTGTTTTGGGTGCCTTTGTTGTGCATGTTGGCTTCGGTCGTTTAGTTGTGGTGCACTTTGTTTTAGGTGCTTTGGTTGTGCATGTTGGCTTGGGTCGTTTAGTTGTTGTACATTTTGTTTTGGGTGCCTTTGTTGTGCATGTTGGCTTGGGTCGTTTAGTTGTTGTGCACTTTGTTTTAGGTGGTTTTGTCAGACATGGAGTCTTGGGTCGTTTGGTGGTTGTTATTTTGTAGCGGCATGATATCGGCCCAGGGATAACATTGTCGTTAGTTGCTCGAATACCGCGGGCCATCAGATCCATTTGTGGGGCGGCATCAGCATGCTGAAAAAAAAAAACAACACAATAAAAGATCTTCTAACTTAGTAGTCTAACTTGAGGACCTATTTATCGAAACAGGTGTTGTGAAATTCAAAAAATGCCTTCAAAAGCTCCCATTTCAAACTTTAACTATTCGATCTACGCAAATTCAAGAATTAACCGATAAACCTGAGGGTAGAAATTGGCATATTTAAGAATATACCGCTTATCGAGCTTTGATATTAACCTTTCTAATATGAATTTTATTACATTGCAGTAGAGAATACAAACAAAATAATGAAAATGTAGCATAAACTTTAAGATTCTATTATTCCGGAAGATTGCGATGGGTGGACATGTGGAATGAATATCAAATAACAAGATACTGAATATCATTATGAAGAGATTGCCCCAGTGGAAACGACCTAGAGGCAGACTAAAGGAGAGGTCTGACTGCGTGAAAGAGAACTATAATAGGATGAAAAGGACTGATCACTTGAAAAAAGTGTCGCGGTCAGTGGAGAACAGTTATAGAAAATGTTCGATATTTGTTCCTGAAAAGGTTTAAGACTAATCGTTTAGTATATGTTTTAGTTTAGCCGTAGATATTTCACAGACGTACTATTTTTATAAAAAATATTCACGTGTGATAGATTACCCCGATCTAATTCAATGAGTGCCCAACAGACAAACCAGACAAAACCACACACTAAGTCTCCCTCAATGCAACACTACCTCAAAACATAACAATTTATTAATAGCGCTTCACACATTTTTAACCCTTCATACACATAATAAACAGCATTCACACAATACAATCAATTCAATTCAATTAACTACATTTATTAAAAAAATTAAAAAACTTAATATTTTAAGGCGTTTTAAGAAACAATATTAAATAAGATTTACAACATCCAAAATAATTAAATATTGAAAATAAGAACAATTGCAAGAAAGGAGGTGGACGTAAATAATTATATTACACATACTGGTATTATACAAATAGCAATAAAGCTTTCTGTTTAAAAGCAGCTTCATTGATGCTAAATATGTCCATATCCGAAGGGATTCTATTTAACAGCAAGATTGCCCTCCCCACCGGCATGACCATTGGCAGGTTGGCAGTTGGTCCTGCAGGCTGGGAGATAAAACAGTCTATGCTGTCGGTGACGGAGATGACCATCGGGAATACGGAAATTAACGCTCTTCACGATCGTTGTGGTTTTTAACCATCCACGAATCAGTCTGAAGAAATGTGTAACAATGTGTACATTCCTTCTGACACGCAGATGGTTCAACATACTAGAACCATCCAATTTTATTTTAATAATTATTAACTCGAGCGACATATTATATTTTATGTTTTTAATATTTCTATATCTCTAAATCTCTAAACTCTAAACTCTATAAATAAAAGTGGAAATAAGTTTTATATGTGTGTTATTATATCATTTATGTTTTTACATGTATTTACTACAGGTACTCCATAAATATACTAAAAAAGAAGGTAATTAACAAAAAGCAAGGTAATTTACAAATAAATTTGTTTTTAATCAAACCAACCACTTACATGGTATGCCAAGAGGCTCACTAAAAAGAATGCACACAGTGTAAGCGCCTTCATGATTGATTTTAAAAAGGCCCACTGGGTTGACACCTCTCCAGAACTGCAACCGATTCTAGTATCGAACCGATGAAAACTTCCAAATATATAAAGTCAGCAATTTGTGTTTGCCAAATGTCAATCTTTGTACAATCGCAAACTGTCCGGCATCAACTAACAGTACTGCATTTGGAATAAATGTGAATAAAAATAAATTGTTGAAATAAACCAAATTAAAAATAAAAAAAAAACGGTCGAACGTCTTTGGTCCTCTGCCAGCGAACCTTATGCAACATTTTCCAACTTCAACGAAGGTAGCAGCTGGAATTTAAATATTTTCCGGATATTTGAAACATGGGAAGGTATTTAGGACTGTTTGCCAGTGCATATAGTTTTGGATATTTTTGTTTATTTTTTCATTTAATTCTAATGACATTTTTTTTATTTGCGAATTTCATGTGAAAATACAAAACATGATGTAATCAATGATGTGCTATAATTTATTATAATCTTTTACCAAAAGCAGGATTTTGAATTTTTAGGCAGTGATTTCTAAAAAGACAATTAAATTATTTTACTAAAAGGTGTAAATTTATCATACCTAAACATTTTTTCAAAATAGGACGATTGTTGCATAATTTTTTTTTTCGCTAATATATATAAAAAAGAACATTTGTTACAAAAAATCTTTTTTTTTTTTCAATTGTTCAATTAACTTAGGGTAGGCGCAGCTTTTCAGCCTTTATAGATTGCCCACCACTGGGTTATAAGTATAAAAATGTTTACGGAATCACAGTTTTGCCAGACACCGTCATATTTATGAACTTGGCGCTGGCAACACCAACATCTGATAGTCCGAGGCTCTGGGCATTTTTCCGAAGTTACGGTCCCAGGTGACAAGAGCGTCTTCTCCTAGCTTTTCAGAATGATTCCTTCAAAAAATTGGTATTCACTTTGTGGCGTCATTATTAATAAATGAATTAAAAATTATTTTGTAATCACCACGTTATTGATATATACATATCAACATGTTTCTAAAGCGAAGTTTTCCTCGTCGGGAACATACAGAATGCTAAAAAAAAAAATGTCAAGTATGGACAAATGATAATAATTAAAACCATCCCAAATACTATCTCACCGGCTTTTTATATTAATAATAAATTTAACAAATGTATTTTAAATAACAAGGATAAAGACAATTAATTTGTAAAGATTGCAAATTTTCTTTTCCGTAGGAAAGACTTCAAGAAATTTTAATATTAGAGTTAAGGAACACCTGAGGTGTTTGACTAACAATAATGATTCTGAATTTGCCAACGATATTTTGGAAACAATTCTTTTGATATAAAAAAGGTTTTAAATGTTTACACACAAATACAACCGGTTTACAAATAGACAAATTTGAAATTTTAGAAATTAGAAAAAGTGTTAATAGTCAGTTAAAACCCCTTGAAGCATAGTGGTATCAAAAACAACCCACCTTTTTTATCTTTTGCTGCATGGTGGGATGTAATTTATACCACTTCGAAAAATTAAAACCACTTGAAACACAACGGTTTAAATTATGTCCCGCCCACTCCAACGGCTTACCAAGTTTTAGAAATTCTGTGCAAACACAAGCATTTTTTTTGTTTCAAATCTTGTGCCTCAAAGGATTAAATACAAATATTAATCAAATATATATTTTTTAAATAGCTATGTATTCAATTTATTTTCATATTAATATTAATAATAAAAATAATTTCTTTTTTTAATTTCTAACAAAATCTATTATTCAGTATTTTTAGTATTTTTTTTAGCATTTTTGATTAATTACTTACCTGCTTTAATCAATTTTGGTTTATGTTTACAATTTGTATATTCTTACATTATTGTGTTCTATGTTTATCATTTGTCTATTAGTTGACTTTATTATTTTTTAGTATTTTGTGTGTCGTGATGAGGAAAACACGTTGATATGTATATGTTAATAAATAATATTTAATTAATTTATTATAAATTAATAATTTGTGTGTATAATTACATGTATTAATTTAGTTATATCTCACAGTACACCCTCTCTATTCTCCTCGCTTCAACAGTTTTATATACAAAATAGTATGCTAATTAACTATTTCGCCTTTTTGTGTTTTTTCTTAATCCTCTTTTTCTAAGCACCGTTCACTAACGAAAATCACCCCAATCATCAGACCCTTTGAATGAATATGTTTTTAATCCTTTCTTAACGGTTTCAAACTGTTTTCTGACCTCAAACCAAATGAAAGGTTGTTCCAAGAATGTGGGCCCAGTACATTGAAAGCTCTCTCCCCAAATTTAGCAGCATTCGTACGATAGGGTTCAACCAGTCTGTTCGGGGCACCAGACTTGGCCGACCTGAGCGTGAGTTGCCTCTGAGTAAGATTATCCCTCACGTGGAGATCAGTCAAGTATGACAACTGTTCCCTGTTGTAATAGGCAATCACGTAGAAGAGGAGTGATGTGACAGTATTTGGTGGCACAGCATACTAGACCAGCTGCTGTGCTGAACACTCCTCGCAGGCTGTTCAAATGTACATTAGGCAGAGCAGTATACAGACTATTTCAGTAGTCCACTATGGAGACTGCTAGAGCACTTTCCAGAGTCCTATCAGAATCTTTTGGGAAACATCTTCTTATGGATTTTAATTTTCGTACAATTTTTTTAATTAGACAATGTATTAATAAAAGAAGGTGGGTTAAAACAATTTTTTTTCATTTAAATTATTTAGTTTGTTGTCGTATACTTAGGTGCGTCTTCAATGTTGTTTCCAGTGCTCTTTTTAGGGTTATATCATTGCCGTCTTTCGGCCATACTTTAAATCTTCACTTGTAATTTAAAAATTTCCATAGGTTTTATATTTGGAGGAAGGATGTCGTGGAGTTTTGTTGTGAAATATATATATAGTTTCTTTGTCCAAAGGTGGTTTCATAAGATGGAATATTTTTTATGATATTTTGATTCGACCCAGTATCATAAATACGTGGTCTAGCGGGGGGTTTTGTGTTGTTTTTATAGTTTCTTTCGTATGTTTTTTTTGTTTATACATTTGATACCTCAAAATTTTATAAATTTCTTTGAATGCGTTCTCATGGGTACTTCAAGTATGGTCTATACGATTCCTTTTTGAATTATGTTCAGATTTTGTAAATACGTTCTTAGGTGTTGCAGATTTCCATTCTATAATTGCATGTTCGAATAGAGAATGACATTATGCTTAGTAGACTTTCTTCACATCGAGTTTATTTGCCACAATTCTTAATTTTTTAAAGAAATGTAGTAAGTATTATGAGTTTTTCCAACTTGATTTCATCTTTTCGCTATGCTTGCCGTTTAGTTTTAGATCATGTGGTTTGATATTTTTTAGTTCCGGTTATTTTTTTGGTTATTTATCGGTGCAGGTAGTATTTGGTTAATTTAGACGTGCGTGTAATTGATATTCTTTCACACGTTAACATGTTTTATCCTATTTAAGGCGATTCACCTGCTAAAATTTCAACGAAAGTCCCGCAGAACATCGGCCGCATGTTTCAATTTACGCAAAAAAACCATCACCAAAATGCGTGTTTTATTTTATTCTGTAAAGCTCAGACATAATTATTAAAATGTATTACCGTCATATTCTAAAAAACTTAATTTACCAAAATGAACAATACGACAATGTCTGAAAAAGGTTTCGTAAGTAGGAGTGTTTGCGCTTTAAACATTTTTTAATGTGTGATACTTTATTTTTTTGTAGGCTTATAAAAAGACACACCACAAAATGCCCCGTTAAACGAAAGGCCAAGCTGTGTTCTATTTGCAGTATTTAATTAAATCATCTATGATATTTCTATGCCATCAAATTCTCAAACCAAAAAGACATGATTTTGCATTACTTCCCATTGCATCGCCTTAACACAAAACCAAACACCTTAATATTATAATAACGAAGAAGCGTATTTTCGGAATATTTCTTCAATGCCGAACTTTTTCAAGGCGTAATTTTGAGACGTGAAACTTCCGCCTATGTTATTTCATCCCGACGTCGTTGCGAATATGGAATAAACAGGTTAGTTATACTTGGAACGTTTTGTAATGTTTCTGATTAAAAAAAAGGGCGAAAACAAAAAAAGCCGCCCCTATAGCCACGTGCCCCAAAAACGTTAAAATATTTATAATTATCTTTAACTAAATTGTTTTGATTTATTACCATCTGCTATAGATGTACCTATCGATCACATATAAGTTTTATTTATTTAGCTTTTCTGCTCAAACATCTCTGTAAATATTAATTGTTTTGGTAATATTTCGATACTCCGCCTCAGTAGAAAAATACATAATTTAAAAAATATATATATACTGTTAGGTTCATAAAAATAAATAAAAAAATAATTGCACATGCGGAAGTTCAAAAAATTTCACTTTATTTTTTACTTTACGTAAATCAAAATACTTTAATATGTAAGGGGAATTGACGCCATCTTTAATGTTGTTAGTATGATATGACGTTTGTCGGAAGTGCCAACTGTAAAAAAATAATTCTTGTAAAATTGTTATTGTTATTGAAATTAAAATTGAAACACAAACCACAAATCTACAAGTGGCATAGGTTCTTAGGTTATTAGGTTGGGTTAAATAATAAGATGATTTTTAGGTTCTTAGGTTATTAGGTTGGGTTAAATCATAAGATGATTTTTAGGTTCTTAGGTTATTAGGTTGGGTTAAATAATAAGATGATTTTTAGGTTCCTATGTTATTAGGTTGGGTTTAATAATAAGATGATTTTTAGGTTCTTAGGTTATTAGGTTGGGTTAAATAATAAGATGATTTTTAGGTTCTTAGGTTATTAGGTTGGGTTAAATAATAAGATGATTTTTAGGTTCTTAGGTTATTAGGTTGGGTTAAATAATAAGATGATTTTTAGGTTCTTAGGTTATTAGGTTGGGTTAAATAATAAGATGATTTTTAGGTTCTTAGGTTATTAGGTTGGGTTAAATAATAAGATGATTTTTAGGTTCTTAGGTTATTAGGTTGGGTTAAATAATAAGATGATTTTTAGGTTCTTAGGTTATTAGGTTGGGTTAAATAATAAGATGATTTTAGGTTCTTAGGTTATTAGGTTGGGTTAAATAATAAGATGATTTTAGGTTCTTAGGTTATTAGGTTGGGTTAAATAATAAGATGATTTTTAGGTTCTTAGGTTATTAGGTTGGGTTAAATAATAAGATGATTTTAGGTTCTTAGGTTATTAGGTTGGGTTAAATAATAAGATGATTTTTAGGTTCTTAGGTTATTAGGTTGGGTTAAATAATAAGATGATTTTTAGGTTCTTAGGTTATTAGGTTGGGTTAAATAATAAGATGATTTTTAGGTTCTTAGGTTATTAGGTTGGGTTAAATAATAAGAGATTTTTAGGTTCTTAGGTTATTAGGTTGGGTTAAATAATAAGATGATTTTTAGGTTCTTAGGTTATTAGGTTGGGTTAAATAATAAGATGATTTTTAGGTTCTTAGGTTATTAGGTTGGGTTAAATAATAAGATGATTTTTAGGTTCTTAGGTTATTAGGTTGGGTTAAATAATAAGAAGATTTTTAGGTTCTTAGGTTATAAGGTTGGGTTAAATAATAAGATGATTTTTAAGTTCTTAGGTTATTCGGTTGGGTTAAATAATAAGATGATTTTTAGGTTCTTAGGTTATTAGGTTGGGTAAAATAATAAGATGATTTTTAGGTTCTTAGGTTATTAGGTTGGGTTAAATAATAAGATGATTTTTAGGTTCTTAGGTTATTAGTTTGGGTTAAATAATAAGAAGATTTTTAGGTTCTTAGGTTATAAGGTTGGGTTAAATAATAAGAAGATTTTTAGGTTCTTAGGTTATTAGGTTGGGTTAAATAATAAGATGATTTTTAGGTTCTTAGGTTATTAGGTTGGGTTAAATAATAAGATAATTTTTAGGATCCTAGGTTATTAGGTTGGGTTAAATAATGAGATGATTTTACAGTTGGCACTTCCGACAAGCGTCATATCATACTAACAACATTAAAGGTGGCGTCGATCCCCTTACACATTTACGTATTTTGATTTACATAAAGTAAAGAATGAAGTGAATTTTATCGGACCTCCGCATGTGCAATTATTTTTTATTTATTTTTATGAGCCAACAGTATATTGCTTTTTTTAAATTATGTATTTTTCTACTGAGGCGAAGTATCGAAGTTTTACCATTGATTTTTATGAAACAACAATTTCTATTTATAGTTCGCTATTTGGTTTGCTGAAATAGTAAAACAAAAGTAGCTTGGCTTCAGATACAGCAATTTGGGAGATATTTGGATTATTTGATTTAATATAGCCTCTATCTCCTTTTTTTTTTTACATTAACTCCACACAGGAGAGCAAGGAGGAAATAATTTCTCTCAAGGCCTATATCATCTTTGGGGATGCTGTGTGGAGGATCTTTTAGAGGATAGGAAGGAGTGAACTTGGGTCTTGAAGAGACCCATGTTATAGGATGGAGGAAACACAGAGGCCGGCAGATCATTCCACAGCCGAGCTGTTGAACACAAGAATGAGTCGTAGAAGCGACCCGTTCTCATGTGACAAATGTCAACCGTGTGCAAATGTTGGGCGCGCGTTTGGCGTGTTTCCCGACTATGCACCGGTGCCGAAGGGATCAATGACGCTAGTTCCTCGGAGCATCTTCCATTAAAATACCGGTAGAACAAGGACAGCATTCCCACCCGACGTCTGTGCTCCAAAGATTGCAACCCATTTGTTAAGATAGGCGAATCTATAAAACGGACCGCCCGTTTCTGCACAGAGTCAAGGTTTTTTTTCAGATATTTTAGGACTCCCGACCAGAGGTGGCTGCCAAATTCTACAATGGGGCGCACTTGCGATTTGTACAGGGTCAGCAGTTGTGTACTATTAAAGTATCTGCGGGCTCTGTACAATACGCCCAGCTTCTGAGAGGCTAACTTTACTCGGGTTTCGATGGAGCGCCCATACCTGAGCTGGTCACTTAAGGTTACACCAAACATATCAATGGAGGGCTTCTTGGGAAGATTGCTTCCATTAAAGGAGACTAAATTGTCATTTCGATCCCTTTTAGACGTAATCAGACATGATTGGGTCTTTGAAACATTAAATTCGACGAGGTTATTCTTACCCCAAGAGGAGACCCTCTCGAGGTAACCGTCCATTCTCTGTTTCAAAGCCCTCCGAGCCGTTGGAGTTTGTGTGCCCTTTGGGGGCTTGTCAAACAAAAAGCAATCATGGACTGTACTGTCATCCGCGTAACAATGGATTGGTGCATATGTCAAGAGGTCATTGATGTGCAACAAAAACAATGTCGGAGATAGAACCGATCCTTGTGGGACGCCAGCATTTATTGAATGCGAGGAAGAGATGAAACCATCAGCAACCGTCTGAATCGATCTCTCCCTCAAAAAGTCGGCAATCCACGTACACAAGGAAACGGGAAGTCCGTAAGAAGGCAGTTTGTTGACAAGTCCTCGGTGCCAAACACGGTCAAAGGCCTTGGAAATGTCCAGTGAAACCGTTTGAATCTCACCATAATGTTCCAGGCACCATCCCCAAACATGCGTCACATACGCGAGAAGATCACCGCACGAGCGGTTCCACCGGAATCCGTACTGGCGGTCATTAATGATTTTGTTCTTCTCGAGGTATGTAAGCAGTTTGTCGTTGATCACACGTTCCATCACCTTGGACAGAACTGATATGATCGCTATGGGGCGGTAGTTGGCCGGGTTGGAGCGGTCACTTTTCTTAGGTATAGGATGGATGACCGCTTTTTTCCAACTAGAGGGCACAGAGCCATATTTCAGGGACATTTTAAAGAGCTTTGTTAAAACTGGAGCGATTTCTGCAGCACACCTCTGCAATACCAGGGCAGGTATTCCGTCAGGCCCACTAGCTTTATTAACATCGAGCCCCCGTAAGACAAGGAGTACATCCTGAT
This sequence comes from Halesus radiatus, assembly GCA_022606495.2. Classification (NCBI taxonomy): domain Eukaryota; kingdom Metazoa; phylum Arthropoda; class Insecta; order Trichoptera; family Limnephilidae; genus Halesus; species Halesus radiatus. Next base: position 105,751 of record JAHDVE020008769.1, on the reverse strand, counting down.
GCCGTATCCTCAGCATTTTCATATAGAAGCCGCAGTGAGGAACCGACGGCGGGATGGCACCCCGGTCCTCGAGGGCCGAGTTTTCTGCAAACATTTTCCCTAAAAGGTTGGCCTTTTCGGTAGCAGTGTTTGCTAGTGAACCGTCAGGTCTGGTAAGAGGCGGCAGACTGGATTTGCAGAAATTGCGACCTATGGAGCCCGCTAGCGACCAGAACGCCCTGCTGCCATGCGTGCAGGCAGCTAGATTTTTACTGATCTGTAGGTCGTGATCAAATTTTTACCTATTGATGATTCTCTTACTGTCCTTTGCCAATTTGTTATATGCTGATTTGTTTTCTGACGTTCGAGATGTGTTGTAGGCTCGGTAAGCCGCGTTTTTTCGTCGAACTGCTTCGGAGCATTGTCGACTGAACCACGGCTTTGAACCTACGCCAGTTTCTTTAATGGTTGATTGAATGAAGCCATCCATCGCAGATGTGATGACTTCACTAATTTCCTGGGCACATCTGGACGGATTCGAAGTCTGAAAACAGACAGCTGACCATGGGAAAGCATTAAAATGCGCCCGCAGATCGAACCAATCTGCTGACCTATAGTGCCACATTTTTCTCTTCAGCCTTTCAATTGGGGGTCTGAAGTTAATAGGGATTGATGTCGTCACCAGGCAATGGTCAGACGATCCTAAAGGCGCTGCGACATCAATCCCATAACCACGTGGCTCGGTAGTTAAAAATAGGTCTAACAGATTGGAGCGGTGAGTCTGGACATCAGGAACCCTCGTAGGCTCCTGAACCAGTTGCTCCAACCCATGGCAAAGGGCAAAGAATTCCGCCTGTCGGCCAGCCGAGTTTGTTGAACATGAGAACTTCAACCACGGTTCATTATGAACATTGAAGTCCCCCAGAACAACAAACTCGGCCGAAGGGTAGCGGGGTAAGAGGTCATCAATAGTTTCGCTCAAATGTTTAAATAGCTCGGATGAGTCTGATTCGCTGAGGTTTGGTGAGCGGTACAAACACGCATAAAATCATACCGTACTGGCAAGACTGACGCGCACCCACATTACGTCAAATCTGGAATTTTCCAGACTCAACAGTCGCACACAGTTGACGTCACCTCGGCTATACAAACAAACACCTCCTTTTGGTCTGAACTTGCCTACGAGGGTGAAGCCCGGGCAGTCCAGATAGGAGGCGTCAGGAGGTTCAGCTATCTGCGTTTCGGAGAGGAATAAAAGGTTTGGGCATTGGGATTGAAGGTGATGGTGGACAGAATTTAAATTTTTGTGCAAAATTTACCAACATTTTTGGCCTGCACCGGGGACGCCTACTACTCGCCGTTGTAGTAATGTTATTATTGTTTAAGTTTTGTGATTCCATGTTTTTTAAATTATTGTTGGGGGTTTTATAAGAAAAGGAAAGCAAGGGAAGGATTAGGTATAAAGGGTGGGTAGGAAGCTGGGGGTCAGGGTATCCAGGACTGACGGACGTATGAATCCATCCCACCCACTGCGGTGCAAGGCTATGGTTGGGAGAGTCTGGCTGGGAAGAGCTCCCAATGCGCCCCAAACGCTACTGCTGTATTACGACATATCAGTATTATCAAAATAAGCAAGGCTGTTTTCGGATTTTCAATTCTAAAACACGTTGTCTTAATCTATTCTAAAGTCTCCACAATTTGGAGTACTGTCAATGGACAAAACATCTTCTGCAACGTAAAACCTATACTCATCCATTTCTTATTTTGTGGCTACTTTAGGTGTGAGAAAGGAAATTATGTCCGAAAGGATACAATTATCATTTTTTTTTATTTTTCAGGAGCTCTTCTCATTATTGAGTTTCTTTTGCGCCTCCTTCATTATCTCCCATGTTGTTTATAGTATATTTAGCAATTTTCTCCAAGGGGCGCGAAAACGAGTAGTCTGCAAGTGTTGCCTGTTGTATGCTGATGACGCGGTGCTGATTGCTAACAGTGTGGAAGATAGATCTACAGTCCCTCGTATCTGGGGTGAACCAAGTATGTATGAAGGATGAGCTAATGATGAATGTAAGTCCAAAGTCATGGTGTTTCAAAGAGAAGAGTACGAAAACAGTATGCAATATAGTTGAGAATGATGAATACTTGGAGCAGGTCGATGAGTTCGTGTATTTTGGAAGTATGTTTACTAGAGATGGAAAGACTGATAGGGATATTGAAAGAAGGGAGAATGCAGAAAACTCTATTAACGGAGGACTGAACGCGGTTGGCGCAGAGAAAAAGTTGTCCAAAGAAGTGAAGCTAGCGGTCCACAATGGAGTGCTGATACTAACCCTGATGTATGGCACTGAGGCATGGACCTGACAGAGGAAGGATGAAAGTAGACTGAATGCTGCACAAATGAGATCTCTGAGATGTGTTGTAAAACCATGTATGTTCGTGTGAAAAATGTTGAGATTCGTAAAGAATGCAAGACTGAGGTAAGCGTAGTGAGCAAGATCAAGAAAGGGACGCTTAGATGGTTTGGGCATGTAGAGTAAATGAACGAAGAGAGGAGTGTAAGGAGAATATATGGCGCAAATGCGAATGGAAGAAGAAGCCGGGGACGCCCGAGGAAGACATGACACGATCAGGTGAATAATACTCGAGTCGGGCCATGTCAGAAGTCGGAATCAGGCGTTGTATGAATGTGAATGAAGGAAGAAGTGTATGCCAAGATCGAGTTGTTTGGCGTTCCGTCCTCTCTGCCTACCCCTGCGGAGAAACGGCGTGATGGTTAGTAAGTTAGTTAGTTAATTACATCCATATCATTTAAGTATTTGTTACCAAGTAAGTATTTGTGTAAGCGTTGAATTGGGGAATTCAAACTATAGTTGGAACACATAATACAACAATTAATTAAAGTAATGATACAATAGTATTTAAATAATAGAACAATATACACAATGTACATAAGTTGGAATTTTATTTTTTTATAAGCCTTTGAAAACGTTATAACAGTTTAGTAATAACGACATCCAATTACAAAATAGTAATTAAATAGTATTATAAAAATATTAATACATCAGCGAGTATCACACAAGTTACAAGTTGACGAAAGTCACTTCAAATAATCAATCAGTCAAACGTGACACGTATTCTTGTGCGATCCAGAAAGTGCCAATAACATTTTGCTGTCAATAGTTGTTTTGTTTTGCTCTTCATTATACTGATCAAAAACCAAATATATTCTGTTCTCTGCTTAAAAAAAAAGTGTTGTGTGTTGTTCCTTGAGGATTTCTTCTCCCCTCTGTGATAGAACAGTGTTGCGGTAGTGTTGGAGTGAATTTTATGTATGTACAAAAAAAAATGTGAAGGGAGCCCAGAACATTGATATAAGTCATATACACGAATCAGATGTAAAATCTTCCATAACAAAAATGAAACCTACACATTCATTTAGTCCTGATTTCTTACCAGTCTTTTTTCAGAAAGGATGTGTTGTTTTTTTAAGGCTGCCACTAAGCTTCACATTCAACCTCTCTTTAGAAACTGGTGTATTATGTGATTCTCGGAAATCTCAAAAAATGTTCAGATCTTCAAAAGTGGATCAAGGATATCTGTAGAAAATTTCAGACCAGTAGTCATTCTCTCCGCCCCGGCAAAGTTGTTCGAATCGATACTCTATAAACACATGCTGTCTCAAGTAAAGGGCCGATCTACAGACACAAACCTATTGATAATCACAGATTATGTATCTAAATCTTCAGATAAAGGCTACCAAGTAAATTGCTCTTAAAATCGTTTTTCAAAGACTTTTGATATTGCAAACAATGACATCTCATTTAATAAATTGACAAAGGAAGGTTTTCCTTTAACGTTTCTAATATTCTTTGGTCTTTCACCAGGGCGATACTGAGAGTATCTTCCAGTCTGGAATGTGCTCAAATATACTATATATTATTTTTACATGAATTAATTATGAAACAAAACAAATTAATTAAATTAAATTTACTTGCGCACACCGGGATTTGAACCCACGACCTTCGGATTCGTAGTCGAGAGTCTTTCCCCTCGACCACGGAGGCCGTCGAATTTATTGTATCTGTCTATACTTGATATTATTATTTTTTAGTATTCTGAATGTTCCTGATGAGAAAACCTTCGCTTTCGAAACGTGTTGATGTGTACATATTAATAAAGTGATGATTACAAAGTATTTTTAAAATTTATTTATTAATAATGACGATACAAAGTGAATAACGATATTATGAAAATAATTTTTTTTTTCGAAAAGTAGGTAAAATGAACTTTTTTGATGGAAATTAGTAAATTAACCTGGCGATATGCATATAAGTTATAAATTGAAAAGTTCCCTAAGTGGATAGTGACAAAATTAAAAAAAATAATAAATAAATACTAGATAAACAATTATTAAAAGCGTTTATTTATGCACGTAATAGGAATAGGTCAGCAGGTGGGAATTTTGCGTTTGATCACATTGTAGAGCATTATGCAGGTTGAATAGACTTTCCAATCCTTATAATGAGATTCACATATGAACGCAATTACTTAGAAGCAAGGGACTAAATCACCAATAGATCTAGCAGCAGAAGGCAGAACTTACGGCGAATAACGCTATATCAACATAGCCTACGATATCCTAGAAAGGACACACGGCTATCGTTGGAGAGCATGTTGTTGTGGGACATGCGGTTGTCGGTGGAGGGCACGTTGTTGTGGGTGATGCCGTTGTCGGGGAGGGCACGTTGTTGTGTGTGATGCAGTTGTCGGGGGAGGGCACGTTGCTGTGGGTGATGCGGTTGTCTATGGAGGGCACGTTGTTGTGGGTGATGCGGTTGTCGGTGGAGTGCACGTTGTTGTGGGTGATGCGGTTGTCGGTGGAGGGCACGTTGTTGTGGGTGATGCGGTTGTCGGTGGAGGGCACGTTGTTGTTGGTGATGCGGTTGTTGTGGGTGGAGTGTACGTTGTTGTGGGTGATGCGGTTGTCGATGGAGGGCACGTTGTTGTGGGTGATGCGGTTGTCGGTGGAGGGCACGTTGTTGTGGGTGATGCAGTTGTCGGTGGAGGGCACGTTGTTGTGGGTGATACAGTTGTCGGTGGAGGACACGTTGTTGTGGGTGATGCGGTTGTCGGTGGAGGGCACGTTGTTGTGGGACATGCGGTTGTCGGTGGAGGGCACCTTGTTGTTGGTGCTTTAGTTGTGCATGTTGTTCTGGGCCGTTTGGTTGTGGTGCATTTTGTTTTAGGTGCTTTAGTAGTGCAAGTTGTTTTGGGCCGTTTGGTTGTGGTGCATTTTGTTTTAGGTGCTTTAGTAGTGCATGTTGTTCTGGGCCGTTTGGTGGTTGTGCACTTAGTTTTGGGGGCTTTAGTGGTGCAAGTGGTTTTTGGTCGCTTAGTGGTTGTGCACTTAGTTTTGGGCGCTTTAGTGGTGCACGTGGTTTTGGGTCGCTTAGTGGTTGTGCACTTAGTTTTGGGCGCTTTAGTAGTGCAAGTGGTCTTGGGTCGTTTAGTTGTTGTGCACTTAGTTTTGGGTGCTTTGGTAGTGCAAGTGGTCTTGGGTCGTTTAGTTGTTGTGCACTTTGTTTTTGGTGGTTTTGTCGGGCATGCAGTCTTGGGTCGTTTGGTGGTTGTTATTCTGTACCAGGATGATAACAGGCTATTGGGCACATGGGCGTTAGTTGATGAAATACCGCGAGCCATCAGATCCATTTGTGGAGCGGCATCAACACACTGAAAAAAATTAAGATCTTAACAATATGAATTTAAATAACACTTTATATAAATCTGATCACTTCGTTCATTGCTCGAGTACTATATTTGGTGATTAATAAAAACTCTCTTTATAAAAAATCTAAAACATAACCTAACCTAACTACATATTTACCAAAACAGTTGTTGTAATTCTGGAAAATCCATTTGTTCCAGTGCTTTCTTTAAGAACTTTTACAAGTTGATCTAGGCAAACGCAAGAATTAACCGCCAAACCTAAGGGTCGAAAATGGCGTATTTAAGAATATACCATCTTAACGGTCTTTACGTTTGACATTAACGTTTTTAATGTGAATTTTACTATACTACGGTAGAGAATTTAAACAGCATAAACTGCGAGATTCCGTTATTCCTAAAGATTTCGATGGGTGGACATGTGAAAAGAATACCATATAACAGGACACTGAATATCATTACCGGGTAGTTGCCCTAGTGGAAGCGATCAAGAAGCAGATCGAGGGATGGAAGAGGATTGCAACAAAGTGAGAAGGACTGAAGACTTTAAAAAAATGCTGCAGTTAGTAGATAACAATTATTGAGAAGGCCAACACCCAATAGCGCAGTGGTGATGATAAAAATGTAGAAAATATTCGATATTTGTTCTTGAAAAGTTTTAAGACTACTGTTTTAACATACTCTTTAGTTTAGCCGTAGAAATTCCGCAGACATACTATTTTTACAAAAAAGAGCCAATTCTGTGATGGATTACCCCGAACTCTTGAACTAATTCAATTAAGAGGACTCAATAGACAAACCAGACAAAACCACACACTAAGCCTCCTTCAATGCAACCTACCTCAAAACAAAATCAATTTATACTCCGCGCTGCACATTTTTTTTAAACTTCACACAGTGAGTTTTTTCCTTCCCCCCATTAAACCAACCCGTTCCCATTGGCTAAACTTGTAACTTTTTTATATTAATAATTAAGAAACTTCATCAAAAACCTGTTATTGGATTTTTTTTTAAATATATTTACTATAGGTACTTAAATATTGTTAAAAGGGAGTTAGGTTAACGGGGAGAGGGACGTCGGAGAGTTATTATTTATTCATTCAAAATAATGATAGTATTATTAGGCAATTCGATAAACATAATGTTTTTAAATAGAAAAATATTTGTTAAATATTTTATAAATTTACAGTTTTTAAAATCTAATCAGGAATATTACTTTTTTTCTGACCGTTCCTTTGTATGTTTTACAAAATATTTAAAATACGAATATGATTTTTAATATGGATAAAGGTATGTCTAATAATTTATCGTTGCATTTTTGTAAATGAAAGTAACCAAAAAATTTTAATCCGCTTTACAAAAAAAAATATATATATGTGTTTTGCTATCAATTTTCTATTTAAAAACATTATATTTATCGTATTACGTAATAATACTATCATTATTTTGAATTAATAAATAATAACTCTCCGACGTCCATCACCCCCTTAATGTCACATAGAAAAAAAATTTATCAAACGAACGTCTTACATGGTACGCTAAAAGGCTCACTAAAAAGAATGCACATAATGTAAATGCCTTCATTTTGATTTTGAAATGGCCCACTGGGTTGGTTAACACCTCTGCGAAACTGCAACCGATTCTAGCACCGAACCGATGGAAACTTTAAAATATATAAATTCTGTAATTTGTATTTGCCAAATGTCAATCTTTGTTCAGTCGCAAACTGTCCGACATCTACTACCAGTACTGCAATTGGAAGAAATGAGAATAAAAAACAACTATGAGAGAAAATAAAGAATAAAAAAAAAAACTTGACGGGTTCGACAGAATATTCCTCAACGAGTTCAATCCTTTATCAAAATTTCAGAGAAGGTAGTAGGTGGAATTAAAATATTTTTAAATTATTCGTAACCAGGGAATGCTGTTTTGGGTCGTATTGAGTTGATTGTTATTTATCTTTACGCTGTACTTGTTATGGATCCTCGCATACAATTTTTCATGTCCTTTTGTGCATGTTTTTGTCGAATGTTAAAATTTAAATCTTTCTCTTTTAAAGTACGTATTTCTGCTACAGTGCAAAGAACTGGCTCTTGAGTTTGGTCTAGGAGATAAGCTCCTTTTTTAATATTTATTAATTGCTAATATTTGTTTTTTTTTTTAATAAAGTTATGAAGTCGTTAATTCCTGTTTGTTGTTTGGGTGCCATAATTGATTTGACGGCGACAGTAATAATGGCCTCTGACGACAATTACTATATCTAAACAAAGAAACAAAGAAATTTAATTTGAAAAATTTATTCATGCTTAGATTGATTTAAATTTTAACATATTTAACAGGTATATATTTGGGAAGTATGTTTACGAGAGATGGAAAGATTGATAGGGATGTTGAAAGAAGGGTGAATGCAGGAAACTCCATTAACGGAGGACTGAACGCGGTTGGCGCAAACAAGTTGACCAAGGAAAAGCTAGCAGTCCACAATGGAGTGCTGATACCAACCTTGATGTAAGGCAGTGAGGCATGGAACTGGCAGAGGAAGGATGAAAGTAGACTGAATGCTGTAGAAATGAAACGAATGTGTGGTAAAACCATGTATGATCGAGTGAAAAATGTTGAGATTCGTAAAGAATGCAAGGCTGATGTAAGCGTAGTGAGCAAGATTAAGAAAGGGACGCTTAGATGGTTTGGGCATATAGAGTGAATGAACGAAGAGAGGAGTATAAGGAGAATATATGACGCGTATGTGAATGGAAGAGGAAGCCGGGGACGCCCGAGGAAGACATGGCACGATCAAGTGAATCAAATACTCGAGTCGGGCCATGTCAGAAGTCGGAATAACAGAAGGAGGCGTTGTATGAATGTGAATGAAGCAAGAAGTGTATGCCAAGATCGAGTTGTTTGGCGGTCCGTCCTCTCTGCCTACCCCGGCGGGGAAACGGTGTGATGGTTAGTTAGTTAGTTAGTTAGTTATATTTAACAGAAATAGTGTTGTTTTTGGTTGAGTTGTAGCTATTAAGGCTGTTGTGGGTCGGTGCATGCGATTTTGCTGGTTTGTGTCGCACGGATGTAAAAATCATTTAGTTTATAGCTTATCATATATTTTTTGGGATTGTTTAGTTACGTTTATTTTTCAGGTCGTTTTTCAGCGCAGGTAGTTTTCGGTTCAATTAGACGTGCTTATAATTTAGATGCCTTCATAGGTTAACATATTTTATCTAATTTATTATAAAGCTAAACACCTTCAAAAATATAATTATGATTGTGTATAATTTCAGAATATTTCTACCATGCTTAATTTTTTCAACGTGTAATTTTGGCGCATGAAATTTCTACCTGTGTAATCATATCCGTACACCGTTGCAATGGTACAATAAACTTGTCAGCTTTAATTAGAGTTTTTTTTTTACTTTCCTGAGTTAAAAAATGGGCAAAACCCTAAAAAAAGCCGCCTCTATACGCTACGTGTTCCAAAAAAAAGATTTATCTATTTACTTTAACTAAATTTTTTTGATTTATGATCATCTGCTACAGACATACACGTAGATGACAGTGAGTATTCTATGATTATAATTAATGTAGCTTTTATGTTCAAACAAATCGGACAATGTAGGCTCTATCTCCCATTTCACCAGATGGTTGACTACCAGAGCTATAAAAACAGGCTATTTTCTTGATTCGACTTGTTAAACATATTGTCTTTTCTGTTCTAAACGTCCCAACAATTTCACAACTGTCAATAGACAAAAGATCTACGTCCTATACTCACGCATTCTTATTTTTTGGCAACTTTGTGAATTAAGGGTTTGATTATTATTTATTAATGGAGGTTAATAATTTGTTTTGCGTAAGGTGCTTGATTGCAGAAAACGTGGAATTAACACTGGTGGCCAAAAAATCTCCAATTCCTGATATGCAGATGACACTACCCTCATCGCATCTATATTTTACGTATAAAACACGGGTATCCTCCAACTAAAACACCACTAAATGGTTAAAAATTTAGGTTGGGACCCTGCCATAGAGTGAAAGACAGTGCAGTGGGAGAATGTATCTCAAGAAGGTTGATAGATACAGCATCTCTTTAAATGTAAATATAAACGCAGTAACCGTGTTGTTACTTACAGAAATGGAGATACTGCGTTTTTACTTACCAACGTAAATTTTATTATTACAAAAACGATATCATCTTTTTGTAATAATAAAAATGGATAATATTAAATTATGTCTCATGTCAAATATAGGAAATTCGATACTGAATACCGTCCCATATTCAATTCATTTTCTCTAATTTTGATAATTACTGTGTTTTTACTTTCCGCGGCGGTGTAGTACACATATAGTACATTTATTATAGTGCGTCCCTTTCTTAATTTTATAAATGTCTCTCTGTGGTCAAGTGGTTACGATTCTTGTCACGGGTTCGAATCCCGGCGTGCACAAGTAAATTTTATTTAATTAAATTCTGATATTTCACAACTTATTATTTAAAAATAATATTTAGAATATTTTCAGAACGTTCCAGTGGTAATAGATACTGTCAGTATCGCTCTGGTGAAAGACCACCATTCAGAATCGAAGGGTGTTTGGTCACCAAATCATAGGCAGGTACTTCCCCACCATCTTCTCCATCTCCTTCCCCTCCTCAACACCTCAAGCCCCACATCATACCCCAATTCGGGATGCCATAGTCTCACTGGCTCCAGGCGGTTGGGAGCAGCTGGGACTTTTGTGTGGCATCACATACAAAATAAATCAAATGAGAAGCATGCAAATACCATCCAACCTACACTAATTTCCCTTCCCAGCTCCGCCAGCCTAATCCAACAGGTGATGGGCAATTTTTTAAAGAATTTCAAAATCATTTAACGAAATTTCAACAACGCTATCCTATGACGATATTTCTTCAATTTGTATGTTTCGGGATAATCATTGCAATATTTCAAGAACACAATCCTTTGTCAAAAAGTGTAGGAAAAAATGGTAAATAAATGGCAACGATTTTTCGCAAAAATAGACACTTGAGTATCATCTGTCTTTAGTGCTTAGAATGAAGTTGAACTAATGATAAAGAAAACGTAGAAAGATAGCATTCAAACACATTATTCAAAAAACTAACCAAATAATATTACCGGAACATATATATTTTTTTAAATTAGTTTTGCGATACGCCTCCATGGTCGAGGGGTAAGGCTCAAGTTGCGGGTTCAAATCCCGGCGTGCGCAAGTAAATTTTATTTAATTAATTTGCGCTGTTTCACCAGTAATTAATTTTAAAACAATATATACTCGTATAGTATGTTTGCCGACGTTCCAGAGGGGAAGATACTCTCAGTGTCGCCCTGGTGAAAGACCACCATTCAAAATTGAAACTTTGCTTGAAATGGCTTTTAGCCGTGTTTGATGACCAGATTTGAATAGCCAGGTATTTCTCCACCTTCACAGGCTCCAGACGGATGGGAGCAGTTGGGCCTCTTGTGCGGTATTCATGTAAAAAAAAATAAAAACGAATGTATTACTGCCATCTGTTGCAACTTCGAATTACTAAGGAATATAGCATGAATGTCTGTTATGACATCTATGAGTGAAAATTGTCAGCATTTTGTTTCAAATAATTAAAAATAATTACCGCCATCTGTTGAAAGGTAATATAAATTTTTAAAGCAAATTTTTTTAAATTTATTGTAGAGGGATGAAAGAATTACAATTGCTATGTTTTTCTGTGCTGTCTATAGTAAAAACACAAAATAGCAGAAAATTGCATAAATTAAGAAACTGTCACGCCGTTTTACCGCAGGGGTGGGTAGAGATATTGCATCGCCCAATAACTCGGTCTTGGCACACACTTTTTGCTTCATTCACATTCATACATATCCTTCTGTTATTCTAACCCTTGACATGACCCGGCTCAAGTATTTGGATCACTTAATCGTGACGATGTCGTCCACCTTCCTTCGTTCATCCGATATGCATGCTCAAACCATTTAAGCGTCCCTTTCTTAATCTCACTCATTCATTGCGAAACTCTTTTACCACACATAGACCTCAGGGGTCTTATTTCCACAGCATCCAGTCTACTTTCATCATTTTTCCGCCAGTTCCATGCTTCACTGACATACATCAGGGTTGTTATCAGCACTCCATTGTGGACTGCTAGCTTCGCTTCTGTGGATAATTTTTTATTAGATCCAATCGCGCTCAGTCCTCCATTAATGCGTTTACCTAACTAAATAACCATCACGCCGTTTCCCCGCAGGGGTAGGCAGAGAGAACGTACCGCCAAACAACTCGATCTTGGCATACACTTCTTGCTTCATTCACATTCATACATCGTCTTCTATTATTCCGACTTTTGATATGGCCCGACTCAACTATTTGATTCACTTGAGCATGATATGTCTTCCTCGGGCGTCCCCGGCTTCTTCTTCCATTCACATTTGCGTCATATATTCTCCTTACACTCCTTTCTTCGTTCATTCGCTCCACACGCCCAAACCTTATAAGCGTCCCTTTCTTAATCTTACTCATTACGCTTACATCAGCCTTGTATTCTTTACGAATTTCAATATTTTTCACACGATCATACATGGTTTTACCACACATTCGTCTCAGAGATCTCATTTCTACGGCATTCAGTTTACTTTCATCCTTCTTCTGCCAGTTGCATGCCTCGCTGCCATACATCAGGGTAGGTATCACCACTCCACCGTGGACTGCTAGATTCGCTTCTTTGGAAAACTTTTTGTTAGCGCCAACCGCATTCTGTCTTCCGTTAAATGGAGTTTCCTCTATTAACCCTTCTTTACATATCCCTATCAGCCTTTCCATCTCTCGTAAACATACTTCCTAAATACATAAACACATCCAGCTCTTGCAAATATTCATCCCTCACAACTATGTTTTTTACTAGATTAAAAAAATACCTTCCTGTAACTATATATCGGAATCAAATAGTCTTGTAAAATCGATAATGTGGCAATTGGTTCTGTTAAGAATAATATTCGATAAATCGGAATTTTCAGGTAGAAAACATTGTATCCATGGAACATCGTTTCGTGGATTTATGTATCAAGTCACTTAACCATTAAAAAACCCAAAGTCACTCAAATACTTACATATCCATAATTAGCAGTATTCCTGAGTTCAGTCCTGTAGTTTATGTAGTAAGGATCGAATCTGTTCAAAAGAAGCTAATTCATTCATTATTCTATGAAATTGGATTATAACAAATGCCAAGAATATTTAAAATTACACAAAAGTTACAAATGACAATGTAGTATCTTTCCTCTTGGCCAGAATCAAAATTAATATTAATCACCATCCAAAACACCCCGGAACTTTCTATATTCCTTTCCAAAGAACCAACTGAACCTTCTCCTAACCTCTTGTGCAAATATGTCGACTATACAAAAACATATTCCAAAAATATCCTGGTGCGTCAATTAAATAATATCCATATGTTTGAAGAAAGAAGAAGCACTAGAGCCTTAAGACAATCACATGGAAAATCTTTTAATATCCCAGTTTGTGTCACCTCCTATGAATAAAGAAGTTTTAAATACAATGCCAATAAGCTGTTCAATTCCCTACCTGTAAAGCGTCACCTCAACACAGGCGTTTCACACCTAGTGAGATGGGCAATACGTCAACCGATAACAAATGTTCATATATATGTTATGGTTGAGATGTTCAAAGGTGTAGTATGTAGAATAATTTTCTCGGTATACCTGCGTAATGTAGTCCTTCGGAGGACTTTTTAACTCTAGATGTTTCGTACAAATCACACTGTCCATCTTCAGAGGACTTATATCTTGAGTTTTGTTTGGGACTGGTCGCTTTCGCGTGTCCCTTCAATCCAGAAGTCAAGACCTAAGTGAGCACAAATCACACTGTCCATCTTCAGAGGACTTATGTCTTGAGTTTTGTTTGGGACTGGTCGCTTTCGCCTGTCCCTTCAATCCAGAAGTCAAGACCTAAGTGAGTACAAATCACACTGTTCATCTTCAGAGGACTTATGTCTTGAGTTTTGTTTGGGACTGGTTGCTTTCGCGTGTCCCTTCAATCCAGAAGTCAAGCCTAAGTTAGTACGAATCATTTTAAAAGTCTAGGAATTTAACATTAACACCATTATTTGACGGTTGGTCTTTTTTTTTATTTATTTGCATTTTTTAATGTTAACCTTCTGTCCGTTGTGTAAATTACAAAAAAACATCTTATTAATTTTGTCTGGGATGAGAATGCCTGCGATTTTATGAACGGATATTCTCTTTCATATGAGCGATCTTGGAGGAGCTATTTAAAATATTTAAAACGATCGCTGCGCCCTCAATTTTCATTAATCAATTTTTCATAGTCGTTGAGGAAAATAGGAGGTAAAATATCAACAAGTTAAACAGTTAATCAAATTAAAAAAAACACTTGGAGCGTGCGTGACGTCCGCTCTTATGAAATAATAACATTTAATAAATTCGATAGGGACTTGCAGAGTTTTGTAACATCTCCTTCGGCTATTGTTCGACTCATCTCTCAGTATTCGTGGATGAATCTGATGTATGAAGCACGGGAAAGTGGGATGTATATCATGATACTAGAAATAAAACCCTGTTTAAAGGAAAAACATAATGTTTATTGGCTCCATAACCAGATTGTAATGTTAGAGGAAAAAAGAAGTAGAGAGGATTAATTTTAAAACGAAACCATTTCCATAATAAAGTGATGACTCTTGTGGACGGATTCTTATTCTCAGCATCAGGTAAGGCCGCTACAGTCCTGATGTTCGCCGATTTCCACGATCACCATCCGCGAGGTCTATGACGACTCTCGGCAGCGCCATGATGCGTAGTCCATCCGCCATCCGAAGCTCCATCCGCCACAGCTTCTTCCGCGAGGTTCAGGCAATGATAGGTGAGGATGCTACCTTAGGTCCTGTAGGGTCGTCGATACAGCCACCGACTCTCGTATCCATTCACATCACTCCACAAGGATTTCCTCCAACGCGCCAGGCACGCGCGGTTGGATTTCACCGCTTTACGAATTGGCCATCAGTAATTAAAAAACATACCCACTTCGGGTAGATTGGGTAGACGCTCGTTGGTGTCAAACAGAAAAGAAAAGAAACTAACACATATCACTCCCTTCAATCACGTCGAGCTCCACCGCTCGTGTCAGGTTATGTCCGGCGCCATGTTGACTTAGCTCTCCTTCCGTCGGATGTTTTCCATAGACATTTTCTCACAAATCTCTTCCGTAGACAATAATAATAATAATAGACGCGGGGTCAGTATTTACGTTACAGTTTTCAGAAGGTTACTTTTAAAAATAGTAATTTAAAAAATAAACAAGAAAGGACATTTTTTTTACAAAATTTAAATCTGTTTACAGTGTCATCTATCTATTTTCATGAGGCAAGTATTTTTTTTAAATGCTACACATGAGTAAATTAGATACGATACACTTCAAATAAGGAACTCCAGGCCAAATAAAAAAATAAAAAAATGACGTCCAAACTAAAATACGACTTTATATTTTTTTCTAACGTTTGTTTATAGTTAAAAAATTTTAAAATTTTTTAAAGCACTCCAAAACGCACCAAATCTATGGCCTGTCGGTTTTTAATCAGTTTTGAGACTAGAATGTCAAATGTCAAAACAAGGATGAACTTTACCATACATAATTTTATATTCTATTCATAGTAAACCATAACTAAACATAAGTAAGAAAATGATGTTCATTTTTTAAAAAAATAACTCAAAGAATAATAATAGTATTGAGCATTAACATTATCATAATAACCGTATTGAAAATTGGTTTGCTCATAATTACTTTAATTTGTTTCATTAATAATTTTTTTATATTGATTTACAATTGTAGAGCTTAAAGTCATCCAAATTATATTTTAATTTCGCCAAAACTATAAAATACATATTTAAAATACAAAATAAAAATATTCATACTAATCCAAAAACTGAATGCGCACGTGACTTCAGATGTTTCAAATGCCATGGAATTAATCACTTTATTAATATAAATATATCTACATGTTTCGAAAGCGATGTTCGTTCATCAGTAATACTAAAAAATAATAATGTCAAGAATAGACAAATGATAAATATTACAACACAATAGACAAAGTATGAACATAAACTAAATTGATTAAAGTAGGTAAGTAATTAAACAACAATGTTAATTTAAAAAAATATGTATTATAAAACATTGAATAACAATTTAATATTTGAATGTATTTTTATTATTTACATTATTATGAAAATAAATTCAAGTTTTTAATGATATTTCATTGTTTGTTAAAATTAATTCATGGAACGTCTGGAAGAGGAAGAATGAATCAAAATGACAAAACACTTCCAAGAAAATATTAAACTGTTTTGGATGGAGGTCAAAAAGTCCCGAAATGGTCCAGAAAGCGGATGAATGAAAGTGATAAAATCAAAAGATGGAAAAATGTTAACGAATGAGAAAGAAATAAAAGTGAGATGGATGAAATACTTTGAAGGGGTTTTTCAAAGCAACCCGACTGATAGTGGTCCCAGTGGCGAATCAGGTATGAATGACGATGGCGTAAATGTTCCCAAAATCAGCATGGATGAAATAAAAAGAGCGATTAAATGTATGAAGAATGGTAAGGCTGTTGGTTTCGACAATATTGCTGCTGAATACTTTAAAGGAGATAACCGTATAATTCTCACATGGTTATGCGAGCTTTTTAACCAGTGTTTAGAGGAGGGTTACGCGCCATTAGATTGGAGGAGGACTGTGATCATGCCTCTATATAAAGGTAAAAGGTCACGTATGAAACGTGGAAATCACAGGGCTATTAGCCTGCTAAGTTCAGCT
This sequence comes from Halesus radiatus, assembly GCA_022606495.2. NCBI lineage: Eukaryota > Metazoa > Arthropoda > Insecta > Trichoptera > Limnephilidae > Halesus > Halesus radiatus. The sequence continues at coordinate 89,197 of JAHDVE020008769.1, read as the reverse complement.
GTATGGTAGGATATTGATTGAAAGGGTTGACGAAAGCAAAAGATAAAATATGTGCAAGGTGCATTTATGAGCGGAAGGGGGTGTATAGATCAGATTTTCTCGTTGCGTGTGCTAACAGAGAAGTTTCTGGAAAAAAACCAGAAACTCTTCTGTGCCTTTGTAGATCTACAAAAAGCGTACGACCGAGTTGATAGGAAAAAAATATGGAAGGTATTGTCCAAATATGGAGTGAATACAAATCTCATACAGGCAATCGCGTCTCTGTACGGGGAAAGCGTTGCATGTGTTAGGGTGAACGGTGATTTTACGGAGTGGTTTGACATCAAAAAAGGTGTTAAGCAAGGCTACGTAATGTCACCGTGATAATTCAATATATACATGGATAATTGTATGCAAGAATTGAAAGAGGTGGGCTTGGGCGCGAAAACGAGTAATCTGAAAGTATGTTGCCTGTTATATGCTGATGATGCGGTGCTGATTGCTAACAGCATGGAAGATTTACAGTCCCTTGTATCTCTAGGATGAATAAGGTATGCATGAAGAATGAGCTAATGATGAATGTAAGTAAGTCTAAAGTCATGGTGTTTGAAAGAGAGAGTACGAAAACGGTGTGCAATATAGTTGTGAATGACGAATAATTGGAGCAGATTGATGAGTTTGTATATTTGGGAAGTATGATTACGAGAGATGCAAAGACTGATAGGGATATTGAATGAAGGGTGATTGCAGGAAACTCCATTAACGGAGGACTGAACGCGGTTGGCGCTAGCAAGAAGTTGCCCAAAGAAGCGAAGCTAGCAGTCCACAATGGAGTGCTGATACCAACCCTGATGTATGGCAGTGGGCATGGAATTGTCAGAGGAAGGATGAATATAAACTGAATGCCGTAGAAATGAGATCTCTGAGACGTATGTCTGGTAAAACCATGTGATCGTATGAAAAATATTGAAATTCGTAAAGAATGCAAGGCTGATGTAAGCGTAATGAGTAAGATTAAGAAAGGGACGCTTAGATGGTTTGGGCATGTGGAGCGAATGAAAGAAGAAAGAAGTGTAAGAAGAATGTATGACGCGAATGTGAATGGAAGAAAAAGCAGGGGACGCCCGAGGAAGACATGGCACGATCAAGTGAATCAAATACTTGAGTCGGGCCATGTCAGAAGTCGGAATAATAGAAGAGAATGTATGAGACGATGTATGAATGTGAAGGAAGCAAGAAGTGTATGCCAAGATCGAGGTGTTTGGCGGTCCGTCCTCTCTGCCTACCCCTGCGGGGAAACGGCGTGATGGTCGGTTAGTTAGTTAGTTAGTTAAATCACTATTAACGCTTTTTCTGATTTCTAAAATTTGAAAATTCTCTAATTGTAATTTGTTTATTATTTCCTGATGAAGAAAGCGTCGCTTTACATTAATAAAGTGGTGAATGCGAAGCATATCATTTTATTCATTTATTAATAATGACGCCACAAAGTGAAAACCAATCGTTTGAAGAAATTACGTGTTTTTTTTATTAATAAAACTAGACTTAAAAGTTTATTATTTTTATATATACAATTATAAACGCCATTATTGAGTGTCCTGATACCTTAAAATGTTTCACAACCTACTAGAACCACTAAAAATCCTATTTAAACTTCCGTTACAAAAACAACATGTCATATGTTCTCTTCCATAAATACTCATAGACCCCTAATCCATGCTAATGAGAACTGTGAAGTAGTTTATTTACTGGAATGACTTAAAGTATATAAACCCAATTGTAATATTTAATCTTTGACAAATCTCAAAATTAAAATACCCAACAGAAAAGACACAAAAAAGGTAACGGTCGCATCAGGGAATCGATCCCAGGATCTCTATCTCACTGGTACTAACACTCTATCCACTGAACTAATGAGACCTGCAGGTAAATATTCCATATTATCATATCTTTTGCCTGTCTCTTACATAGTATTACTCATTTTTATTTTGATAAACGTTCATTCATCATTATTTTAAATCAACTATCGTAATTCAGAGAGGAGGTTTTTATGATAATTTGAACCTAAAAAACACCTCTTTTAAAATCTAATCTTTGGACCCTAATGACACATCTTCCCATCAACTTGCTGCGTAGTGGGCTTTGACCTCTCCAGCTAGACTCTCTCGTGGGAGGGATGGAATAATCCGTCTCTCCTGGACAAACTGACTCTCAGATTGCTATCCACTCCTCATATCTTTTCCTTCCAACAACTTTATCTCCTTCTTTTCCAAGCACCTCCATAATGATGTTTTTTTGGAGGGTAGTGTGAAAAATTAAATAGTTTTTTACAAATTTATATTTGAATGCCACTTTTTATCATTTCATAATCCATGTTACTAAGAAAGTCTCGTACATGTATGATAATTTCATAAATTTAAAAAAAATCGTATCAATTAGAATGAAATTATGAAAAAATGTGAAATTAGCAGATTCGTTTGAAAAAATATTTACGTCAGGGTGCATATAATCACTTGGTTTCCTATCGGCCTCACAACACATCCCAGTAGGAAAGTCATAATCATTCTGACTCTCGTTAGAAGGGAGCAGATGGGACTACGGCATTCACAAAAAATATTTACGTCAGGGTGCATAGAATCACTTGGTTTCCTATCGGCCTCACAACACATCCCAGTGGGAAAGCCATAATCATTCTGACTCTCGTTAGAAGGGAGCAGATGGGACTACGGCATTCACAAAAAATATTTACGTCAGGGTGCATAGAATCACTTGGTTTCCTATCGGCCTCACAACACATCCCAGTGGGAAAGCCATAATCATTCTGACTCTCGTTAGAAGGGAGCAGATGGGACTACGGCATTCACAAAAAATATTTACGTCAGGGTGCATAGAATCACTTGGTTTCCTATCGGCCTCACAACACATCCCAGTGGGAAAGCCATAATCATTCTGACTCTCGTTAGAAGGGAGCAGATGGGACTACGGCATTCACAACAAATATTTACGTCAGGGTGCATAGAATCACTTGGTTTCCTATCGGCCTCACAACACATCCCAGTGGGAAAGCCATAATCATTCTGACTCTCGTTAGAAGGGAGCAGATGGGACTACGGCATTCACAACAAATATTTACGTCAGGGTGCATAGAATCACTTGGTTTCCTATCGGCCTCACAACACATCCCAGTGGGAAAGCCATAATCATTCTGACTCTCGTTAGAAGGGAGCAGATGGGACTACGGCATTCACAACAAATATTTACGTCAGGGTGCATAGAATCACTTGGTTTCCTATCGGCCTCACAACACATCCCAGTGGGAAAGCCATAATCATTCTGACTCTCGTTAGAAGGGAGCAGATGGGACTACGGCATTCACAACAAATATTTAGGTCAGGGTGCATAGAATCACTTGGTTTCCTATCGGCCTCACAACACATCCCAGTGGGAAAGCAATAATCATTCTGACTCTTGTTAGAAGGAAGCAGATGGGACTACGGCAATCACAAAAAAAAATCATGTTAAATCCGATTACTGGATTAAAGTTCTGCTCAAAACTAGTTATAAAAGAGTGTCAGCAGCGTCAAAAAGCTGTCAGTGAAATCTCAAACGTCGTTCGGTTCGCGAATTATTTAACATCTAAATATTGAATGAAAAAACATAGAATTGCTTGTTTAAAAAAAATTGAAGCATATCTAACTTATTCTACTAATTATAAGATATTTTTTGTTTTATTTTTCACAGATGAGAAATATACAATGTATGAAACGAATGAAAAGGGTGGCGCAAAACTACCGTTATGGTTTTGAATGAATTGGCATAATCAAGCCGTTGTTGGTAGTCTATCGGCTTCAATTCTTGCACAAGCTGAACCTTATACGGGAACATGTGCAATGTGGCCAAAATCCTCTGAACGGACCTCCGCGATAGCCCCAGTTGTGCCGAACGTCTTCTTGTTGATGTTTCTGGACTGTCCTGCACACTATCCACAACACGTTGGATATTTTCTTCCGTGTGGACCGTACGTGGTCTTCCGGTACATGGAAGGTGCTTTACTGTACCATGTTGTCGAAAATTTGCAACGAGGCGGTTTATTGTTGGTGCTGAAGGTCCAGTACGTACATTAAAAAAACGACGATAAGCACGCTGCGTCAAAACAATTGACCGTTGATTTTCCAAATAAAATTCAACAATTGTTGATCGCTGTTCTGTTGTGTAGTGTTCCATTTCAAATTCTCCAAGTTTTCCACACAAAATTCTGAAATAAAAATAAAAAATATAAATAAATTAAAGAAGTTAATAAACATTCAAACCACAACGGTAGTTTTACGCCACCCTGTACTTTCGCGGCATTAGAAAAAGTCAGGCTAGCATCTCAATTATGATAGAAAATATTGATTTATGTATTACAGCATTTATAAAAAAACGATATGTATTCATAATAAATACAATGTTGACTCGTCCATGTTAATTTAACTTTGAAAATTTTCACTATGATGTCAAAAGAGTGCATGGAGACAGGCGAACAGAGCGTTGTTCAACAAGGCACTGTGGTCAATGCCTAAAATTGGTCAATTGAAAAGATATTAATTGTATTCGTGCTTAATTCGTAGAACTCCATTTGTTTATTTTTAATTTAGTCGAAATCAAATTTAATAATGTTATTATTAAGTTCTGCGAGTATTTTGACTGCAACGCTACCTATATAGGACATATACGATGTTATAAAAATACAAGCACTCTTAGTAAATAATCACATCCCGCTTGACAACAACGAGCCTAAACCGTTACATATAGAAAGAAAGGGTCTTAGATTAAATTTAATTGATCAATTAGAAATTAATTAACGAACGAATAATCCTAATATAACATTAATTAATAAAGTAACGAAAATTATATATTCACATTATAAAAACAATAGAACGTATTTAAATAAATCAATTAAGAAAACATTATCAGTTAAATGCGAGGAAACACATTATAAATGTGAAAACCTCACAGAATTCAGAATTTTAATTGCTTTCTAAGTAAATCGGTTTTACCGATAATAAATCATTATTTTTTTAAAAACCCATCAAAATTATAATTGGGTGGGAGAGAATAAAATCATATAAATCAGACGTCGCAATGTGGATTAACCGCAGTTTGAAAATAGCTTTGAACGCCGAAACAGCTGTCACAACAATAAAAACTAAAAATACTTGCATAACATTTTTTTTTAATTAATTACAATTATTTTAATAATGATATTATTAAATATTATTTTAATTTTAAATTTAAAAAATATCGAAAAAAGTAAAGAACGTCAGAATGAACTCTTAGTACTTAAAATAAAAACAGTTTAAAACTATCATATTACTTTTTTGCCTTAAAACAAAACAATTATTTATTACATACGTTCATTGTTGTCGCTAAGAGGCTCCAAGGCTTTAAAAAAAATTAACGAATCAATTAAAAATTACTTTATAATCACCATTTTATTCATATAAACATATCAACATGTTTCGAAAGCGGTGCTTCCTCATCAGGAATATACAGAATACTCAAAAATAATGGTATTGAATTTTACTGCATTTGTCTAAACTTGACATTACTATTCTTTGTATTCTGCATATTACTGAGGAGATAAGCTTTGCTTTCGAAACACGTTGATGTGTACATATTAATAAAGTGATGATTACAAAGTGTTTTTTGATTAATTTATTAATAATGACAAAGTGAATAACAATCTTTTGAAGAAAATATTAAAAAAAAAAAGTTTTCCCGCAAAGTAGCTAAAATGGACTTTTCTAATGGAAAATTACTAATCAAACTGGCGATATGCAGTGTATACTAAAACTGTTACTATAAGTTATAAATTGAAAAGTTCCCTAAGTGGATAGTGACAAAATTTTAAAAATAAATGTAATAAATACGAGATAAAAAATTGATTAAAATCGTTTATTTTTGCGAGTAATAGAAATAGGTCAGCATGTGGGAATTTTGCGGTTGATCGCATTATGCAGGTTGAATAGACTTTCCAATCCTTATAATAAGATTCACGTACGAACTCAATTGCTTAGAAGCAAGGGACTAAATCTCCAACTACTAAACAGATCTAGCGGCAGAAGCAGAACTTACGGTGAATAACGCTATCAACTTAGCCTACGATGTCCGAGAAATTAGGATCTCTTGTCGGTGAAGACTATGATGTTGTGGGACTTTCGGTTGTCGGTGGAGCGCATGTTGTTATGGAACATGCGGTTGTCGGTGGAGGGCATGTTGTTGTGGGACATGTGGTTGTCGGTGGAGGGCACGTTGTTGTGGGGCCTGCGGTTGTCGGTGGAGGGCACGTTGTTGTGGGACATCCGGTTGTCGGTGGAGGGGGCCTTGTTGTGGGACATGCGGTTGTCGGTGGAAGGCACGTTGTTGTGGGACATGCGGTTGTCGGTGGAGGGCACGTTGTTGTGGGACATGCGGTTGTCGGTGGTGGGGGCCTTGTTGTGGGACAAGCGGTTGTCGGTGGAGGGCACGTTGTTGTGGGACACGCGGTTGTCGGTGGAGGGCACGTTGTTGTGGGACATGCGGTTGTCGGTGGAAGGCACGTTGTTGTGGGACATGCGGTTGTCGGTGGAGGGCGCCTTGTTGTTGGACATGCGGTTGTCGGTCGAGGGCGCCTTGTTGTGGGACATGCGGTTGTCCGTGGAGGGCGCCTTGTTGTTGGACATGCGGTTGTCGGTCGAGGGCGCCTTGTTGTGGGACATGCGGTTGTCGGTCGAGGGCGCCTTGTTGTGGGACATGCGGTTGTCGGTGGAGGGCGCCTTGTTGTGGGACATGCGGTTGTCGGTGGAGAGCGCCTTGTTGTTGGACATTCGGTTGTCGGTCGAGGGCGCCTTGTTGTGGGACATGGGGTTGTCGGTGGAGGGCGCCTTGTTGTTGGACATGCAGTTGTCCGTGGAGGGCGCCTTGTTGTGGGACATGGGGTTGTCGGTGGAGGGCGCCTTGTTGTTGGACATGCAGTTGTCTGTGGAGGGCGCCTTGTTGTGGGACATGGGGTTGTCGGTGGAGGGCGCCTTGTTGTTGGACATGCAGTTGTCCGTGGAGGGCGCCTTGTTGTGGGACATGCGGTTGTCGGTGGAGGGCACCTTGTTGTGGGTGCTCTAGTGATGCATGTAGTAATGGGTCGTCTTGTGGTTGTCCAGTATGACAACAGGCTGGAGGACACATCCCCAATAATTCCGCGGGCGATCAGATCCATTGGTGGAGCGGCATCAGCACACTGAAAAATATTAATTTATTAACATCTTTAAAATATGCATCGAGATTATACTTCACATAAATCTGGTCACTTCTTTCATTGCTAGAGGGCTATATTTAGTTATTAATAAAAACCTTTCTATAAAAATCTCAAACCTAATCTAACCTAGGTACCTATTTACTGAAACAGGTGTTGCAAAATTCTGGAAGAGGCATTTAAATTATCTCATTTAGAAATTTTACAATATGATCTAGGCAAACGCAAGAATTAACCAAAAAACCTAAGGGTTGAAAATGGCATACTTAAGAATATACCACCTTTAGGTCTTTACATTTGACATTAACGTTTGTAATGGTATATTTACTATACTACGGTAGAGAATTCAAACACTGTAATGGAAATGAAACATGCACTGCGAAATTCCGTTATTCCTTAAGATTTCGATGGGTGGACGTGTGAAAAGAATACCATGTAATAAGACGCTGAATATCATGGACCGGGTAGTTGCCCTAGTGGAAGCGATCAAGAGGCAGACCGAGGGAGAGGCCAGACTGCCTGGAAGGGGATTGTAACAGAGTATGAAGGACTGAAGGTTTTTAAGAAGATGCCACAGTTGGTGGATAACATTTCTGGAGAAAACCAACACTCAATAGCGTAGTGATGATTAAAATGTTCGATATTTGTTCCAGAAAAGTTTTAAGACTACTGTTTTAAGGGGAACGGCTGCGCGGCCTGCTTCATACAAAACTTAATTTTAGATTTGAGGTCAAAATATCCATCCAAACTGAATGATATATTTTTTAAATTAAATGTTTAGTAAATATCTAGTACGGATTAGAAGTAATTTATTTATTTTTGTTTTACATTATGAAATATAGGTTATTAAGGGAATTGATTTTTCGCGATTTTAGACGCACCTTTAACAATTATTTGGGGGATAAAGGTGTTTTAAAAAAAAGTTTTACCTCGTCTACTTTGGAAACATAAAATTTTAAATTAAAAAAAATATTAAAATAACCATTATGGTGGACTTTACATTAAATTAAAAACGACCAACTTGCGTCGGAACAAAAATTTGCCGTACATAATTTAATATGTCGACCCGAAAAAACGTTTTTTTTTTTTAATATTTTGTTTTTAAATTTTTATAGTTGCCCCTAAAATCATGAAGATTTTTTTCATGAGGTATACTTCTTAATTTAAAACAAAAAAAAAAATACTTCTCATCCTTACTAGACATTTACTAAGCCTTTAATTATTAAAAAATATCATTCAGTTTGGTATTTTGGCTACAAATTCAAAATCAAGTAATGTATGAAACAGGAAGCGCAGCCGTTCCCCTTAACATATAAATTTTTTTAATTTAGCCGTAGAAATTCCGCAGACGTACTATTTTTACAAATAAAGAGCCACCTCTGTGAAAGAATAACCCGAACTCGAACCAAACCGACTAACTTAACTAATTCAGGGCTCAAGAGACAAACCAGACAAAACCACACACTAAGCGTCCTTCAATGCAAAACTGCTTCAAAACAAAACCCGTTTATTCTCCGCTCTCACACATTTTTAACACTTCATACAGTGAGTTTTTTATTTCTCCCCTTCCCCCCCTTCCACCAACCAATTCCCGTAGGCTAAACTTGAAATTTTTTTTATTATTTTAATAATTAAGAACCTTCAGCGCAAACCTGTTATTCGTTCAGTTTTTACATATTTTTACTATGGTTACTTAATAAGTATTGTTGAAAAAAAGTCAGGTTAAGGTCAATTAGAAAAAAACAATTAAAATTATTTTTATCAAACCAACCACTTACATGGAATGCCAAAAGGCTCACTAAAAAGAAAGTACATAATATAAATGTCTTCATTTTGATTTCGAAATGGCTCACTAGCTTAACACCTCTTCGAAACTGCAACTGATTCTGGTATCGAACCGACGGAAAATTGCAAATATATAAATTCTGCAATTTGTATTTGCCAACAGTCAATCTTTGTTCAGTCGCAAACTGTCCGACATCAACTACCATTTGGAAGAAATGTGAACAAAAAAACAATTATTAAACTAAATTAATAGTAAACAAAAAAAAAACTTAACAGGGTTCATAGAATGTCCCGAATTTAATCGTTTGCAAAAACTTCATTGAAGTGGAATTAAAAAAAAATTATATTATTCGCAACCAGGGAACGCTGTTTTGGGTCGTATTGTTGACTTGATTAATATTCTTGCATGAAATTACGCGTGTCCTTTTGTGCATATTTGTGTCAAATGTAAATATTTAAATTTTCTTTCTTTTAAATTAAATATTTCAACTACAGTTAAAAGAACTGGCTCTTGAGTTTGGTGTAGGAGTTAAACTTTTTTTATATTTATTAATCAGCTAGCTGGTGTGTACCGACCTTGTTTGGGATTTTTTTTTTAAAGTTTTGAATTTGTGAATTCTTGCTCGTCGTTTGGATGCCATAATTGATTTGACAAACAAAAGTATGACTATAAATATCTCTAAACAAAGAAGCATTAATTTGAATAATTTATTCTTGCTTGTAATTTAGATTAATTTAATTTTTACATATTTAACAAAAATAATGTTGTTTTTTGTTCAGCTTTAACTATTAAAGCTGTTGTGGATCCGGTGCGTGCAATTTTGCTGGTGTGTGTTGCTGTATGTAAAAATCATTTTTAGTTTATCGTACATTTTTTAAGATTGTTTAGTTACGATTAGTTTCCTTGTAGTTTTTCAGTGCCAGTAGTTTTGGGTTCAATTAGACGTGCTTATAATTTATATTTCTTCTCGTGTTAATATGTTATATCTTATTTAACACAAAACTCAATACCGTAAATATAATTATGATCGTACGTAATTTCGGGATATTTCTACCGTGCCCAAAACTTCCGCCTGTGTAATTATATCTTTACACCATTGCAAATTTGTTTAATTAAAATTTCTTGTTACTTTCCAGAGTTAAAAAAATATTTGGACAAACTTAAAACAAAAAACGCCTCTTTTGTCACGTATTCCAATTTTTATTTTATTTATCTGTTTATTTTAACGAAAGTGTTTTCATTTATCATCATCTGCTGATGTTCACATCGATGACAGTGAATCTTCTATTTTTTTATTATTAATGTAGCTTTTATGTTTAAAAAATTCGGACAATGTACGGTAGGCTCTATCTCCCATTTTACCAGATAGTTGACTACCAGAACTATAAAAACAGGCTATTTTCTTGTTTCCACCTGTTAAAAATATTGTCTTTTCTGTTCTGAACGTACCACAATTTTAACCACTCTATTGAGACGAAAGATCTTCGGCCACGAAAATCTCTCCTTCTTGCTTCATTTACATTCATACATATTCTTCCGTTATTCTTACTCTTGACATGTAAGTATTTGAATCACTTAATCGTGCCTATGTCGTCCACGGGCCTTCCCGGCTTCTTCAACCAATCACATTCGCATCATATATTCTCCTTACATTCCTTTCTTTGTTCATCACATATAAAGAGAACATATTGCATACAAGGTTAAAATAGATAATATAAGGTAATTTGCTATACTTTTTGCTGACAGTGTTTTTGTTTTGAGTATGGACAGATGACAGACTTTAAATGTTTCCATTGTAATCTACGAAAAACCACAGTGTAAATGCAACTTTACGCATTCCATTTCGTTACTTATATGTTCCACTTATAAGTTACCTCTAATATAGTTTCAGAATGGAAGTAATGGATTGTATATCAGAAATGTTTGTAGCCGAAATTTCATTAATTTTATTGTTAAATTTGAAAAAAGTTTTATTATTTTTACAGTATAAAAGGTAACCTCCATATGTACAGTATGTGAAAGAGGAATATGTGATTACTTACCCTTCAAACCGTGGTCACAGTAGTGGAACTCCGCTGATGAATAAACCAATCTTCCGCAGCGATACCAAAACACACTGACAATCTAAATTGCAAATAGCGGGCGGTTTTATATTACAAAGGTGTTACTTTTCCATTTGCCACAAATTTGAAAGTTGCAAATTGCTGCAAAGCAAATAAACAACAATAGGTAGTAAAGTTGTTGCTTTATGAACATTGGAAACTGATGAGATTGATATTGAAGTAATTTTGCAGGATAGATTTGCTTTAAAAAATATTGAGTTATTTTTCTTTAATTACCTGGTCATGATTCACTGCTCCAGTAGGTGATTTATTATAAACATACAGGTGACTCACTGTACACACTGCTAGGTACACAGTGAATCACTTCCGAATTAAAAAAAAAATTGTGAGTACACGTTTATGATTGATTTAAAAAGAAAAAAAATATATAGGCAAAGAAAAAGAAACAGACATACCATGTGTCAAAACTTTTTTCAGAGTGGAAGGCAATCTCAGTATCGCCCTGGTGAAAGACCACCATTCAGAATTGAAACGTTGCCAAAAATGGCTTTTAGCCGTGTTTGGTGACCAGATTTGAATAGCCAGGTATTTCCCCACCTACCTCTTCCCCTTATCCTCCCCCCCCCCAATACCTTCAGCCTCACAATATTCCCCAATTTCGGATGCCTTAGTCTCACTGGCTCCAGTTAGGATTCTTGTGCGGTACTCATATAAAAAAAAACTAGTTTTTACGCTGAAAAAGAGTATACAGAAAAATGTGATCCACTGTTCCCACAATGACTCTATCTATATTATTATGTAAAAGGGAAATAAATGAACGACCCAAATTTTTCATTCGTTAAAAGACAAACCGTCCATGAATTTGAGAAAATAATAAGTATAAAATCGTCGTAAGATTCTATGGGTCCCAAAAAAGTGCGTTTCAAAAAGTATGGCAGATAACAGATTACCAAAAATGATGACCAACAGGGTAGTACGACAGTGGAAGCGACTCTGAGGCAAACGCAGAAAGAGGTGGATTGACAACGTGGAAAAAAATAGAGATAGTTAGAAGAGCTTGAGGAAATGATCAAATAAATATATTGAAGTGGGTAGGCCAGATTCTGGTGGCGTATCCAAGGATTTAGCGCCAAATATTTGTTTTAATTTTGCTATTCGCTTTCCTTATCTGCTTTTTATTTAGATCAATTGAAGTATCTTTTTTAATAAATATAAAAAATATAATTCTTATTATTTAATAACTAAATAAATTGGTGCATCTGAATATTGTGATTGTTTAACGTGTCTAAAATAAACAACACTTATTCAGAAACACATTTATATTCAAAATCAACGTTGCACCCTATGTAAGCCGATAAATCTTTTTGACACTGTTCACACTTGTCCAAGTATTTATATAAGGTAGTCTCGAATACCAGCAAGCACAAATACTTCGGACGTTTCGGCTGTTCTTTGCAGATCTTCAAGTATTTGTCGGTCCAGCGGCTAAAGATGAGGGCCCTCAAACTAAGTTTGGTCTTTCTGGTGTGTCTGATTGCAGTCCATGTGAGTTTTATGATATTTGAATAAATTTGCTATATAATTTTATGTTTTTTTAATTGGTCGAAAAATCTTTGGAGTGTCATAGCTGCCGGTAGGAAATAATGCTTTCACTTCAGCCAGTTACTTACTTTCTACCCTCAGTTCTTTATTCCTAAGTGTGTTAGATTTGACTCCACACTCCCCATATATCAAAGTTTCCTATTTCTGTACTCCTTCGACTGATCATTTAACATCTTCATCATCAGTGCTGCAATCCATGGGGTATCCTGGTCGCCTTTAGGAAGCACATCCACTCCAGCCAGCTTTCTGCTTTCTGCCATCATTTCCTTTTATGTCATGGTATTGAAATAAAATTTGAAACCGTCCATCTACCAATCTAAATCAATATCTATCCCAACACTCTTTTCTTTCTACAGGTGTAGTAAAGAGATGTCTCTTTGATAGTGGGACATCCACTATACTCATTACATATCCTTCCGAGTGAAATCTTTTGATATCGTCTTTTAGACTGCTCTTTAAGTAATTGATTTTGCTGGTGGTTAAACACCCATGACTTTTTCTGTTCTTCATAACGGATCAGCACTCCAAACAATTGCTTGGCGCTGATCTGATGAGTGACTTATAAATATTGAATTCGGATTTTTTTCTCTTTGACTTTAGAGACCATATCAGTATCCATTGTCAGGATGATTTTTCCGTTAATTTCTTGGCTTACGTTGTGTAATGACCTGGCTAAAGCTCAGAAGTAAATAAAGTGACTAGCTTCTTTACACGCTTACCAAATAAAGTCTTGGGCTCGGATAAACAATAATTCTGTCGGTCTGAACAATCCTCTGAGAGATCTTTTCCAATCAAATCAAACCATCATCGGTTGTTCGCCAGTTATCATTATCACTTGGATAGAATTGTATTGGGTTATTTCATCATGTGAAACAAGCACTTCTTCCATTACTTGCTTAGCGTTTTAAATCTCGTTCTTCCTAAGAAATTTTGTCTTTAAATGGTCTCCAACAAAAATTCATATCTGTTTCTAGTTTTTCGCATGTTAGTTATTTCTATTCTTCCTAGTAACGTGCTTTGGCTTTATGATTATATCATTGCACATAGTTCTCCTGAATTAAGAAAAAAATTATTTTACTGTTTTAGTTGACTGATTCGCATCCACGTTATCCACGTAGATACTGGAAACCCAGAAACTACGAAATTTCCGCCAGTTCCAGTGTTAGTGTGGAAACATGGAAAGAGCCATGTACCACAAGGTGTCCAAGAACTAGATGCCCCCGCCCAACCAGATGCCCCCGCCCGACCAGATGCCCTCGCCCAACTAAGTGTCCACGAACCACGTGCAAAACAACGTGCACAACAAAGTGTCCAAAGAAGACCAAATGCACAACTACCAAGTGCACAACTACCAAGTGTCCAAAGAAGACTAAATGCACAACTACCAAGTGCACAACTACCAAGTGTCCAAAGAAGACTAAATGCACCACTACTAAGTGTCCGACAACATGCACTACCAAGTGCCCAAAGAAGACCAAATGCACAACTACCAAATGCTCCACTACCAAGTGTCCAAAGAAAACTAAATGCACCACTACCAAGTGTCCGACAACGTGCACAACCAAGTGTCCAAAAACGACAAAATGCACCACCACCAAATGCCCGAAGAAGACAAAATGCACCACAACCAAATGCACAACTACTAAATGCCCAACAACATGTACAACGAAGTGCCCAAAGAAGACAAAATGCACCACCACCAAATGCCCGAAGAAGACAAAATGCACCACAACCAAATGCACAACTACTAAATGCCCAACAACATGCACAACCAAGTGCCCAAAGAAGACAAAATGCACCACTACCAAATGCTCAACAACTACATGCTCAACAACCACATGCACAACCCCGTGTCCAAAAATACATATTGCGGAAGTTTATGAAAGCGTAATCCCAGACGCGGAGCCAATTGCGAGCCCTACCGTGACTACCGACTGTGACGCATACCCCTTCTTGTAAATTCTAACAGGTTAGTTACCAAATCCATATTTACCATCCACAAAGTTTTCGACAGAAACACAATATTTAGAAAACCCATTCCAAAAGATTTTTTTTTCAATAAACTACTCTCCTTTATTTCGGTGTCATTATCCTCGATAAGGAAACTGTCAGCAAAACCCCAACAGCACTCATTGTACTATCTCCCATGTTTCACCTAAATCCTTGACAGTAGCTCATATCCTTTGGTAAAGTTCACCAGGTCTGTCAATGGGTATTTTACCATTACTATATATATTTTACCATAACTAATTTTACATATTTCCCTTTTGACAGTAGTAGCACACTTCTGTTAATAAAGTTCTCCAGAGTTGTCATTGGATATTTGGCTAAATATCCTGGTTCCACTATGTGGTATATATTTCTCCATGTTTTGGTTAGTCTATTTTCAACGCGGTTAAACAAGTGTTCATCCTCTTCACAATTCCTACAGCGACTATTATTTTCCACTCCCAATATCTGCATGTTTCCGTTTTTTTGTGATGTAGTGGTATCCTGTTTAAGTCCTACTAGAGATACCTGAGTAAGTGTCTATCCATAATCATGGATGAGTGAGTGATTCACGTTTCTTACAGCATTCAGAGGTTACTTTCCATTTCCATTCTCTACGGCTGCATGTGTCTCTTGAGGTGACCGCGTCTTGTTGATAGTCCTAATAGATCTCTCAGTCAGTTTCCATGTACATTGAGTAGTTTTCTGACTTGTTTGGGGTTGGGCAGTCCAAAAGAATTCAAGATTTATCTTATTTCCGTTGCTTCCCCTCGTTCAATTTCAATTAATTAATAGGGGTAAATGAGATGATAACGTCACAAAATTCTGAATTCGTATACCCTCCCTGCTTTTATACATACTCTACTGCTGTTCCTACACTCTTGATAAGACCCGATTCCAAAATTTTATTCCTTTGACCGTATTACTTTGTCTTCCTTACATTTTTTTCTATCCACTTTAACGTCCTATATTCTATTGATACTCATTTCTCCTTCCATGCATTATCTTGTTGTTTTCCTTTCATAATTAATAAAAAAAACTCCATTAATGTGAAAACTTTTTTTTCAGATTTTCCAAAAAAAAAATCCGCAGATTCACACAATTGGCAACCTCGTAAAAGAAGAAAATTATTCATTACAATATGACAATTTATCTAATCGTAACTGTTGTATTGCGTTAAAGAATATACGAATTATTTCCATATTACTACCACATTTAAATTAAAAAAAACTGTTTTTTTTCTTCCCAAACATCAATATCCACACAAATTTACAAAAATTCTTTTCAGTTTAATGTATCTTCCGAATTTTTCTGATCGTCCTCCACTTTTGCTGTTAATTTTGGTAGTCTTCTCTGGTCTGGAGCTCTTAGATTAAAAAGCCTGAGACGTCTGAACCCGTCATTGGAATAATAGTGAAAGTTCTGTTTTATCACTGTTATTACGACAGGAGGTGTTCAGAATCTATTTTAATAAATTTTATTTTCTCTATACCTTGACCAACTTCATTCCTCCTACAACATTAATCTTTTCAAAACCCAGTTTCATTTCTCCAGGTACTCTCCATGAAATTTCCTTCCACAAAGCATACCTCAATATGATATACCCAGATCTCCCGTAGAGAGTTAATAATGTAGAAAACAAAATAAAACAAAATCTAAACATTTAATATGTGGCTTCTGTGGGAGTTGAATTCTTAACTTCTTGTACAGAAGAAAAGCGTTCCGGTCACTACACTGACTTCAACGTGGAATCCAATCTATTGCCCAACCAACAACTTCCAATGCAAAAACAATTTATATTTCGTAATGATAATTACTTTTGTAAAGGAATTTCAACAGATGCACTTGAAAAAAACAACTTCTGTTCTATTTTAAATTTTAAAAATACACTTGGACATACAAAGATATTTTTTCAACTGCATTCGATTTTTATTTGCCATTTGGCTGTATAAATATGTTTTCGCAATCAAATATCACCGGTAATGAATTATATCTGTATAAAACAAACAATTTATGTCAGTTTAATAAAAAAACTAGCAAATAAAAATTGAAATAAACGGTTTGTTTATAAGTCGATAGATTGTATGTTTTGCAGTGCATATTATTTCAGAGTCAATAGACGCAAGTAATGCGCACGTAGGCAGTAAATTTTTAAACGACTAAGCTACGTGGATCAATCTCTATCTGCTCGGCTGCTAGCTGAGCACTTTGGTTTTTAATACACTCATTTGCAGCTTTTATTTGAACATTTGTTTAAAAAGGTAAATACCGTTCTGCCTGGAGTCAGTTGGATGGTAGCATCGCCATGGCTTATTTAAAAAATATATATTTTTCAATTATGAAACTTGAACAGTAATAAATATTGATAAACTAAAGTTCTTAAAAACTTAAGACAAGTAGCTCAATGGTAGAGCATCTGACCGGCAATCAGAAGGGTGCAGGTTCGAGTCCTGTCGGCGACATTTATCTTTGCTCGGAAAGGTTTTTTTTAATTTGGATGAGTGTTTCAGGCTAATAATTATTGTTTATAAAAATAAGTAATAAATATTTTTGGTTTTTTTTTATTAGTTTCCATATAATTTTGATATATTTAAGGTAAGGTGTAAATATAAAAAATACGTATATACTGTAGAATTTTTTTCATAGTCCTCCTCATAGAGTCTGTGCTAAGGCGGACCAGGTTTTGAAAAAAGGGGTTTCAGCGACTTACTATACTTCAACTGCAAGGTTTGGGTAGAGTATTTCCAGTAATTTCTATAACTAGTTTTTGCCTATTGCAGTCCTGAAATTGGTTTGTATTGCGAAGTCAACCGCGACTGACTGCTTTGTAGGGAGGTGCGCACCCGATTTGATCCACTCTGAGTCTTACTGTCTTCGAAAGTCGATACGCTTAAGGTCTTTTTTGCCTTACCGACGCGTTCCAGGTCCAATTTTGACTGCGAATCAACTTATTGTGTTCGAAATCAAAGGGTTTTAAGGTCGATTTTTTCTCGCAGGTACCTTGTCTGAATCTCCGGCCAGACCGTATTACTCCTTATTGTGTTGGGAATTAAGGGGGTGTAAAGGCGATTTTTCCCTGCATACCGCGCACTGAATTTCAAAAGTTACCGTGAATACACTATTAATATGTTTTTTTGAAAATAGAAGTCAGTTCTTGTTCTGTAAATTCCTTAAGCTAAGTTTTGCTGGACTTAATGCAATTATTGATTGAATTACTTTTATGAAATTAAATGGGATTTTGTTATATAATTTTACAGCTAAAAATTCAGAGCTTCTTTGTCCAAAAGTAGTATTGTACTTAGGTACATTTAACTTGTCTAGTTGCTTTGCTCTGGTATTATGAATATGAGGAGTCATAGCCATTATGTCATTTGTAAGTGATGAAGTAGAACATTTTTGGCAAAGATTTTTTGAATACTTGGAACGTCGAAATGTTTAAAAATGTCCGTTGTTGACGTCCTTATGGGGACTTTTAAAATAGTCTTTATGATGGGGTCAAAATCATAGGGGTCCAAGTAACTTTTTAATTTCTGTTGTTTTTTCGGTTTCGTAGTTCATTTGGGATGTGTTAATATTATTTTCTTCAATGATTAAATAAATATTTTTTTTCCAAGCCGTACTAGATATTTACTATACTTTTTGATGAAAAAAAAATCATAACGTGTAGGTGAGTATTTTGGCCTCAAACCCAAAAATTAAATTTTGTATGAAACAGGACGCACAGCCGTTCCTCTTAAGTATTATGACTGTAGAAGAGGATAAACAGTTTTTATTAGCATAATGACAGAAAGATTGCCGGGATTTAATTATTGCAGTAGAAAAAAAAAAGTTTAAGAAAAAGTCAGCAATTGGAAAAGAAAGCAGAATGCCTCCAACATTTGCGTGAAATTGAAAACATAAGTACCTCGGCTAATTGCTTCATCTCTTCTTTAAAAAACTAATGTATCTGATTTCGAATCTTCAGAAGCGCAACCGCCACAAAAACTAGCTCGAAGAGACATACTGAATAGCTATTTAACCGCTAACCTTGATGTTTCAAAATAAAGTGATAGAAAAACTGGTCTAGTTATAGCATCTACTTTGAACAGTGCAGGATGTGACCCTTCTGAGTATACCGTTAATATATCTTCTATTTGTCAACAGCGTTTGAATTCAAACCTGATTTGCCATTAGCGAATCGTTGGGATGTCAAGTTAATTGAATATTTAAGTTTTTCAGAATAAGCAAACACATTGTGGATTGACATGATGTATTAAATAACAAGTCACTTGTTATTTAATATATAAGTGGTCATGAAACTGTGGATCGTCTGCCAATTTTGGTATCAGGACTTAGAGTCGATCAGCTTCTAGCGATTCCAGAATAGAATCGTGGAACAGACCAAGCGTGTGCGCAGCTATTTAGGAAACAATAAATTCATGGGGCTTAAGCGATAAAATAAAATGTTTATGTTTTGACAATACAGTTGTAAATACAGGCCTGAGAAATGGAGCTTGGGTTCTTCTGGAATAGTAAACGGAAAAAAAACACTCTGCTTTGGCTAGCTTGGCGCCATCATATAATGGAAATTATGTTAGAAACTGCAGTGAGTCGATCGCTCGGTCTGTCTAGTGATCCTGATATCCAATTGTTTATAAGGTTTAAGATAAACTGGGACAAAATTAATCAAAGTGATTATAAAACAGAAATTTATGATACAAAGTCCTCAATAATCATGGAAAATTCGGCTGCAGACAGGATTTATTTTGCTCAAAAACAACTTAAATCATATAAGCCTCGAGATGACTATAAAGAGTTGGAGAATCTTTCCATCGTTTGCTTGGGGGGTGCTCGGGGCAGGTGAAGAGGGTGCAGATGCTTTTTGATGTTGAAATCGAAGGCTGGAGGACGCAGGAGAAGCGGTTAGTAGAAACAATTTAAAGGGAATATTTTCCTGTTCTCTCTATTGAAGCCTCTCGCTCTTGCGAGTGGAAGTTCCCGTTGGACGACGGAAGGAAAGTTCCAGGTGTCGTTTTAAAAATTAATTTAACCAATCATTGCCAGCGTTTTTATTGATGGCAGAAAATAGTGATATATTTTTTTACTGCAGTCCGATAAGGCAAACTCATGACATATTTTCTTACTAAACCAAATAACTTTGTTTCCATTACCAACACATAATTGACTAGCTGTGTCTCAACAGGCAAAGTAGATTTTCTTCCTAACTTCGCGCATTTAACCAATTCAGCTGGTGCTTCTTTGTTCAAGGCACATGGTACTGCTTAGAAGCTTTAAGTGTACCCACCTTCTTGCTTCTTACATCTTCAATAGCCTTCCTCATAGATTCTTTGCTCCGTGTTTGGCATTTTTTAAATATAATTTGGTACGGTGGGGGCGAGGGAAATATGGCCTACCAGGCCATATTGCCCGTAAAAGACGTTTTATAAAACTAACCTCAAAGTTTAAAGTGACACAAAATACATGCAAAATGATTTGTCACAATCATTAACTAGGAATATCTTAACACACTGTTAAAGAAAAATTTGAATACGTATGGCAATTAAGCTAACATGATCTTCAAAATTTACAACAAAAATAAGATCGAAAGGTGTAAAAATAGATCTTCGCTCGACACAGACGCGTGCGTATTCAACGAGTCATAAGAACACACTGAAGATACGTGGAGTGGGGGGTTATTGCAGACGGGTATAATCCACTCGCAATGTAGCCACGTTTTGAAGAAAGTGCGGTGGGCCATATTGGCCGATCAGGCCATATTACCCGAAGTTACTCTACATGTTCTGGGAATGTTTGGAATCAGTGATCGCTCTAGGATTCCTCGATCAGCCCAAGCTTGTAAGGCTTAGACATTTGGATGGATTGAGTAGGGTCGAGAAGTTCTTGATGCGGATGGGTATTGTTACTTATTATATTAAAAGACTAATTGTTTAACACTGATATTATATTTGTGATGAATAAAACAATGGTCTAGCGAGGCTTGAATATCTGTACAGTAAGTTATTTAAAGACTATTGTTTTCTGAGTCAAATGTCAAATGTCACGTCAAATTATAGGATTTCGCTTCTAAAAATGTTGTGGACTGTAAATAACAACGGCAATAATAATGATGGTTTTGGTTGATTGTAGGGGCCGTTTTAAGGTTTAAAAGATTAAGGAAAACCAAACACTTACCCTATGAAGTAGAGACCGAAAATTCTCCTCGAAAAATAGTTTTTCTTCTCGCCAAAAAGAGAGAACTCAAATCAATTACTGTCTGATAGATCACTGTGTTTCATTTTTAGAAGGGTTATGTTTGTTTTGAGAAGTTAAGGACCGGATAAATAGCGATTAAAGCGGGAATTAAACAAACATTATCATTTCAAACTCTAACACTCAGAATTTAGTTATAAGAACATTATCATTTCAAACGCTAACACTCAGAATTTAGTTATAAGAACATTATCATTTCAAACTCTCACACTCAGAATATAGTTATAAGAACATTATCATTTCAAAAGCTAACACTCAGAATTTAGTTATAAGAACATTATCATTTCAAACTCTCACACTCAGAATATAGTTATAAGAACATTATCATTTCAAACGCTAACACTCAGAATTTAGTTATAAGAACATTATCATTTCAAAGTCTAACACTCAGAATATAGTTATAAGAACATTATCATTTCAAACTCTAACATTCAGAATATAGTTATAAGAACATTATCATTTCAAACTCTAACACTCAGAATTTAGTTATAAGAACATTATCATTTCAAACTCTAACACTCAGAATTTAGTTATAAGAACATTATCATTTCAAACTCTAACACTCAGAATATAGTTATAAGAACATTATCATTTCAAACTCTAACACTTAGAATTTAGTTATAAGAACATTATCATTTCAAACTCTAACACTCAGAATTTAGTTATAAGAACATTATCATTTCAAACTCTAACACTCAGAATTTAGTTATAAAAAGATTATCATTTTAAACTCTAACACTCAGAATTTAGTTATAAGAACATTATCATTTCAAACGCTAACACTCAGAATGTAGTTATAAGAAAAACGAATTAGTCAATTGTCATTATTTATATCTTAGACATTTCAAAAAGCATAGAAAGGTACAATGAATTAAATTATTTGAGATGTGATTGTATAAGATTTGATTGCGAGTAATTCACACAGAGTAATTTAAGAGTATAAAGGAGTAATCGCATTCTGAATTGAACTAAAAATGGGGAACCAAAGAATGGCAAACCGAACAAATATCTTTATTTAAAAGAAACAAATATGAAAAAAGAACTTATAAACACATGATTCCCATTAATAAACACAATGAAAACTTGGCTAGCTGAAAGAAGCTATTTGTATTAGAAATAAGGAAATATTATTTTATTTATGATTTATTGCTTTCGTTTATGTTTTTATTTTATTTCTTTTTTTAATATATTTTTGCAGAAATATTTTAGAGTGACATTCTTGATAAATATTTATGTTTTAAGTGTGTTACATATGTTTTTATGTTTTTATTTTATAAATATATATTTTTTTTACATATTTTGTAAACTTGTCTGTAAATTTTATGTTTTAAATAACAAGCTCCCGTTAGACAAATTTCAAAAAAGTAGATATCGGTACTTTTAGAATTGTGTTTTTTCTCTTGTAAATAAAATTTAAAAAAAAAACAAAAATAAAATTTAAAAAAACGGCTAAAGTGACGCACACAAAACGAAAATATTACTATTTCTATTTTTGAAACTGTTAATACATGGTGGAATTCCATTATAGTTTATTATAATAAAAGAAATTTTAAACTTTTTTCCACTTTAATTTTTATTTGACCGTAACCGGGTTTCAGCTCG
The DNA here is from genome assembly GCA_022606495.2 of Halesus radiatus. Classification (NCBI taxonomy): domain Eukaryota; kingdom Metazoa; phylum Arthropoda; class Insecta; order Trichoptera; family Limnephilidae; genus Halesus; species Halesus radiatus. Next base: position 66,657 of record JAHDVE020008769.1, on the reverse strand, counting down.
TTAGAGCCATCTTCAGACTGGTACAAATTATTCTAAATCTATGGTTTTTATACACAACATATGGGGGAGGGGAAGAGGGGTGGACTACAAGGGTTTAACTCAATTATCTTAATTACATTTGTTATTAGGTCGTTTTAGTAATTCTAGTATTCTAATCACCGGGAAAAACCTTACAAGTAATATGACTTAGTACTGGTCTAATTTTATTATCAAATCATTATTATATTTATGGTGTGTGGGAATTTTTAATTACTTTTGAAGGGGTACATGTTTGCATTGGAGTAGGAATGGTCATTATATAAACTAAATACATATTTACTTTCAACATTATTACGATAATTACAATGGGTACAACAGCGGTGATTTAACAAAAGATTCTAATTGTTTATTAGTAAATATACCAACAAACGAATTAAAGATAATTATTAACAATTACATGGAAAGAATAAACATTAATTTGATCAAACGTATAGAAATAACAAGATTACTTCTATCGTAGATACGTAGATGACATTTTTATTATCTGGACAGGAACACACAGACAATTAGACATGTTTCTAAATGAAATTAATAAAATCAATAAATCGATCCAGTTTACAATGGAAATAGGGGGAAATAAAATTAATTTTCTAGACATTGGTATTGAAATCATTAACAAAAAAATTAGAATTTTCAATCTATAGAAAACCAACATACACCGACAATATCATACATAACACATCTAGACACCATATTTCACATAAATTATCAGTATTCTATTCACTAATTCACAGACTTTTACATGTACCTTTGAATTATATAAATTATACTAATGAACTAAATGTTATAAAAACCATAGCAATGAACAGTGGATACAAGAGCGAAACTATCGACAGTTTATTAAAGAAAAAAGAGAAAAAACTTACATTAACAATCATTTCACAAGGCCTTAAAAATAATAATGATAAAGATATAACTAAGCAATGGGTTAAAATCCCTTATATGGGCGAAATATCAACAAAAATATCCAGAATAACTAACAACGATAAACAAAAAACAGCCTTTTACAATGTAAATTCTCTAGGGAGAATTTTAATCAACAATAAAGACAAAAGAGAAAAACTTGAAAACTCAGGAGTTTACCAAGTGAACTGCGCGAATTGCCCGTCGGCTTATATAGGTCAAACCGGGAGGTCATTCAAAACCAGAATTAAAGAACACTTTACTAACTGGGTGAATGATAAAGGCGAATTGTCGAATGTATCATCACACTTATTAGAAAATAAACACTCGTTTGATAAAGACAAAGACGTTAAAATCCTCCATACATGTAATAAAGGGCATAAACTCGATAAACTAGAATCTTTAGAAATTACTCGCTTAACTAATAAATTAGACCCTAACTTTGTTATGAATAAACAATTAGAATCTTTTGTTAAATCACCGCTGTTGTACCCATTGTAATTATCGTAATAATGTTGAAAAGTAAATATGTATTTAGTTTATATAATGACCATTCCTACTCCAATGCAAACATGTACCCCTTCAAAAGTAATTAAAATTTCCCACACACCATAAATATAATAATGATTTGATAATAAAATTAGACCAGTACTAAGTCATATTACTTGTAAGGTTTTTCCCGGTGATTAGAATACTAGAATTACTAAAACGACCTAATAACAAATGTAATTAAGATAATTGAGTTAAACCCTTGTAGTCCACCCCTCTTCCCCTCCCCCATATGTTGTGTATAAAAACCATAGATTTAGAATAATTTGTACCAGTCTGAAGATGGCTCTAACGAGCTGAAACCCGGTTACGGTCAAATAAAAATTAAAATGGAAAAAAGTTATAATTTCTTTTATTATAATATACGAAAATATTACATTTTTAACTAACATTTTCAATGTGTTCGTGAGCCGCAGGGGAAGGGTACCTACAACTTGACATGATTAACTTTGCATTCGGTTAAAAAAAGTTATGTGGATACCGTGCAAACGTCCCAACTGCCCGGAGTCTTAAGCGAAATAGCTATAAATTCTTTGAATAAACTTTTTATGTAAGTAGGGATAAGTGTATCCATATTCATCTATTTATTTTATTTGATGTACTAGCTGATGTGTACCCGGCTTTGCTTGGGATTTGGAATAAAGGTATGAAGTTGTAAATTCTTGCTTATCATTAGGCTGTGGTTTTAGAAATTTCGTGTAAACAGTGACCTTCCTCTTGTTTTGAAGGTGAAGTATGCAAATTTCATCAAGCTAGGAATAAAATTGTAGATTTGTGACAAAACAAACGCACACCACCCGGGTGTGTATTTGTTTTGTATAGAAATTTAATTTTATAAATTTAATAAAAAAATATGTTGTCCCCACAAGCGGAAAATTTTTGCATTTCTGTTTGTATACGAATATTATTTGCTGTGCAAAACAACTGGTTATACTAAAAACAACTCATATCAGAAGGGTGTGCTTGAGCTAACACCATAAATAACTTAACTAGTTTACATATTTCAAGAAATCGCATTAAACCCTCATTAATCTCTCAATTTTTATTTTACGTCTTTTTAAATGTCTTTTTAAATGTCTTTTAAATCTTATTCTTATATAGCAAATGGTGTTCCACAGGGTTCAAAGATAGGGCCTTTATTGTTATTCAACGTAGGCCATGCAATCACATAATATGCTGGACAATCATATGATAATTCTTTACCTCCCAAAGACTGAATTGGGTATATCATGAGGAATGATTATCAAATGACGGGACATTGGAGGTACCCCACCACTTTTTCGACGGCGGTATAAGGTGGCTGATAGTCCTTCCTTCACCGCACACTGATGTGTGTATAAACGAAACACTCTATATTTGTGTATAAACAAAGCTAAATTAATTTTTTTAACGACTCTAGTCCCTTCAGTGTCCCGGCATACAGTAGTAACAGGATAAATTACATACCTACTATCTACACTTATTTTCCAAAGAAGTATAATCTTCTTACTCTGGATTTATAAAACACGCTAAATAATAATAAGTGGAAAGAGAAAAGTACGGATAATTCAAAAATAAACAAATATAATAAGTTGTAAATAATCAAAATCGCCAGGGCAGCTTCGCTCACAGTAACTTAGCAATTCATTGAGAATGCTTGTAGCGTCAAGCCTGGCAGTAAGCTAGCCAAACGACTATCGAGTGCATTCTTGAAGAAATGTGAGATGAAGGAGAGAGGAGTGACTCCCGAAGACCCTACAGAATGAATTAAGCCTCGGGATCCCGGAGGAGGAGCGAAAGGACATCGGTCCCGCATCACAATTCCTCACGGATGAGCTGACGTTGAGGGTTGGCGCTAGTTGATAGTGAGATAGATGCATCGGAGTGTGTTCACCTGACAGTACAGCTTCAACTTCAACGGACAGGTTCAAGGATCGGAACCCCGACTTGAGACAAATAAGATGAGAGGAAACCGACAATCATTACTTTGCTGCAGTGCGTAGAAAAATATTGAACCAGTATGATATGGCCTTGTGTCTGGTAAAGAATGGCTAGTCTAATGTTTGTACATGTTTTCAAATTTTTCATAGTAACCTAATGAAACAATATCATGCCCAAGTTTGTTATAAAAATTATGACAAGCAAATTTAAATATTTAACAATTTCAATAGACACAAGGGGGCAGTCCAAAAAATTACTAGACTTAAAAGTACGCACGTGTCAAAGATGTAATATTCAATTTCATTGCCCAATTACAATATAAACACAAAGCTTAAAATATCCCGGAGTAGTCATTGATGAAAATCTTAAATGGGACCTACATAGTCTTCTAGATTTTTTCAAAAATATAAGAAGTATGGCAAACAATGAGACAACGAATAAAAGTCCACTTTGCATTATGTCAATCTAGAATTGAATATAGAATTATAGAATGGGGATCTGCCATATCTAAGTAGGTACAGAACCTAAATATAATTTAAAAAGGAATAATAAAAACCATACTTAAAGTACCCATAAGAATGCCTTCGACGGAAATCTTCAAAAGTTTTGATGCACCAAATGCACTCCAAATATATCTCCCATTAAACCGCGTATTCATGACACCAGATCTAGTCAAAATGACATAAAATGTTATAAAACAACTTTCGGACAAAGAAACTACGTTAAAAAAACTCTCCAACATTCTTCTCCCAGATGTGAAACAAATACTCGACGACCTCCATGGTCGAGGGGTAAGGCTCTCGACTACAAATCCGACGGTCGCGGTTTCAAATCCCGGCGTGCGCAAGTAAATTTTATTTAATTAATTTGTGTTGTTTCACAATTAATTAATTTTATATATTATATTTGCGCACGTTCCAGAGTGGAAGATACTCTCAGTATTGCCCTGGTGAAAAACCACCATTCAGATTTGAAAAGTTGCTTGAAATGGCTTTTAACCGTGTTTGGTGACCAGATCTGAATAGCCAGGTATTTCCCCACCTTCCTCTTCCCCTTCTCCTTCCCCTCCCCAATACCTTCAGCCTTACAACATTCCCCAATTGAGGATGCCATAGTCTCACTGGCTCTAGACGGTTGGGAGCAGTTGGGACTCTTGTGAGGTATGCATATAAAAATAAAAATAAAATAGAATGGTGCAAGTCAAGAGTAAAAGTCTTGTTGAAAGAGGTCAATGAAACAACATTAAAAATCACACTAAAAACAACATGGAAGACGCACCTAATTACATAAAATCTAAATAAATAATTCTAGTCCTCCTCAGCACAGGACCTCCTAGCGAGGAGGATTAAGAAAAACAAAAAATGATCAAATAGTTAAAAAAAAATTTTTTTCATTTCAGTTTAATTGAAATATTGGCATTTTAAACCCCCATGCCGATTCCTAGCGGGTTAGAAATAAAAATATATTATATTTGCTCATATTGCACAAACGGTCAAGATATTCAGCAATGAAGCAGAAAATACTTCACAATGTTAAATTTATCGGCAAAACAGACTATTTCGCAGCTCACCCAGCGAGGCAAACAAAAATCTGATTAGTGAAACTCCTTTCTATTAGCTGGACCGCTCAAAATGCTTGGATTAAAGTTCTGCGTCGTATTGTTCATGTTGGCTTTATTTTCTCTGAGTGTGAGTATATATTGACATACATAAACTACCAAACATATTAACAAATAAGTTTAGTTGGCAAATAGAAAGTACAATAAATAGTCTGATAGTCAAATAAATCGTCTCCAGTCTTCAGACTTCCCCATACCACTCCATTCTTCATCCATAAAATTAATTCACCTCTTCTTCGATCTGCCTCTACATTGCTTCCCACGTGAGGCACCCACCTGGTCATGTCTTTTGGTATCCTGTTATCTGGTAATCTTTCCACATTGCTAACCCATGGCACTATTTGGATCATAATACGAGTCATATTGAGTTGATTGTCAACGTTCACCATGATGAACAATGCACGAATACGTAATATTAAAAAAAATCCAAAATTGTCATGAAAACTAAAACATTGTATTTTATTTGATAGGATGCTACTCCTCGAAGAAAGGGCTACAGAATAAGAGGTTACATTCGACGAATCCCAACAAACGAAGTTCATTATATAAAAAAAGACGTATCCGCTCATTACGAATCAATGGAACACGTTATCCCGTGCAAGCCAAAACACGCTAAAGAAAATGCTAATGCCGCAAGTGATTCTTCATCCAGTTCCATAGTAGAAAATAAAGTTGCATCAGAATCTGAAACCATACCAACACCGAGTGCTAGTGCGATTGCTGCATGTACTGCTGCTTCATCAAATGCTAAAGTTATTAAAAAACGGGGCCCTTGCAAGAAATGGAATCAAAATCTAGCTGCCGGCGCTGAAGGTGTTGTTGTATCAAGTTCTGCAAGCGCTTCTGCTTCTGGTGCTAGTGATTCACCAGTCTCTGATGTTGGTTCATCATCTAATATCACCGATGCAACTAATGGCGATTCTTCAACAGACAGTGTTGGTTCGTCATAGGGTTCAAGTACGAGTGCGGCTGCCTCCAGTGATGATTCCTCATCGCCAGCAAACAATGCGGCTGCTGCTAGTTCATACAACTAAAATCAGTTGAACACGTTTCAAGAAATGTTTTCATTTCTTGAAAATTTTCTAAATCATTTCATTGATCAATTAAAAAAAAATCCACTTAATGACATTTAGTGATATATTTGTAAACTTCTATTCTTTGAGACACAGTAAAATACCGTTAAGCCGTTTAGAAGACTTTTGACAAATACCTCAACCATTTAATTTCCTACCTTCCCTGTGGATTGTTTTATTGTAACTGACTTATAAACACGTATGTCTAGAAAAATCCAAAGAGGTTTTTCTCAACTTCATCCGACATAATATTAATTTTTTCGAAGGAAGCAAACACTTTGGGGTGTGACATTATATATTAAATGAAAAACACAATTTGTAAAACACCACTTTTATTGAATTAATAACTGTCGCCAACCAGGTTTCACTTCACCGAAGCTTCGTCAGGGCTTATTATTAACTAAAGATAATTAGATACAGGCACATATATATACATAAAACAATGAGTGAAAGAGATATAAAATGAAAGAAAGAGACACATATAGAGTGGGAGGGGAGACATTATTTAGGGAGGGTAAGTGGGGTGGGAAGGAAAAAGGAGGGGGGGAAGGAAAAAGGAGGGGGGGAAAGGGAGGGGGAAACAGCTGAGATTACCGGAATAAATTAAGTATGGGACTATTAGTTAAATTAATTTGGTTATTAATAATGTTTAAATTATTATTAACTGCTTTTTTGATCTCGAGGGCTTCTAAATTGTTTAATCTTAGTCCAATTCCATTTTTATGTAATATTTTAATACCCGAGTCTTTATCGAATGAGTGATCTGATTCTATTAAGTATATATGTGCCTGTATCTAATTATCTTTAGTTAATAATAAGCCCTGACGAAGCTTCGGTGAAGCGAAACCTGGTTGGCGACGGTTATTAATTCAATAAAAGTGGTGTTTTACAAATTGTGTTTTTCATTTAATAAAAATATTTTTATTTGCATATTCAGTTTTTCAATTCCGATTTGAGCTGATTGTAGGATGCTCTTGAATATAATTTCATATGCTGAAGCAAAATACAATAACTTGCTTACTGCAATTTGAAATGACTTAAATTATAATGTCTTGCCTCAATATAATTTGCGATATTGTTGTTATGGTTAGCAAAAGCAAATAACATAACATCATTCCTTAGATATTTAAAGCATGATATGTTGCTACATAAATTATTTTTTTTTTACAATGTTACAAATGCCGTTTAGTTTAATTAATATAAATAAGGTCCATTTTACACAACATACACAATTAGTATAATAATAAAATATCTCAAATTGATAGCTAAGTATTGAATGTTTCTTTAATCCAGTTACAAAGAACGGTGCATTTGGTTAAAATATTCCATATTTGGCTGCACAATGTAACGAAATCAAAACTCCGTTCAACCGATTGCTGATATTTAAAATACCAAATAATAATTCTATCAAACAATAAAATAATCTTGATCTTGTAACTAAATAATATATGAGGTGTATAGAAACAAAGACGGCAGGTCAAGAAAGCACCGTTCCAAAATGAATTAATTATGAGAACAGATTAATTGTGATCAATCAGAAAGTTTGGTTTTTAATTAATTCATCATTACAGCATATTCCCCACCTTCCTCTTCTCCTTCCCCTCCTAATACCTTCAGCCTCACAACATTCCCCAATTGCGGATGCCATAGACCCACTGGCTCCAGATGGTTGGGAGCAGTTGGGACTCTTGTGCGGTATTCATATATAAAAAAAACTTATTTGATTAAAAATATTAGATTTAGCCAGCTCCCTCCCGGGTCTGTATGAAATCAACATCGCCCGCAAACACCAAGAATGCGGGCATTGGAAGTACTCAACACTGCTCCCGCACTGCACCGACCCATGTACGAGTGCCAATAGAAATATATGGAATGGAACGCTCAATATCACGCATTCTTACCTCATCCGGTTTATGTTGATTCCTTACTGACCCATGAGGAAGCGGCCTCGAGACAAACGTGACAGTGTGTACAATATTTCGTAAAAAATGCAGCAGTTATCAAACGTACCAATCAGAATGCAAGAAATGGATTTTTTCAAAATGGCAAATTCAAATAAAAAATATTAAGTGGTAGTGTCATGTTGTATTGTGTGTTTAAATAAAATGGGCAGTGGTATAAGGTTTGCAACAAAAACTGACATGCCAGTTATAAAATCACTGTTTTACATTTTTCTGTTTGGCTGACACCGATAGTGCGGTGTTTGTTTCTATACACCTCATATTTACTGCCATTTAAAAAAGGCGCATTAATGGATTGCCACAACTGTAGGTTGATTGATGTTTGTTTGTTCGTTTGTTTGTTCCACATAATGAAGTGTCCAACTATTGTACCTAATGCAGGACGGGAACTGTGAGTTGAATGTGTGCATCTTTCAGAGAACGTAAACGCGGAGCCACAGAGTCAGACAAGAGGGCGGTCAAAGTATTCCACTTACCAGAATAACTTTAAGACCGGGCGGAAGTCTAGTTCTCTCATGAATCTGTGCGGTAAGCTGACTCCACCCAATTGTCAACCAATGCTTCACTGATCTCGTATTCTATTACTGCTCGTGCATTGTGGTGCTGCGTGGTGTGTCATATTATTCCTTTTCTTTCACTTTATGTTGGTGGTTGGGTTAGCGGTTCTCCACTTGGTAACGGATACAACTATTGTAGCTTATGTGTTTATTATGTTCACATGTTGTATAATTATATTATTAGTGGCATGTTATAATATTATTGTATTATACATATTATATTGTGTAATGGTGGTGGTATTATTATGTTGCACTCTCTGGGTCGCACTGGGATCGAGGATTTGTATTCCTATCAAACTATACATATGCATATTTAAATAAATCCATAAAATTGTAATTAATCAAGATTTACGAGAATCACTAAAATTTAATGCTCATCACTTAAATTGGTAGAAGGCTGCCACAGGAGAAGGATTGACATTATTCGCTTTTCTTCGTGTAATGTTTCTGTTATGGCTTTATTCAGTTTGTTTCAATCAAAGTCCATCTATCAATTTGATTTGATAAGTTTTACATAGGTTATTCTTTCCCTCACAGTTTAACACAAAACTAATTTCATTTATCTTCTTGTTATTTATTTACATTCCCTACAATGCATCGGCTGAGTACTTAATTGTTCTTACAACACTTTCCTAATTTACAGCCCAGGGTTTTAAAAATCAGGTTATTGTATATTTGAAAGTAATTGTTATAATTTAATCATTTTACTTTCTAAGAAAATGCCCGATTTTTATGATTTAAACAAAAGTAAGGATACAGATAAATAAAATGGACACCAAACTATCTAGTAAGTCGATTTGCCTAAATTTGCTGTTAGAACAATTAAGTACCCAGCCGACGAATGGTCTTTTTGTTGTTTGTATTCTTAACTGGTTCGCTGCCACCATTCCCCATCGGCAATGTTTGGGTTTATGTCCTCAAAATGTAGTGGAAATAATGTTGGAGAAAAAAAAAACATAAAATGTATGTATACATGGTGTTATTTATCTTTGTACCTATATAAAATGTAATGGGCTCCTTGCATATTATGTGAGGATTTTTTTTTTAAATCTTAAAAGAATTAGAAAGAAAATATATACATTGTCTGTTTTTTTTTTGCATTATAACAAGCATGTAAAACACGTGGCCCACAACGAATATATTTGCAGCCCTCGGCCCAGCCAATGCAAAATGTCCGGTAGTAAAAGAGAAGTTTTAAACCAAATTAAAGCATTCAAATGTATGCTAGTTCTTTGAGAAAACAGTTGAAAAGTGAAGATTTAACACACAACATACTAATTGAATTTGAAACAAGGTTTCCAGATTTAAAATTTTTGGAAGATAAGTTTTCTTTGTTTCTTCAATTTTATCGATAAATGTAGAATCTAATCCCGTGCGAATTCAGTTAACCGAGACCCAGTGCAATTCGGATTTGAAGATGTAATTCAATGAATTTGGGGTGCCTGAATTTAACAAATATTTGTCAGTCAGGTTTGAAGACACTCACAAAATTTGCATATGAAATTATTTCCATATTCGGAAGTTCTCCCGAAGTAAGAAAAATTGTAGCAGCAAAGAGATAATAATAATACTTGGATGACTTGTATAGTGCCATTTTTGTGAAAAATCACCTCCAGGAGATGTGGAAGAAAAACATACGTTTTTACCATTTTTCTATAAATATTGAGGTTTTGTTTTTATGCGTCCCACACTAACTTAGACCTTGTATATTTGACCTGTGAAAGATTCCGAGTTTGACATGCTTGCATTACAACATAGCAATGTACGACGGTTTAAAAAAATATATATTTTGAATTGTTGTGCGGGTACCGTTTCAAATGACCTTTTGTGTGGCAATACAAAATATAATTTTTTTAAACTGTCATGCATAGCTTTGTTGTCCTGTAAAATAATAACGAAAATTTACATGCATATTTTTTTCTCTATTTTTTAAGATAATTTTTTTCTATGCTCCTAAGCCCAAGCCTATTAAAAAAATCTTGCATGACTTGTTTTAAGTCTTAATTTGATATGCGTCCTATGCACATTCTATTGTATTATGTATGTTAATTTAAGAAATATTATTTTTAATATATTTTTATTTCCTTCCTGATGTGTAACCACAGTTTTTTTTTCTCTATTTAATGTAATACATAATAACTAGCACAATTTCATGCAATCTTTCAACCCTTTTGTTGTTTTTAAATCAACTAGTCTAAGAAAACAGCTTTCATTTAATTTGTGCATGAGAGCATAGAATGCAATATATCCATTAGATTATTATTATTTTTTTTTTTCTACAGTTAATATTATTTAACAAACATTGTGTACCTAAACAACTCCTATAAGAAATAAGTGTTACATAACATTTCAGAACTAGGTGAGGATTGAGATTTATTCTTAATATGTAATAATTAATTACCTAACATCTTACTAATGAACTCCACTGCACAATTTACCCGTGGACTTGAGTCGTTTAATATTTGGTTTACTTTAATAGCCAGATTGAACTTCTTCATCTTGGTAGTTAAAATTTAATTTGCGTTAAATTAACGTCTCAAAATATCAAATACGTTTTCCATATTGTATTTTATTAAATGTTTCCCACTATGCTCCAAATCATCTTACTTTTGTTTGCTTTACAACACATTTGACTGCTTTAAAAAGTAATTATTGTCGACAAAATAGTTCAGGCTTAATTTTTGTTTTATTCTTATTCCCTTTTTCACCTTTGCTTTAATTACAATTTTATTGAAATTAGATGATTGATTTAAAGGATGAAAGAGATATTTTAAGTGGATATAATTTAACATAAATACTAAATGATTCTGAAATAAGTCAGGGAGACATTTGAGTTTCCCCATCCACATATATATTTTTCCCGTAGTTCATTAAAATCCCGTCAGTTGTATCAATTTGACAATTTACCTTTTAACACCATGGGTCTAAGTCTTTATCTTTTAACATGAATTGAACATGCGTTACTGTGATCGTTGACTGCGGATTTCGCCAGTTCTTACTTGTTAGAACAGTGGAATATGCAGATAATATTCATTGTAACGCCCTTTAAAAGGTAGACCTAGGCTGGGGTTGTTTCAATAGACATCACATTTAATGACCATCAAATCGAGGATCAGCGTCATTTTATATTTAAGTGGTCCCCGTTAAATGCCAATTCTTGGCCTGTTTCAGCTTTTGATCAAATTGTGATGAACTGACAAGTAAAGCAACATGATTGTTATGCTTGACACCTGTATGCAATTTGATCTAAAGCTAAAACGGGCCGAGAATCAGCCTTTAGCGGGGACTGTTCAAATGCCAAAATTTAAAAATGACACTGATCGTTGATTTGAAGGTCAATGAAATGTGACGGAGTTTGAAACACCCCATCCTAAGGGCACCATGTCCAAAACTGACCCTAACCATTAGATTAACATTGATTAAGTTATTAATGGTGTGATTGCCATGTTTGTATGTGTCTGCGTAATGCATGCCCCCGTGTTTGTGCACACTTGTGGCTGTTTGTGATCTTTGGGCTCGTTCTGACTCACGTTTGGCACAGATTCGGGTCTGGGCCGGGCCACCCCGCCCCGGCGGGCCCCCTCGCCGGGCTTGCGCACCCTGCCGTCCCCTTCGGGCCCGGGCTCGCTGCCACCCGGGCTGGTCACCAAGCGAAGGACCTTCGATGACGGATCCAGCGACATCAGCTCGACCCCCAGTTCCATCATGGATTATTCAGGTTTGTATTTTGTAATATATATCAAATCATTCAGAACAGACATCGTCTAAATGCCCATGTTGGCGGCAATAAAATTATTATTATTATTCAGATCGGTTAGGCGGTTTAAAGCGTCGGGTTCCCATTGCGGCATTGCAGGTTCAATCCTTTACTACTCTAAGTCCTCCATCATTGCACAAACAACATTTTCCACTTATCATGATGGTAGTAGGAGGAATTCAAATATTGTCATCTTATCCATAACCTGGGAATGTTTGTATTTCTTTAAAAAAGAAAACATTGATGTATACATACATTATATATCAATCAGTGGCCAGTCGGTGGCTGAGTTGGAATTGCGTCTGGTTCCCACCCAGACGTGAGCTTAATTCCTTGGCTAGCTAAGCCCTCTATCACGACGCAAGCAATATTTTTCACTTAGTGCGATGGTAGAAGGAGATTTTCAAATATTGTCAGGCCATTCGAAACCCGGATGTATTTGTCTTTCTTAAAAAAAAAATATACACATATCGTCAAGCGAATGCCAAAGTCGAGAATCTGCAAAAGCATCATTTATAGATACCGATGTTTGAGATTTTTGAACTGTTATCAAAAATCGATTTATGTTATTAACGCATATGAAGCTGGTTTAGTAACAACATAAATCAATTTTTCACGCCAGCTCGGAGACTTCAAACCTCAATATCTCGAGGTAATGTTTTTGCAGATTACATATATTACAAACTGTGAGGATTGCTTATTTGTCAATTTTTATAACTTCGATCATAAAATATATATTTTGATCAGTTATTTTAGTTTCTTTATTTAAAAGCATCACAATATGTACTTCTGCTGTCCATAGAAACAGCAAAGCTGTGCACGCCCCAAGAAAATATGAAATCAGTTAATTCCATAGCTTTATAGCCTTTATAGACCTAACTTGTATCTGTTATGCCACCAATTCCCTCATCATTTTATATTTTTAAAAGTGCATAATAGGTTTATTTTAATACATGTATTAAATTTGACATTAATGTGAACTCATGAACTTTAGGTATCGAGCAACAGTTTTTATCCCGTCTTCATAAAATAGTGAGCAAAATTAAATTAACGTGTCCTACTTTGGCTATGCATGATGTTACGTTTTTCATAAACTAACGGTTATTTAAACACTAATCTAATGAAGTATTTATTGTCTTTGCATTTTTTGATATGATTGGCTGCTAAACAATAATGCCTCGCCATAACAAAATTATTCGGCAGATAACAAATTTGTTAAGTTTATAAGAATGATGTTAATAATTTTTATTAGCTCCAATATCAATAAATTATGTAGTTACCACTCAAACTCTATAGGTTAACCATGCTGGTACATTTAGGGGCACTTTGCAATAAAATTATATGTTTTCATATTCAGTTACTTTCAATTTAACCTACATCTCTATGAGCTTGTAAACATGTGTTCATTTTAAACGAAAATGTATGACTTTCTAAAAGAGTGACTTAATTTTTAGTGCGCCGAAATTACCCATCGGATATGCAAAATTTGTATCAGTTGAACGCCGGCGTATCCCATCAGCAATGTCAAAAAAATAATTTCTCTGAATATAAGTAGCTATTCCGGGCAAGCTACTTATGATATATATATATATATATATGTATATTTTATATATATATTTCAACATAATTTTGCAAAAAAAACAAGTTATTATGAAAATAGACTGGTGGGCAAAGGTTAAACGCTCATTATTAATGTATAGGGATACATTAGAAATGCGGTGAAAAAGTTCAAGTAATAAAGCTATTGAAGTACTTAATTTAAAAAATATAGTGTCAAAATTAGTATGGAGTATAAATGTAGTAGTGCTATTCACTACAACAACTCTATATTCTTGGCATAAATACTTAAATTTAGTTAATTTATGAATACATACTCTAGTTAACTCTGCATAGAAACCCCAAATGCTGCATTTGACACATAACATGAAAAGAACCGCAATGTGTTCTCTGATGTAAGAGATATATCCCATTTTCCTATGCAAACGTATTCTAGTCCTAAATTAAATACTTCAAGCCAGCCATCTTACATAATGTCAGTATGATAGAGAAAAAAATTTAGGTTGGAAAAAAGGCTGCAAAAATTTATTTATTAAGGTAAAAATACAGAATAGTCATGTTTCTCATTCTGTATTGTAATCATGGCATACCATTTGAATGAGAGTTGTGTATTTTTTTATTAATTTAATCTCTCAAAAGATGTATTCTCTCTGTGAGGTAAAGTTAGTATTATATTGAATTAATTTAATGTTTAACCTTAATTAATGACTTATCCATCTCCAGGTCCCCGTTTGTACAAGCAGCCGACCACCAAATCGAACCGCAGCATAGTGCTGAACGCAGTGGAGTACTGCGTGTTCCCGGGCGCCGTGAACCGGGAGGCCAAGCGCCGCGTGTTGGAGGAGATCAACAGCTCCGAGAGTAAGCACTTCTTGGTGCTGTTCCGCGACGCTGGCTGCCAGTTCCGGGCGCTCTACTCCTTCTGTCCTGACCGAGACGAGGTCTACAAGCTGTACGGCACAGGCCCCCGCCAAGTCAACGATCGGATGTTCGATAAGTTCTTCAAGTGAGTGAAATAATCTAAAAAAGTTTTTTTTTAGAATCTCAGCTTCTTGCTTTTACTTCTTTAACCCTAGTAATCTTCTAAAAGCACAGTATGATTTTCATTTAAATTAGCCAATAAGTTTGCTCTATTTCACTCGTTAGATCTCTAAAGCAGTCATCGATAAGAAAGAAGTCCACAAATTTTAAGATATCAGTGAAATCTCTGAAATTTGTAGGACTTGAATTCAAGTCACACGCTAACTACGGAGATTTAAATTGAGACTGAAATTTTAGTTTCTGGCATACAAAGGGTTAAAGAAGAAAGATAAGTTTTTAGTACTAGCCTATTTTGGTGCCAATAGTGTCAATAGTTTTTTGTGGTTTTTACGTTTCTTCCCAAATGGTTTAATGTCTAATATTCATATTTATTTGACTTAAAATAACACATGTACTTTCGTTAGATGTACTCTAATATAAACATAATATGTCTTACACACAAATTTTTTACAGTTGTCATTATATACAATTAAGAATTACAAATTGCAACATTAAAAATTGCACTTTACATATTTCATCACATCCTTTTTAAATTTCAAAACATATAAAGTGTACAACTGCAACCCTTACATTAACCACTTCATGCTTTTGAACGAGCAGTGTTTGCGGGCAGCGCATGTGTCGTACTGCGCCAACCCGAGCACAGCTTGCATGTTTCGACTTGTTTGCGTTACATAAGATAAACGAACTGAGTTCGTCAGTTGCCACTTGATGCTCATAGAGGTTTACGCAATTTCTTCTGTTTTAACTAATCATAGTTAGATTTGTTTTTATTATTATTATTTTTTAATTATTATAATTACACTTGTTTTTTTTTTTCATATTAGGTTAAGTTTTTTTTTTTTACATTTTTTAATGTTATTCTGTTTTGTTTTTTTTGAAGTGGAAAACTTAAATTATGTAAACTCTTTAAATAAAAAATAAAATAACCTGATGTTTTTAGTTCTATTTTTGTGAAAAAAAAAACCAAGCATGAAGCGGTTAAGAAAATATGCACGCTTGTGTAAGGTAACACGTCTTCTCACAATCAATAAAACATCTATTTTTTTAAGAATGGATGTGAAGGGTAGTGTTGGGTTGTCAAGTTAACGGGGAGAGGGACGTCGGAGAGTTATTATTTATTAATTCAAAATAATGATATATTATTATTACGCAATACGATAAACATAATGTTTTTAAATAGAAAAATATTTATTAAATATTTTATAAATTTACATAGGCTTAGCATTTATCAAAATCCAATCAGAAATATTACTTTTTTTCTGACCGTTCCCATTGTATGTTTTACAAAATATTTAAAATACGAATATGATTTTTAAAGTGGAGAAAAGTATGTTTAATAATTTGTCGTTGCGTTTTTGTAAATAAACGTAACCAAAAATTTGTAATCCGCATTACAAAAAAAAAAAAAAACAATATATGTATTTATTTTTTTTTTATCAATTTCCAAACATTGTTTTGTTCACCTGTAAAATAGTGTAAAAATTAGATGCATTTAATCTATTGCCATCTCAGTGCCGATTTTATATCGGGTGTTATCGATAATCATTATATTTACCAGCTATTTCTAATTGTAGCTCCACACCTGAATGAAGAGGACTTATTTACAAACTTTTAGTAAACCCTTTCAGTCACCATTATCCAATATATGGATGTAAACCTTAGATTTTAATATTGGTATGTATTTATTTATTCCAGATACAATTCAGGGAGCAAATGCTTCTCACAAATCCACACCAAACACCTCACAGTCACGATAGACGCATTTACAATCCACAACTCTCTGTGGCAGGGGAAGAAGGTACAACTGCCCAGCAAGAAGGATATGGCGCTAGTTATTTAAGTTGCAAGTTGAACCTAGTCGCCTCGAGTCAGCATCACTTACACACATCTTCACATGCTACAAACAGATCACATTGGTCTTACCTTTAATTTATGATGCAACCAACAGATTTTCAGCGTGCCCTGTACCAACCGACACTCGCTGCTCCGAAAGTTTGTATCACAAACACCCGCCCAGTTACCCTTGAACGGGAATGGCGGAGGAGATTTTATATGACTCAATATTATGGTACATTAATAAAGTAACACTAATGTTTTTATTACATTGATAATTTTTCTATTATCACTAATAATTATTAAAATGTTTCTGTCTAAAT
This sequence comes from Halesus radiatus, assembly GCA_022606495.2. NCBI lineage: Eukaryota > Metazoa > Arthropoda > Insecta > Trichoptera > Limnephilidae > Halesus > Halesus radiatus. The sequence continues at coordinate 49,523 of JAHDVE020008769.1, read as the reverse complement.
AACCAAATGTAAACTTGTTTTTGCTTCTTTGAGGAGAATTATAGTAATTTATTAATTATATAATATTCAAAATGGCGTTATTTTTAATCCTCTTACCGGAACACGATAAAGGATCGCATAATATTGTTCTGAAATCTGTTTTTGAAACAATATTATTAATTTTGTATTTTTTATATTAAATATAAAAAGCCATCATATAATATTATTCGCTGTAATACACTTGACCGTCGTATTACTGAATCTGCATATTATGCTTGAGTCCCCTTAGACCTACTTTAATTATGTATTATTAACTGTTGTCCTTACATCATTTCTAGTAATAATGTTTGTTATTTGTTTGTACAGAAAATGAATGAATAATGGGAGGATTGTTTGAAGGTGAGATTCTTTTAAAAGGATTAGGCTGTTTTATGGTTAGTCAACTAAAGTTTGTTCTTGATTTAACATTCTTTATTAAATAAAATATTTGAAACATTTACCAAATTTTTATTTAGTTTTCAAATGGACCAGAATCGTACTGAACGATCCAACACATTTCTGAGATCAAATTATATAAATTGAATATGTATATCAATGAAAATATTATTTTTATTTCATGTTTAGTCAATGTAAAATGGCCATTAATAAATTTTTTGTATTTGATGAACTTAAATAATTGGCATGTGTGTGTGAAGATGGAATAGCTTGATAAAATATTTTATTTTCCTTAATTACAAAATGATTACTCAAAACCACAATCTGCCAAAAACGTAATTAGTGCGTAGTAGATTGAGGACTGATTACAAACAACAGTATGCTACGCTACGCAGGCAGATTGTGTTCAGTATTAAGTAGATTCAATAAAGGAAACACTGCCAACTTAGCTCTATATAACCCATGACAGTAAGTTTAAAGTTTCTTTCGATTAACTAATATAACACTTGGTATTGGATTAGTTGCCATTCACTTTAAAATTATCAAATATTTTGTATTTTGGTTGTGAGAATGCTGTTCAACTCTTCGGTTATTAATGCACTTTTGAAATGTTTGCTCTTGTGTAAAATAGTGTACTGTAACATTTTTTCATTCTCTTATTGTGTGTATGATTTTTCTAATGATGTAATATTTATTTTACGTTGAGGAAGTATGTATTTTCCCACTAGGGTAGAAATCAAATGTTAAAATTGAGTTGAAATAGTTTTATAACGGAGGTATTTTGTCAAAAGAAAGATATGCAAGCGTATGGATGAATAGTGATGAGTGAAGGCTTATTGGATTTCTCCTAGAGAAAACAGCTTCTAACTCATTAAGATATATTTACAGCAGTCGATTGTCTAAAATTCACTTAATCTATTACCATATGTAATTGTTCTACACTCATTTTGTAAACAAAGCTCGGTATCACCGTTTATCCATCTTCCCATAGGGGAGGAGGCGAGATGAGTTCTTATAACATGTCATACAGACGGCAGTGTTTAAATGAATCTCATTGACATAACATAAACATAATATTATGCCTGTGTTCTATTTATCCCCGACACTCGCTTCTAGTGTTTAAATGTAACATTATTGGATAAATTAATTATGTAATGTTACATTTTAGTACATATTTTTTCTAATTGTTTTGTAATACCGAACATCGTGAACATGTTTGTTTCTAATACTAATGATTTCTTCAATCCCTCTTTGAATTTTTTTATTTAAAAAAATTAAAATACTAAATTATGTAATATTATATTTTGGTAATAAAATCTTCGTAAAATTTATGAAAATTTGGTTTGAAACCAATAGTAGGTGAATAATGTGCATCGTAGGCAGAAGACAGAAATGGTCCTCTTTGTTACATGGTCCCTCGACTCAGTCACGGAATGGTAGAACTCACTTTGCAATTTTAAGACGAGCACAAGACGTTTTCATTAAATAATGTGTTTAATTTTCAACTGTACATATAACGGAAGATCTTGCAGTAATGCATCAGTGAACGAACAAAGCATATCTTGGTGAGGTTATCATTTTTTCAAGCTATTTTCTTACAATAGTTACACATTAAATATTTGTGAAATGTATGAACCTCACTATTGAAATCTTATTGTATTTAATTACCTTTGAGAATTCATATTTTCTTACGCTAAATTACCAACGGGTATTTATGATTGAAATAAGCGCCAAGTGTCAAAAGTCACATGAATTATTGATGTTTCATTTTATTAATATATTTTGAAAATATGTTATGCCTCACTAAGATATTACTAAATTTACCTACGTGAGCAAGTCAATACAATGTAATTTTAATTTATTTTTCATTTGAGGGTGTTTTTATGACTTGTGTAAATATTGTGTTTTTTCTACATACAAATATTTATTAATGAAACTGATTTCAGTCTGAACATACTCGAATTATTAATTGGTCATATACTATTGTTTTAATCGAATTTATTAAAAATATAACAAAAGTAATATTAAATTTCATAAAATAAAAATGTTGGTTTTATTTATAAATTTTCTCCGTAGAAGTAATCATCTTTGCTTCTGTGGTAGAAATAATATCTGAATTTTATTAAAATGTTTGTGCATGCATTCATGAAAAAGCCACATAGAATGTCCAATGTCGGCTGCACAGCTGGACTAAGTGTGATAAAAAAGTCTCTGGATTAAAAAAAAATCGGGTAGGCTGTATCAGGGAAGGACGAAGTGGGGTACGGGAAGCGTTTTGTGCATGTTGCAGTGGGTGTATGGGCACTGGGGCTCTCTGTCTTGCTGCCTGAGTCTTTTCACGCCGTTTATGGACCCTATGTGTCTAACGCGGGGGTGTCATAGCTTTGCAACTTTCAAATTTCTACAACAAATATCACCTGTAAGTCTTATAACTCTTGATGAGCACCACTTTGAGTTCAATGGATGACCACTACTATCGACAAACGTTTTGGTGAGCTATGCCCCTGTGAATGCCGCATGCAATGCTAAATTTAGATTGCGTCATGTGTGGTGTGACAATGCCGCTAGCTCCACACACAAAACATGCGTGATCGAGTAATGGTTTCTTTCCTCTACAAATCGATACCAAAGTAAAGCTTGTTACACACGAGGAATATAATATTAATATATATGTGTGGGGGGGGATACGCTCGCCATACAATTTCATATATTACCTGTGTGATGAATAAGGGATTGTATGGCGAGCAACATCCTGAGATAGGCCACGCCCACTTATTATATATATATATATATATGTACAGGTATTACGGTTGCAAAGTCTCCCCAACTATCAATTTAACAAATTACAATCCGTTTTCAACGCTGCGGCAAGACTAATTACAGGCGTATCTTAATACTCCCACATTTCAGAACATCTAAAAAATCTGCACTGGCTCAAATGTCCTGAAAGAATCCAGTTCAAGCTTTGCTGGATGGTATTTAAATCAATTAACGGGATGGCCCCGGCTTACCTATCGGAACTCTGCATCCCAGAAAATTCCAATTCACGCCAGTCAACTCTTAGATCAGCGATGGCATCGGCCATCGGGAGGCTGAAGGAACTAAAGCGCACACCAGATACTAAGTTTGGTGAGCGAGCTTTCAGCGTGTCAGGCCCTAAAGCCTGGAATAAACTGCCATACGATCTAAGAGTGATTAAAGACTCGACAGAATTCAGGTCAAAACTCAAAACTCATCTCTTCGGACAGTCATATCCATGAATGATTCAGTTACCTAATAAACAAATAATTTTATTATTCGTAAATGTAAATAATTATTATCAAAAATCTCAAATAAAATCATGTTTCAAATAAGCACCTACTCTTCTTTTGTCAATAACCTTCTAATGTATATAATACCAATGACAAATAGGATTTAAACAGTAACTTCAATGTCATGCAATGTGCAGTGTTTTCTAATATGTGTCCTGTGCGTGCAGCCATCATTAGTCAAGTCATACCATCTCAGCCCAAAACATTGTAATTTAATTAAGTTTTAATCTGGAGTTCCCTACCAGGTAAGTATGAATTCTGTATATGTACATAATAAGATTAACCCTAGCAAGTAGTATTTGTACAGCGCCCTTGAGGTGATTTTTCACAAAAACGGCGGTATATAAATCGTCCAAGTATTATTATTATTACTATTATTAAAGATATAAGCCATGTTATGGTAACACGTTTTCGTTACTTTAATTTTTATTTATTTATTTAAGTATGTAAAACAGGCAATGCCCCCAATACTTACATACATGCATGTTTACAAAGCAATCATAATTAGCAAACTCATGCAACCATCATTATCTCATAAAAATTATTTGTGGTTTTAGCAAACGACCCTCTACTAACCAAAGTGAAAAACGTTTCACGTCACAATAAAAGCAGTGTGTGTGGTATGAAATTTGTAACATAGCAAATGGCCTGAAATGGTTGCCGAAAAAAAACAGTACAATGGATATTTATGATTTCATAAAACGATGAGGTCATAAAACGTACCCTTACTCGGGCTGAACGAACTCGGGAACCGTAGGACCAGTTTACCGGTATTCTGATAGGTATGTTAAACTATAGGAAATCTTTCAATATTAAAATTATATAAAATTACTAATTATAATTTATTTTTACATTAGAATTAATTAACTAGAAATAAGAACATTATTACACATTTAGATTAAGCTATTTTATAAGTAACCTATGTTGACTATCTTTCTCATAGCTAGACCTAGTTGCCGCTACGCTTCCGCCCAGGAAGCCACTCATCTTCACCCCTCGGAGAGGCCACCCAGGCCCTCTGACCGCAGTTGCTGTAGACTTCCGCCCATGAAGTTACTGGTGTCTGCCCTTCGGAGACCAGCCACAGAGACGCGAGGACTCTGGGCCCTGAATCCTGGATAATCATCAGAAAAAGGAAGTGCCTTCGAACTCTTGTTGTATTCTCCCTCCTCACCGCCCAGTGAAAACAAAGACTTTTATGTAGTATTTAAGACCTGAAGATTAAAAACTTTTCTGTAGAATTAATTCGACGGCCTCCATGGTCGAGGGGTAAGGCTCTCGACTACGAATACGAAGGTAGCGGGTACAAATCCCGGCGTGCGCAAGTAAATTTTATTTAATTAATATGTGCTGCTCCACAATTAATTCATTAAAAACAATATATGTAGTATATTTGCGAAAGTTCCAGAGTGGAAGATACTCTCAGTATCGCCATGGTGAAATACCACCATTCAGAATTGAAACATTGCTTGAAATGGCTTTTAGCTGTCTTTGGTGACCAGATTTGAATAGCCAGGTATTTCCCCACCTTCCTCTTCCCCTTCTACTTCCCATCCTCAATACCTTCAGCCACACAACATCCCCAATTGGGGATGCCATAGTCTCACTGGCTCCAGACGGTTGGGAGCAGTTGGGACTCTCGTGGGGTATTCATATAAAAAAAAAAAAATCAACTTGAATCTTTAGTTCTAAGAATAAAGACTTTCCAGTAGAATTAAGCACTTGAACCTCTAATTTTAATGATATATTTGTAATTAATTAAGATTAACTTTAAATTAAGATTAACCCCTCAAATGTTTCGTCTTTAAGAATAAACGACATATTGTAATGCCGAAAGTGAGTTTTAGTTCCTACCTTTTGCATTACATCATTATATATTATAAATCGTCACTAGTGCTAACACCGTGATATGACGGTGCGTCGGGCAGTTGGTATTATTCTAGGAATAACGCAAAAAGGGAGGAATAGAAATGCGATCTTAGGTAGTTACAAGTAATTTATTTTTATATACGTGGGTTTAGTCTTAAAACTAGAGTAAATCTTAATTAGACAGAATAAATTCAATAAAACTAGATACGCAATTACTTAATTCTACTGTTACTTAATTCTACTGTTAAAGTCTTTGTAGTTGAAATTAGAGGTTCACTGGCTGACATTGTGGGAGGAATTATGATTAGAGTCAGGCACTTCCCTTTTTGGTGATTGATGGATGTCCAGGGTCCAGTGGCTGCGTTGTATGTAGAGTCCTCGAGTTCGCACTACGTATTCGTGTACCTCCGGATCGGGAGTAGGTGCAACGCGGCGATAATCAGAGGCATGGGCGGTCTCCGATGTTGATCTCCGAAGGGCGAAGATCAGTTACTTCCTTCTGGGATGGAAGCGTAGAATTCCCTCGTCGTCAGAGGACCTGGGCGGCCTCTCCAAGGAGCGAGAATAGGAACCTTCCTGGGCGGAAGGTTTCACTTGGCTGTGTGTCCTGGGCGGACTACTGCAACCGACTCTCCGTCCTGGGCGGACTCTTACAACGATTCGTGCTTCCTCGCTGGAAGACTGCACCTGACTCGTGCTCCCTCGGTGGAAGCTTTCACTCGACTCTCCGTCCTGGGCGGACTCTGGCAATCGACTGTCTCCTAGAGCCCACTGTCCTTCCGTCTCCTGTCTACCTGTAGGTATTATCTTTTATTGACGTCCCATAAAATCACAAAGGAATTGCGGAATTTCCCAAAATAGCAGTTAAGATTATATTATTTTAGTTACGATTTTTCCTAACAATAGGTTCGGCTAGCCTTTGTACTAAATTTATTTTATGGCCGGTCTAATCTGGGAATTCCTATTATTTAAAATGCACATTTTAAATCTAAATATTTCGGTGAATTCGGTCAATTATTTTAGGTGATTACAAAAGGCTATATCAATCGTAAGTAAAATAAAAAATAAAAAATCACTTACCATAGACAACCCGGAACTTATTGTTATGCGCATTTGATACAGTTTTCACTATAGAGGGGTCTCATTATATTTCGTGTTGCTTGTTATTATTTCTTGAAAATTATTTTTATCACTGGTAGCACCGTAATCTTAGAAACTAACCATAGAAAATAAATAATGAGATTAAATGAAAATATCAAGATGTCATCCATTTGTTATTAGTCATCTTTTGTAACTTTATAACCTGATCTAGAGCTCATAAATGTTAAAATACTGTCTTAACTGGCTTCGGGAGAGTTCAGTAATTTTTTTATTTTAGTTGTTGGCCATGGGAATTTTCTCAAACTCGTCACCTTTTGATGCAGACGTCGGTAAGTTTTGCTAGACTAGAGAAAGTGATAAACCTTCTGAATTTTGATTGACACTGTTGAAGAGCTATTTCCTAAAATTGAGTCATACGTTGTTTTTATTTTTACGTATTTTTATGCTATTTCACCATTTTACACGGTTGATTTACGTCAGTTCCGAACCGATGTCGCACCATGATTTCATTGACCTTTCTAATAAACGTCTTACACTAAAACAATGACATTGCTTGCGAATCTTTGTTTGTTAAAATCGCTTTAATTCACTCGGTAGCCTTTTTTATTTTAAGGATATGCGGTTTAAACGTTCTTTATTTTGGTTGGTATCGTAATAATAATATATTATGTTTTCATTTGTTTGTTATTGTTATAATATAATGTCAATATATTTTTTCGTTTTCAGAGAAAGCTACAAGTGAAAAGAATACCTCAGAGGAATGGGGGCTTATTTTGGATATTTGTGACAAGGTTGGAACATCTTCCACCAATGCCAAAGACTGTTTGCGCTCCATAGTCAAAAGACTTGCAAGTCCTGATCCACACATAGTCGTTCAAGCCATAACGGTAAGACATTTACTGCTAACATGTGAAGTCTATTGAATTCTTAAATATGCCTCCAAATGCTTCCACAAATCCATATCATGCTTAGCAATACAAGGTTATGCCAATAAACAACAATATGTTTGTTAGTTGTACACATTTAAAATTTGATACTGTTATCTAAAGAAAAGCATTGAAGATATTATTCTTACCGACTTCATAAACATTTGAAAAACAATTGCATTGATCCCATTCATTGTATCTCTGACAACATCCAACCCCGAGTGTGGGTGTGGTGAATCAACCAATTAACTCAGTTAAATCCAACGCTTAATGTATCAATTCAAGTCTTTGACAAAGGCATTGAATTCCTTTTAAAAATGAACTCACTATGCATTTTAAAATTGTGTTTTTTTTGCAGCTATTAGATGCTTGTGTTAGCAACTGTGGGAAGAACTTTCTCTTAGAGATTGCCTCTCGCGATTTTGAAGCGGAGTACAGAAAGCTGCTAACGAAGGCGCAGCCTGCAGTCGCTCAGAAGTTCAAGAGCCTTCTGAAGAAGTGGAGCGACGGGGAGTTCAAGACTGACCCCCAGCTGAACCTCATTCCATCCTTGTTGGGCAAATTGAAGAGCGAGGGACTCGACTTCAACGACGTCACAGACATGGTAACTTCTTTTTCACTTTACTTAATTTTTTTAACCCCTTCTTTCAAAGGGCATAAGTAGTAGAACTTCTTATTTTTTCCATGATCATTCAATTACACTTAACATCCGGGTCTGACTAGTGGAATCTTGTTTGAAACCGACATGCAAAAAAAAAATTTGCAATGACACAGATTATAGAAAACACATATTTTTAAACAAAGATAATGTGGTGTTAAATTTGCAATCAAAATTGTAAAATGATTAAATGAGCATGATTTTTATTACATCAGATTTATTTTGTTATTCTACCAATGTTATGATGCTTCTTAACCCTACTAAATCTGGTGTTGAAGTATGATTATAATCTCATATTATCATTCTACTTTGTAATGTAATCAATTACATAATATATTAGACGCTATTTGGTGCACACCAATAAAGAATAAATTTTAATCATATTTTATGTTTTCAGCCGACTCGCAAGAAGGAATCGAGGACACCAGCTTCTTCTGCAGCATCTTCCACCAAGAAGGAGGAGGAAGACCTCGCAAGAGCCATAGAATTATCTTTACAGGAAAACAAGCAGTCGTCACCCAGAAACTCGGTAAATATTATTATATTTTCTGTCAGAATGTAGACTTATTGATGTACAAATTAATGATGACGGCCTCCATGGTCGAGGGGTAAGGCTCTCGACTACGAATCCGAAGGTCGCGGGTTCAAATCCCGGCGTGCGCAAGTAAATTTTATTTAATTAATTTGTGTTGTTTCACAATTAATTATTTAAAAATAATATATAGTATATTTGCGCACGTTCCAGAGTGGAAGATACTCTCAGTATCGCCCTGGTGAAAGACCACCATTCAGAATTGAAGCGTTGCTTGAAATGGCTTTTAGCCGTGTTTGGTGACCAGATCTGAATAGCCAGGTATTTCCCCACCTCCCTCTTCCCTTCTCCTTCCCCTCCCCAATACCTTCAGCCTCACAACATTCCCCAATTGGGAATGCCATAGTCTCACTGGCTCCAGACGGTTGGGAGCAGTTGGGACTCTTGTGAGGTATTCATATAAAAAAAAAAAAAAAACATGTGTATTTGATTCTGTCAAGGCCAGCCTATGATTGAACACCAAGCACACCTGACTATTTAATTTCTGTATTACACTATTTTTGATGTTATGTATATTATGTAACTTAATGGAATTGAATAATTAAATAAAAAATCTGTGCCAAGGTAACACAGCCAATAATCAATTAAGAATGACAAATGCTAACCGATGAAGTGTGGGTGCTATGCATCACTGAATTTTGTTAACTGCAAACTTTAAATTATTGCTAAATTAAATCATCAGTGAGTGACTCATTATCATAATAAAATTGTTCACAAATATTTTTGATTTTGTATTTATCTCACAATAGGTTATCAGTTCATGTATTTATGTTACTTGCCTATTATCTCTTCCTTATCAATGAAGATATACATTGAGCTTCATCAAAAATTTTGCTATAATTATTTTATTGATACTATTGCGTGAACACAATGATTCATTTTATAACATTGGTGTTGATGACTATTTTAAAATGATTGTATTTTCTGCCTATTTTAGGAATCCCCAATTACCATGATTTCTGAAAATATAATCTACTCTTTGATTAGATAAAGTGGTAGCGGTGTGTATATTTCACCTAGAAAAAAACATCTGCAACTGTTTAATTATAATTTTACGGTATCTTTGTCTTTATATGCCTTCAAGTGTCCAGACATAGGTATCTCAAATATCTCCAGTTTTGCTGATTCTTGGGGGCTCTCGACTATTTGAAACCGGTAGTTTTCTCTGGGTCGTCAGCTAATCTCTGTGGGAAATTTCTGTTTCTTTTTACTAACCAACGGGTTGCCATCCAAAATAATGTTTTGGAATTCTAACGTTCAACCGTTGGTTATGCTACATGCCATGCATCCCTCCCTGTTGTGTTGAGCATGGAGTATGACAGTAGTGACGTCTACCTGCGTCTTTCTATTTTGCAAGGAGATACCTACCATGACTCTTTGTGTGATGACATTTTTTGTAACAGCGCTCTTGATGAGAGCTCATGTTTGCAGTCCAAACAGTTGAATGACTGTCTTTTATAGATTCGTTGGAGGTTATTAACATGAAGAACAATTTGAATTGTTGCAATGACTGACGAGCAAATGGTGAATGATTTGAATACATATTGGTTTATGAATTTAATTTTATGGTTTATGTAGAGTTTGAATGCAACACATTTAAAAAAAAAAATTTGACTTGAACATGAAAAATATATTTGTTGTATTTTTGAAACCATGGCATATTTTTGATAATTTCGCTCTGCAAAATCGGACCATTTTTATAAACCAAAAGGACGAGACATAATTTATGGCTATGAAAAAAAATTAAATTACAATCCAAAAATCAGTTTTAAAAAAAAAGACAAATTCTACTTGTATGGCATAGGAGAATAACGAAACGTATCAAAAATGTTTCATCTCGTAAAATTATTTTTTCCTTGAGTCATCTTATTGATAATTATAATTTTCAACATCAAAGAAAACACCCGAACATTCGTGTTCTTATGCATACCTAAATCTTGTACCATTTGTTTGATATTATTCAACTTTTCAGACCTAAATTATACTTATATAATATAGTTTGACTTTGTGAAAGTTTACACTTTCACCGTTATGCATATAAGCCGCCGAGCCGGAAGCCCGATTATCATGTAATAATATCTGTCGAAATTCTGAGCGGGTAGCGAACTGGCGAATGCTGTGTTAAGTTTTATTGTTTAAGCATGGATTTATCCAACTACCATAGGGTCCGAGATCGCAAAAAGATTTACAAATATTGTATAGTTCCTTTTGGGAAAAATGCTTTTGCTACAACTGCAGGGAAAAGATTTTTCATTGTACAAAAAATTGATGTCAGAAAAAAATGTTGTCCGGCTATTAGATTAACATTTGTTACTCTAAGATGGCTATCAGAATATTCAACTGTCCAATTAAACGGTACATAGACTGATCTAAACAAAATCATTTTTCATATCAAAAAGATTGCTTCATAGTTTCATAAAACAACATTTCATGTTACGAGTGAAGTGTACTGTCAGATGTCAGTTAAAATGTCATAAGTCAACGAAGTCTCACTGTATTGAAAATATCTGTGGAATTTTATGAAAATAAGTAAAGGAAATTATGAGCCGGACATTTTTAAATAGTGACGAGCAATTTTTTTTTGTTATAAAAAAAATATAAGTTTCTAATTGTGGGACTGTAGTGCAAAACTGCCTATTTCCAAAAATAGTTACTTTCCAGTAGAGCCAGAAACGGTACCGACTCTCGCAAGCATAATACTACAAACATTTAAAAAAAAAGATAATAGAAAAAATATTTGAAATCATTGCTGTGATTTATTAACTTCACATTGGATAAATAATATTTTAAATTCATATTCTTAATTATTTTATTTTGCAAACATGACTATTTCCTTTTTATCCTTCTATCTGTCCCTCAAAACATTCAATAAATTTGAAAGTACGGAGAAGATTTTCTTAGGTCCTCTTCCTGATTTAGTTTCCAGCCAGGAAAACAACAAAACAATCCTTTCCCTCACTGTTTTAAAATTTGTCGATTGTTAAATACATCTGTCAATCGTAGGAAAAATAGTGTAATTTGCAAAAAAAAAAATTCTCAAAAATCTATTGGAAATGGTACGCATTAGCATAACATGAAAAATAGTCACTTTTGCGGAAAAAAGATGTATATTTTTTTGCTGGAAAGAGTACGTTTTGTAAAAAAAATAGTGTTTTTTAGGATGAAAAATTAGAAGGATTTTGTCATTTTATCATAAAAAAATAATAATATCAGTCGATTCCTTAGCCTCAAATTACCCTGACTGCATATATAACTCAATTTCACCCATTTTGGAAATAGGCAGTTTTGAATTACAGCCCTGCAATTTTTTTAGTAACATTTTCGTAATATTAGTAGAAACATCTATCCATACGATTTTTTCCAAGTCATTATAAAATGCATGCGAGTGGCTTATTGTTTTGTGGATTAAATGCAGTAGAAATTGAATTTTTTCAATCAAAATTTTATACATACGAGTACATCACCCTTCAATTTTCACAATGTTGAATTTATTCTACTTCTTTATAAGCCTTTTGGCACCCAGATTTGGATATAGGCCTCCATCCAATGTTTCCAGTATTGACGTTTCTTGGTGGCTTGCACCAATCGGAAGCTTTTTTTTTTTGTGTATTAATAATTAACAGATTGCATTAATTTACTATAAACATGAAGAAAACAAGAATGTGTATGAAATTACAAGGAATTACAAGAATTAAAATACATTTTTTGCATATCTCTTGAAATAATAATTGGATTACTTCTAATCAATCACCTCAAGGGAGCTTTACAAATAATAACCTTCAAGGTTTGGTTAACCTTCAAAATATCAAGAGAGATATTATTTAGCAGAACCATACCCCTTGTGATGCTGTGCTGAGCTAATACGTCTGTTCTACCATGGGGCTCTCTGTAGGGCAGTTGGTGAGTATTCTCTCTAAACACGGCCTCCATGGTCGAGGGGTAAGGCTCTTTACTACGAATCCGAAGGTCACGGGTTCAAATCCCGGTGTGCGCAAGTAAATTTTATTTAATTAATTTGTGCTGTTTCCCAATTAATTTATCTAAAAATAATGCATAGTATATTTGCGCACGTTCCAGAGTGGAAGATACTCTCCTGGTGAAAGACCACCATTCAGAGTTGAAACGTTGCTTGAAATGGCTTTTAGCCGTGTTTGGTGACCAGATCTGAATAACCAGATATTTCCACACCTTTCTCTTCCCCTTTTCCTTCCCCTCCCCAATACCTCCAGCCTCACAACTTTTCCCAGTTGGGGATGTCATAGTCTCACTGGCTTCAGACGGTTGGGAGCAGTTGAGACTCTTGTGCAGTATTCATATAAAAATAAAAAAAAACAAGGATGCCACCCGATGATATCTGAGCTCCAACACAGAGTTGATTGTTCAAGTATTAAGATGTTTATGAGTATGTTATTCTGATGGTGATATGACTTCAGGCTAACAGCGCCAGTGGAGCAGGAGCAGCAGCGGCAGCAGCAGCCACCTCGCTGTACCCCAACATGTCCAACGTGACGTCGGCCCCACCGCAGCAGGAGGCTCGCAAGGTGCGCGCCTTGTACGACTTTGAGGCAGCCGAAGATAACGAGCTCACCTTCTTAGCGGGGGAAATCCGTAAGTATTATAATACTACGCTATTAATGTAAAATTGTTTATTGCAGGATGTGGGGAAAGGTATCCCACACATTTAAAAAATTTACATTTATAAATACAAATACAACTGTTCCATGAAAAAAACAGCACAGTGACAAAACAGAACATTGAAGAAAAGTGAAGAAAAAAAAAACACCAAACCTAATCTTTTTCATAATAAATAGAATAATTTTGTTTAAACCTCTGTTTTCAATATATGCATACATATCTACATGTTTCAGAAGCAAAGTTCCCCTCACCAGGATAAACAATATACTAAAAATTCTGACAAGTATAGACAAATATTAGTATTTGTCTATACTTGTCATTATTTTTAGTATACTGTTTATCCTGACCAGGGGAGCTTTGCTTCTGAAACATGTAGATATTTATATTTAAAAAACAGTGGTTTAAACAAAGTTATTCTTGTTTATACTGTTAATAATGACTCCACAAAATCATTACACATCTTTCAAAGACACTAATAATTTTTATTTATGTGTTCTGTTTTATCCCAATACCAAATTACAATAGCGTCTCCCACACGTACACTTCTGACCTCGCTCCTCGATCTTCGCTCCAAAGCGCCCATCAAAACGATCGCCGATATGCCATATTGACCTGCCGGTCGAAACTTTCAATAATTTGGGTAAAAAAAGGTACACCACGCTTCCACGGGCGGACCGATGCGTTGATCGACTGACCTCCGAGCGGAAATGTACATGTAAAGGGATTTCTCAGAGATCGGAGCGAAGTGTGGCGTGATGCGTCGTCATAAGTTAAACATAGCTATCCACTTTTTTTATAAATTTAATGTAAATCATATTTAATAATGTTATTGTTAAGTTCTGCAAGTATTTTTAGTTTTTATTAATGTGGATTAACCACAGTTTGAAAATGGCCTTAAACACCGAAACAGCTGTCACAATAATAAAAACTAAAAATACTTGCACAACTTAATAATAACATTATTAAATTTCATTTACATTAAATTTAAAAAAAATAAATTAAATGGAGTTCTACAAATTAAACACAAAAACAATTAATATCGCTATCCACATTTACCAATTTTGAAACAATTACGTCATAACTACCCTAGGAAATATTTTTTTATATGGCTAACATATGTTGGAAAACATAGACTAATGATCCTTATCGCAATCGAGATAATTAATTACAGGTAGCTGTAGTCTATAAATGTTTGAAGTAAGAACGCGTTTTTCTCTACAACTGCTAGATGGAAGTAGGAAAATTGAGTGGCAATAAATAACTGATTGGATAAAACACCAACTAATTGAAATTAATTTATAACGCTTGAACTTTCAGGATTTATATAAAATTTATCTTATTGCACTCTATTGGTATATATATTTACCGATAGTATCATTCATATATCTATAAATATTCTTATTTATATATGTTCACCAGTTAATAATTATTGATTGCCTACTTAGATTCCTAATAAATTGTGTGCAATTATGTGCATCTCCTTTGCCCCGCATCCTCCCCTTTTTACTTACCACTTCAGTACTATTTGAACCCCTGGCCAACCTTGACCCTGTCACTGCAAATCGTAAGTCACGTATAACGCCGCAATTCACGATGAGTGAAATACAGCGAATACCTACATAAAAGTGAATTGTGAAATTCAGTGGGTTTCCATTCCTTTTTTACCATTTACCCTTTTTGTTCCTCTTCTGATGCAATAATTGCAAGGTCGTAGCTTAGGTCTAGGTATTCGGACTGTGCGTCACTTGCCCTTACACGTATGTTTCAGAGCACGTATTTTAATGAAGTGTAATGTGATCTTCGTTCCGAAGTGTATGTGAAGTGGACGCTAATAGGTCAGCTTAAACATTACATTGAATTTGATGGAAAATAATTATGGTATAATAATATAGTTTGTGAGTGGTGCTGATATCTTATTTATTAAATGTGAATGATTTTACTTATCGATTTTAAGTATTGTGCCATTAGTTTAACATGTAATTTCCCTGAAAACTGTAACATAATTTCACCCCTGTTCAGGCAAATGTCCTCACTAAAAATCATATTTATGAGATGTCGCATTTTGAAAGATTGGAGGTAAAGAACGAATTGGTCTTAATTGGAGTCTAGTATCTTTATAACAAAACTGTTATGCTGTTCTCTATTAAAAAAAAAATCCAAATATATCACAACAGGCATGCACTTATATTGTTCTATTATTGCGCTACATTTGTATGATGATTGTTATTTATTGTTGTGTTATATAATATTGTTGAATTAAACTCCTGCTGACAAGTACTTGCAGTGGGCTTAGCGGGTACAAGTTCCCATTATATGTAATTAATATAATACAATAAAATAAAACGGTTGGTTTGATTTTTAAGTTTATTTAGACTGAAGATTAAAGGGCTAAACTAAAGTTTTCTTTTTTCCCCCGCAGTTCACGTAACGGACTCTAGTGACCCCAACTGGTGGAAGGGCTATAACCAAAGAGGAGATGGATTATTTCCGGCTAATTTCGTCACTTCTGATTTAACGGAACCACAAGCTCCGAGTAAGTTTTCAATTTACTGGTTATTATATTAATATGGCGAAACCCTCTTAAGAGGCTTTTCAAGGGACCAGAATAAAAAACTTCTTATATGGAAAACCTTGTGTTTTTTTTTATTTTTTTCTATTCATCTTAACAATTTTAATATTATAAAAGG
The DNA here is from genome assembly GCA_022606495.2 of Halesus radiatus. Lineage (NCBI taxonomy): Eukaryota > Metazoa > Arthropoda > Insecta > Trichoptera > Limnephilidae > Halesus > Halesus radiatus. The sequence goes on along the minus strand of JAHDVE020008769.1, from coordinate 33,330 downwards.
GTTATGGTACTGTGCCTGTCTCACTAGGAGAATCTGTATTGAGAGCAGGCAAAGTTTACAGTTTATAATTTACAGTTAACAGAGTTCCGTGTTTAAAGAGATATGTAAGTATGTTTTTGGCCAAATGTTGTTTTAGCTTGAGGGATATATAAGAGATTATGCCCTTTAGATATAGTATCGCGAGCAGTTTGGGCATTGTCAAATAGAGTTCCGTGTTTAAAGAGATATGTAAGTATGTTTTTGGCCAAATATTGTTTTAGCTTGAGGGATATGTAAGAGATTATGCCCTTTAGATATAGTATCGCGAGCAGTTTGGACATTGTCAAATAGAGTTCCGTGCCTATTCTTTATTTTGTTTTTGTCTGAAACCTGATGTGCGGGTCTTACTGTATGATGACTTAATATTATTCGTAGGTACTTCAACAATACCGTATTTGTAATCTATGTGTATTTATAAATTATTGTAATATTTTCCAGAATCTGAACGAAAGACCGTCCAGTTTAATGAAAGTGTGGAAGTGAAGAAAATAGAAAGATCAAATTCACCCGATCCCGATGAACCGGTGGAAATAAATGAAGCCAAAATTGATAGATTATTATCTTTGCTGCATGAGGCCAATCCCGAAGACAGCTCTACTGATACCGATGAGATGCTTCAACTTGAAGGTATATTTTGATTTATGATCCATCTTGTTTTTTTGTAGTTACTTTCCTACTAGAGTCATGTTTTACCATCTCATCTCTGAGGATGCGCTGGTAACTATTCTCCATGAATTTAACAATTTAAAGCTTTTGCTTTCAATTTAGAGGTATTTCAGGATCCTAGACGTCTTCGAGATCCATAAATCATTATTTGCTCTATGCTTATGGACACAGAAATTCCAATCACTTGTTGTATAACTTTGCACTTTAACACATATTTCAGGCTTCGTAGATTTCATAATAAGATCTGTTTTGACCATGAGATTACTTTTCAGAATTGTGTTGCTTGAAATATCTTAAGCTGTGTTTAGTAACCAGGTCTGAATGTCTGGGTACTTCCCTACCTTCCTCTTTTTCTTCTCCTTATCAGATCCCAAATTGGGATTCCATATTCCCACTGGCTCCAGGCAGGAGGAGTATGGTGTCACATGAAAACGGAGAAAGATTTCAGTCAAGTGAATAATATCTATTTTACTTTCCCACAACATCTGATCATTCTAACTTTCTTTACATTCTTTATATTCTAACATAAGTTGTCTATTATTCCAGGCGAGGTGAACAGAATGGGCCCCCTGATCGACATGGAGTTGGAGCGCGTGGACCGCAAGCACGCCCGTCTCACGCAGCTCAGTGCAGACCTGGTAGATGCGCTCAACCTCTACCACACGCTCATGAGGGAGCCCCCGCACATGAAGCAGCCACAGTCCATGCAGGGGCCCTACCCGCCTTCCATGCCAGGGGTAAAACATTGACATATTCATAAAGACCTGAAAAAGTCTGATTATTTTTGGGAAAATGTGGTTATTTTTTTTACCAAAAACGATAGTATTTTGCATCAAAAGTGGTGTTATGTTCCCCTTTTGATATTTTCCAACAGAAGTGGTGCATGTTTTTTTGCTTTAAAAATAAATAAATTATGTTATCTTTTTTTAGGTAGGTATATTTTTTTGTTTTTTGAATTATTTATTATTTTTTTTTTAAATCAAAAAAAGAATGACAGTACACGGCATTTTTAACATGAAGTTAGCTGCGTTCCATTTTATAGCTATTCAAGTGTCAAGACCATAGACATAGAACTGTTTAGAACAGTGGTTCCCAAAGTTTTTTGGCCCACGGACCCCTTTTCATAGTGAAAACTTGCCCATGGACCCCGGGTGAAAAACTACATAAATGCTTAATAGAAAAATTACAAATTTAACTTTGATGTCTTCAATGGTAAATGGTGACGTAAAAATAAAATATAAACAAAACATTTTGTTGAAGAAGTATTTATTGAAATTATAACTTTTGTTTAAAAAAAAAAAATAATGGCTTGGATGAAACTGATGGGATGTTATGATCGTATTTATGTCCAGCTTTATGTTTGTGAGTAGCAACCGCAAATCCCCACGAGTACTAATTTCTAGTCGGTTTCTTTTTTTTGTGATGAGGCTCTTGACGGCACTGAATCCACGTTCTACCAAATAGGAAGACGGAAAAGCAATCAGCAGTTTCTATACATAATGCTGGATATAAAATTGGGATCTGTTTTTGTAACCAGAAGTTGTCGTATCCTTGTTTAAACATTGGATTCACTCCTCATTTGTGGATAATTCAATAAGTTGATCCTGTATTAGTATGTATTCATCTGTATTTGTGCTCTGAGTTTGACTACTTGCAAAAGGGTTCAACACCCAGTCAGGAATATCCAAATGAAAAATATCTTCAAATCTTTGGTTAAGGTCCGAATGAAGCGCTATTAAGTGTTGACAATAAGCAAACAAATCTTCATCTCTATTTTGCAATTTTGAAAGATTTGGAAACTGAGAACATTCTCCTCTTCCCAAGTTTTGTTTGTACAGCAAAAGTTTTGCAACAAACGCAGATTTTGATTAAATTTTATGTGTCACCTTGTAGTTTTAAATTAGTCTCGTTAAATCTGGCAAATAAATCAGTCATAAGCGATGTCATTTTTTGAGATAATTAAATTGTGCCGCAAATCATTGTCTTTACTCTTTAGGAATTCCAACACTGAATTAAAGAGCGAATACAAGCGATCCAAACATGCACTTTTAGATAACCAACGTACTTCTGTGTTAAGTAGTAAACGATTATAGTCATCATCATTTTCTAAACATATTTAAGCAAATAATCTCTCATTTAAGGCATTCCTTTTGATTGTATTAACTGCTCTAATGACATAATGTAGTGATTCATGCAAACATTCACTAAGGTTTTTTGCGACCAAATGATGTCGATGAATGACACAATGTAGCGATAATATATTCGGTATAGCTTGTTTTAAGTATGCCAGAAAGCCTCGGTGTCATCCTACCATTGCCGGAGTACCGTCAGTAGCAACGGGGATGATATTGTCAAGGGTATAGCTTTTACATCGAAAAATCTTTTTAATTCAGTAAATAACATTTCATCTTTTGTATCAGTTTCCAAACATTTAGCAAATAACAATTCTTCGGAAATTTTTTCTTCTTTTACAAATCTCACATGAACTAAAAGTAAAGCTTCGTTTCCTGGTAATGTTGACTCGTCATGCTGTATAGAGAATTCAGATGTTTTTAAGTAGTCACATGTAGAGTTTTCTACACACTGAGGTATTTCGTCTATCGTTCTTCGTACAGTATTATTACTCAGTGGAATTATTTTTATAATATTGAAAGCTGGTTTGTGCAACACGGTGCGTATTACCTCACTTACAGCTGGTAGAATAATTCTTCACCAATAGTGTGCGGCTTTCCGGACTTCGCAATCATTAAATAAATACATATTATAAGAAGCACGCAGCCCATTGTCACCTCTCTTAGATGTTGTCCCTACGAGTTTTCGCAATGTCGGTGTTTTCAAATATTTTTCTTTGATTGAAAAAACGTTAAATCCTTTTTTTTATTTTCACTATGGATTTTTATTAAATGTTCCTTAAGCTTAGAAGGCTTCATTGAATCGCTTGACATTGTTTTACTACATAGAAGACACATAGGTAAAGTACTATTTTCTGGTGACGGAATAAAGCCATATTTCATATATTCAACACTGTATTGTCTGCATTTATTCTTCGGCTCACTCATACTGTTATCTGAAAAAAAGATATAGGAAAATATATATATCAAATTTTTTATTTGCAACAAACCGCTGTTAATTATAATAATTTTTTTAAATGGAATGCTGCAATGTAATGCTCTCTTGAATTAATTATTTGAAATGTAAGGATAAAATTTCATGTAAATGTCACATATTGTATGGTGTTCATTTTGTACCAATTAGTTTTCCAAGAAAAATAAATAATTCTAAAATTAATTAACAACAGAATATAATAATACAGTAATTCCAAACATTTGCGGATTTGGTTATTCGCAGTAGTAAACAAAATAAACAAAAATATAAAATAGTAAGCTATAACTTTTAGGGTGCATTATATTAAATTATAAAACCCAATATGTCTAACAACTTCTTTTACAGAATGATTAATAATATATTCTTTAGAAACACATCTGTGTTAGAAAAACTTACAATCCCTTCTTAAGTTTTAATAGAAAAGAAATCCTAAATGAATGTTAAGGGATTACTGTACTGATAACTGTGATGTATAATTTTTTTAATCAACTTAAAAAAGAGTATAACTTTGCTTAAATAAATTTTAATTAAAAAGAGATATCAATTTTACTCAAATATACTTATGTAATGAAAGAGCGCTATCTGCATAACAACACAAAAAAATTATACTTATTTTTGTCCAAGACTAGGAAAATTTGTTGTATGCACTTCACATCACGCATAATACAGAACTAGGCCTGGACCTAATATATTCATAAAGGTATAATTATTAGGTAATACAGCCATCTAACGATATATCGATACCGAATCTACAAATATTAGCATTCAACGACACACACTGTCCCTCCGTCCAGTGCCAAAAATTTGCAAAATCAAATTTAAGGTAAAATCAATAATAATCTCCTGAACCCTGAATACTGATCACCAGAGAACCTGTAGTATATTATATTGATTAGCATTAGAAAACGATTGAGAGCTGCGGGCGGAAGTAGTGCCATCTATTAGACGCCATCGGTATTGCCCAGGCCTACACAGACCTAAATTGTTGATTAGATGTGGGACTCTTATAGTTCATATTGTAGACTAGTTGGTGTAGGTATCGGCTCCACTGCATTCCTGTATAAACCTGTATAGATAGGCCTGACTCAACATGATGCCTGTTATTACTTGTATTTTATGCACCTGTCTATTTTTATATTTTATTGGGACGTAAAAATCATTAATAATTTATTCATTGTTATTTATTATAACTTCCATATTAATAAAAATGTGTCACAATTTTTTTATTTTATATTAAACCTTGCGCGGACCCCCTGACGTTGTTCAGGGACCCCCAAATCAATTTTAATTTTCCACGAACCCCCTGAATGATTCCAGGACCACTTTGAGAACCACTGGTTTAGAACGTATCTTATTTTAAAGTACCAGAATATTGTGTGAATAGAATAATATGATAATTCCCTCCTATTTACACAAAATCGCAAATTTCGCATTATTTGATTGAAAATCTCGTTGAAAATGACGTTTTTTGCATAAAAATTTGCATTATCCCATATGCAAAATTTTCGGTTCTCTACCTATTCATAATAATTTATTAGGATTTTATTGTTTCAATAGAACTTTTTTTATAGAACTAGTGTGCCGCTAGCATTTTTCAGGGACTTAATATTATCATTGCTTTCTGTCTTCTGCACTGTTAACTGGCTCTCCAAGTCAAGCAACCATTTTGACTTATTCACTTTGGGAAATTTTTATTTATTTTATTAGTTTTCAAGCTATGCCAAATGTCTTTATTTTTATGTTTGAATTGTGGTTGGAATTGTTGCTATGCAAGTGTTCTCTAGTATTTTAAGTACAGTAGGCATTTTAACACCTAGAAAATGGCCAATTAGTTATTTTCAGGGATTTTTTAATCATATTTCTGTTACGTAGATTGTTTCAAGCATGGAACATTATATTCTGGGATATTGCTTGAAATCCTGCTACCCATATCACATACATTTTATTAATAATAGTTTTATATTATTTTGCTTGTATTCTAGATGTACAATGGCACATCCGGATTCAACATGCTACCTCAGATGCCCCCTCAATTACAAATCCAGCATGGTGCACCAGGTATGAAATGTCAAACTACAGTAAAACTTCAGGTTTACGTCACCCCTATTCTACATTTTCCCGCTTTTTATGTCAAAAACCCGCAGTCCTGTTTTTTTCCATACATTGTCATATAAATATTTCCCCCAATTTACAATTAAAAAAAATTTCTGCCCCTGGTTTTATGCCTGTTTCATGCTGTCTAAACTCAAAATTAGACTGCCTGGATGTAACCCTTTTCTGAAAAGTCAACATTATTTTATTATATGACCATAAATTACGATAGTTAATCCGCTTAAATCCTTGCATAGAACAATAAGGGAAAGAGACAAGGAGAGCGTCGGCATAACTTCTGACCGTCAAGGTAATAGTTCAGTTTGCGTGTATTCACCAGCCGGGTTAAACCATCGCCTTTTCGTAAATTTGAAATCAGCTCCTAGTTATTCCCACCTTTTCGAAAATATAAGTTTTACTAGAACAATTTCTCGAAATGCGTGTTTTTTAACAAAAATGTCTTTATAAATACGTTTTGTTTAAATTTGGTCAAAGTTCAAATGTTATTAAGTGAAAAAAAGAAATCCATTATAAAATGGCAGAAAATATTGTATTCTTTCTAAATATGTATTAAATCTAGCATTGCGATCTCAATAATTTATGCGGGAATGTTTAACTAATGTCATTTATTTTGTCACGATTTTTATGTTTTTGTAATAAATTACGATTTCCGCTGGAATATATCAAATTTTTCGTAAATCTCTTATCAAAATAATGTTGTGTACGAAATTTGACTTTGAAAGTTTTATCCAGTTAAAGTTATGAAACTAGTTTTAGGTTGTGATAATTTCACCACCAAATTTATTTGCTAGTATTAAAATAACTTGAATTTTAGAAATATCGTGCATAAAATCTGAAATTATTTCCCCTATGGAAAATATTGAAATACAAATTGATGGAGAAGAAAAGAGACATACATTTTTTAGATCAAAATAATGACAATAAATGGGCCTCATGGAGTAAGGAAGTTTTACAGTTTATTCATATGTATTTGGTTAAAAAATTGACTAGGTACTTTTTTCATTTCCTTAGTTATAAATTTTCCTCAGTTATACACATTTTTTATCGTTCTCTTTAAGAATGTAAAAACGAATTTTGACAAATTTTATTTTACAAAGTGACTTGAGTTTTGAGAAAACATTTGGCAATTCTTATTTTTGTCTCCAAATTTTTCATTATTTAACCATAATATACTTTATTAAATGTAGTACGAAGCGTACCTTCATTTCCAGACTATTATACGAGAATGCATTTAAGTGTCATTTTTGTATGTTATAAAATATCCCATTTCTAGGAGTGATGATGGGTCCTGGCCCTGGCGTGATGATGCAGCACATGAGCATGCCACACATGGGCCCCGTGCCCCCCCACATGGGACAGGGGGGTCCAGTGGGACCGCAGGGCCAGGGGCCCCCGGGGCAGGGCCAGATGGGCCCCCCCATGCCCCCCACCATGCCGCAGCACCCCACCTATGCCCCCCAACAGCAGCAGTCAAGGTAAATTGGTGAAGGTAATGGGATATGTGAATCGAATTGCTTCAATGTTCATCCGACTATGCATCATGCCAATTACATCTTACAGCAAATCAGTTTTTTTGTTTTATATTGAAATCTGTACCATTATTGGTCTCATGTAATAGCGGACGTTGCACATATGCTTTCGAGTGAATATCACATCATACTTGGTTCCAATACGTGCTACGAAACGTATATGTAAGGGGCAAGCGATGTGCAGTCTGAACGCTCAGATCTCCCGCCAGTCTGATGCCTCGGTTTTGTCAGCGATCGGCGTCTTATGCCTTTCCACGCAAGCGTTTGAGTGCGCGTCATGCATTTTTTTAATGGCTTTTCACTGATCGTTTATGGAAAATCAAAAGCAAATAATTATTTACCTACCATTATTTCAATAGAAACTTAAAAAACAGGCATATTACCAGTTTGGTAAAGGAATTGGTTTTTTTTTTAATTTTCCAGTTGAACTGGGAATTTTTTAGCATAAATAATAATCTCTTCTAAGCACTTACTTCATAAAATGCTTTGCACATTTTTGATGGTTATGGTGATGCAGAAAACCAGTACTAAATTTCAAATCTTCGAAAGAACAACCAGTCGGAACTCTCCAGGTGGCTGTGAGACGTTCTTGTGCTGATGTGCATCTTCACATAACATTATTAGTCAATGTTTTCAAGGAACATTCCAAAAAAAAACTATCTAAATTTTCACTGTTACATAAGTAATTTTTATAATCCTCCTGGCAGTTATAACGTAATTCTTTCAAAATTGGTAAATGTCCATAGCGATGTTTATCTTATATGGTCAAAACTTTTAAACCGTAGGATGTATCACACATCACACATCACACCACACTCCACACCACGCTCCGATCTCTGAGAAATTCCTTTACACGTACACTTCCGTGCGGAGATCAGTCGATCAAGGCGACCGACCCGTCCGTGAGAGTATGGTGACTTTTTACTCAAATTATCGTAACTTTTCGGCCGGCAGGCCTAAGTGGTGTATCGACGGGCGCTTTGAGAGGAGAGAGGAGCGTGGTCGAAAGTGTATGTGTGTCGTGAAGTCGTGAATTTGTATTCTCACATTGATATTTCCATAATATTGTTATAAATTTTTTTAATTAATTACAGTGAATCGCTTAAGAGGAACGGCTGTTTCATACAAAACTTTATTTGGGATTTGAGGTCAAAATACTCACTTAAACCTAATGATATATTTTTTTAATTAAAGGTTTAGTAAATTTCTAGTACGTATGAGAAGTATTTTATTTATTTTTGTTTTACATTATGAAATATGGGCAATGAAAAAAATCAATTTTCATAATTTTGGAGGCAAGTTAGAAAATTATTTGCGGGTTTATCATATTTTTAAAACCTTTAATTAACCTTCCAGCGGGCGCGCTGAATAATTTCCCTTGAGCGAGCGTTTGTCGTAAATTTTACGTCATCAAGTTTTCACAATGTAAATGGTGTTTTCTTTATATAAATGTTATAGAATTGCTGTAAGGTTATCAGGCCCGAGCGCTTACCGATCAAAGACACCCAGGGCCTTACTAGCCAATATTATTTTTTATTGTTTCATTTTCATGATATTCTTTGACACATTTTTTTGCTATTTATGGATCGTACTTATACCCATTTGCCTGTAATTTTATGACTTCTTTATGAATAATCTAATTAACCACAAAAGTAATGTTGAAATAATAACAAGGTTGTAGTTTCAAATTTTAAATAACCCAAAAACTGTAAGATATGAGTAAGAATAAAAAATTATCATAAATATCTCGTTAATAAAAATACACTAACTCAGCTCATTACACTGGTTCTTATTAAGGCTTCATCTTACTATAATTCGTTGCTTTCATGTAATTCTATTATGTTTCTAATGTAATGTAATTTGAATGACAGCATGGGCCCAGCCAGTGGGATGTACCATCCTGCCCCACCCGGCCTGCCCCACAACTACGTGATGTGAGCCGCTGAACACCACCCGACACCACCCACTGCCGCCACTAGCTCCATCCTGTGGCCGCTGCTTGCTAATCTCGTGATCCTTCTTCACTGGTTATTGCCTTCTACTTGGTTACAGCCAATACTAATCATTCCCACATTAGAATATTATATTGTGCGTAAATAATTAAATCTCTCAAAGGACTGTGCCGAGATATTTGGAAGCGTTTGATGTTTGGCTATTCTAAGAATAAGCATTTTTGTGATTGCCTTACGTAATATTCTAAGATTTGCAATCTTGTATCTCTAAGGATCTTTAAATTAATTGTTTGGCTGGTCAATATGGTTTTAAAGGTAAAGAATCACTTTTTTAAAAGATTACTTAACATAATATTTTATTTGATTATGAAAATTGTGTTAATGTCTTATGTTATAATGTAATTATTATTGAAATTAAAGTATGTATGTGTGGATAGAGTGAACATTTCTGATGACGCTGACGAGGCGACGGGTGCAACCGGAATTGTATGTTGTTAATATTTCACATTTCAATTATTTCCACTTAATGAAGATTTTGTATGCCTTAATGTGTACCTATTGTTTTGTAGTTAGTTAGTTCAGTTTGTATGTGGATGGTGAGACAAGAGACGAAAGACATGAGACATTATGAGGCAAGGTGATGTTCCGCATGAATAAGGCGTGAGAGCATATTTTAGTTCATATTCTAGCGCTTTAGTGCTTCACTTTAAACATTTTACCATTGTTCTGAATTTTAAGTTACAAATTTAAGATATAGTATCTCATTATTTTTTACTGCCGCTCTTAACATATTTGGGTGACTTTTATATCTGATTCTCTATTGTTCATTACCGAGGCATACTTTTAGTCAATTGCCTTTATGACGCAATAGAATATTATAAAGTGGCATAGAAATTATAATATTAAAAAAAATAATTGTTTTTAAATTCCCTATGTATGTAAATACATTTATTTATAATAACCACAAGTAAAAATGTTGGTAATAAATTTATTTATTCAAACAACCAAATAGTGCTATAATTATACCCTCAATCTCCTCTCCTCTCCGCAGGTATTGCTCGAGTTATGACCCCCTCGAATATGACATTTCGCATTTACAACGGTTTTATGAAGGAAAAAAATTATGTTGGAACTATGCGCATACAAAAATATACTTATTTACGATACGTATAGTGATAGCTGCAATGCAACCAAAATTTTACTACAAGTCGTGGTTGGCCCCATCCCCTTACAGCGCTCCTGGCATTCGAGGCAGTTCCTAACCGACAAATAATTTGTCAAAAGGGCAAACAAGGTCAATTGTGATCGTAATAATATTTCAGACTTTTTTATTGATGTTTGCATCTATTGATTGATGCTAGCTTGCACTTGTTTAGGTCATGCATTGCACGCTTCGCGGAGTTGGTACGGAGCTGTTGGTTCAAAAGATTTAAGAATCACAGATTTTTACTAACTAACCATCACACCGTTTTTCCACAGGGGTAGGCAGAGAGGACGGACCGCCAAACAACTCGATCTTGGCATACACTTTTTGCTTCATTCACATTCATACAACATCTCATACATTTTCTTCTGTTATTCCGACTTCTGACATGGCCTGACTCAAGTATTTGATTATCTTGATCGTGCTATGCCTTCTTCGGATGTCAAATTCGCATTGTATATTCTCCTTTCACTCCTTTCTTCGTTCATTCGCTCTACATGCCTGGACCATCTAAGCGTTCCTTTGTTAATCTTGCTCATTACGCACAACCACATGGGAGATATCTCCCCTTTGACGACAATACATGATTTGCATGAAACTCGACTTAGGACTAACTTGACTTACGACCAACTTGACTTAGGACCAACTTAACTTATGACGAAAATATACAAAATTTATAATTCTACGCTATTGGCATTACTGGATAAAAATGCTCCTTTCACAGAGAAGGTCTGCCGCACTAGGAATTGCGGCAGATGGTTTGACGCTGAATTTCTACAGAAAAAGAGGGATATGCGAAAATTTTAAAGGCTGTACAGACGTAATCCGACAGTCTGAAATCGACAACTATGGATTGTCAAACAAAAAGTTACAAAGAAGAGGTAACAAAGAAAAAGTCTAGTTTTTGGTGTGAACAGATAGTCAGAAAAGGATCCTCGAAAACTGTGGCAATACATAAAGACCGTGTTTGGAGAGACTAACATCATGGTTGAATCCTCTCTAGAAGCGGATAGCCTTGTCACATATTTTAGTAATAAGGTAGAAAAAATTCGAGCCCTCAGTGGGGTCTGATCACCCGCTGTCGCTGCCCCTAAACCGCTCTCTGGCGACTTTACTACGTTTACTGCAGTAACGGAAGAAGATGTCACGCGAGCTATGATGTCTTGTCCAAACAAGCAATGCCCTCAAGATCCCATACCTACCTGGCTATTAAAAAAATGTCTTCCGGATATAGCGCCTGTAATTACCGCAATTATCAGAAGTCACTAGTAAATTCACTTGTACCGGCCACACTGAAAAAATCTATAATTACTCCGATTCTAAAGAAACAAAATCTTGATACTGACAATACTGATAATAAGGAACTCCAGTCCATTTAAAAAAAAAAAAAATTATTAATGTTGACATCCTAACTTAATTTTCTGTTTTTTTAATTTTTTTTTTAAAGTTCGTTTTCATGGTTAAAATAATTGTTAAAGTTTCAATTTTTTAAAGCCCACCAAAATGCACGAAATCTATGGCTTGTTGGGTGTGACGTCACACGAGCCAGTCGGATTAGCGGTTCAATAGGCAGTAATCGATATTATATGGATTTCATACAAAACTTCGAGAACTTTATACTCAAATGTAACTGCTTTTCATTGAAGGAAACATTGTAGAATATCAGAGTCTCGTTACTATTGTAGGTGAATTGTAAAAATACATTCATATCCGCAACTAATTAACAATTTATCAGCGTTCAAAGAAAGTCCATAGCTAACTTTTTAATAACTAGCTTAAAATCAGAATCGCTTGCGTTAATAGCCTCTTTCATTTTTCTGCGCATGCGCGGAAAACAGACGCATGTGCATTGCGCATCTGCAGACTTCAACAATCCGTGACAGCAGTAGACAGATATTGACTTGAATGTGTTGGATAAATTGAATAGGTTTGAAATATTGGTGTAACTTCAATGGCTTGAAATAAAAATAAATATATTATGCATTGTAAGAAATAATAGGTTATCATTAGAATTCCCCTGCTTCCAAAATAACTGAAGAAATAATCACCAAAGTGCCATTGACATTGTTGTTGGAAGGGGTATAGAGTATTATTACGTATACAAATTTGTTAAAATTGGTACAAATTTTCAAGCAAAAACTCCCAACTAGTCGTAATAAATAAACAATGATTTTACAAGCGAAATGAAACCTTAAACAGCGAAATTATAAGCTAAAAACATGATAAACAGTGGAAAAACATCTTATCTGGTTAGAGTTGGGTTCAAAAACGGCATGTGTGATGTCAGAAGCAGTGGTACCAACAGAACATGGTACCGTTTTTAATTCACTTTTATATAACGATTTATAAATGAATAAGTTATATATTCAGAATCGGCATTTGCTGATCTATACGAATATATATTTTTAAAGCCATTATATTTTTCACTGGAGTTCCTTATTACAGCCCTATATCCAACTTACCATTTCTATCAAAATTGCTTGAGAAAATTATTGCCAAACAATTGGTAGGGTACTTGAACTTCGCTGGTCTGTTTGCCAAAAATCAATCTACTTATCGATAGTTTCATTCAACGGAAACTGTTCTATTGCGAATAATTTCAGACTTGATCATCGGGATGGAAGCAGGTTGGCTTTGGTATCTGTTCTTGACATAAGTGTGGCTTTCGACACGGTAGATCATAGTATTCTGCTAAATGTGCTTGATACCGAATTTGGCGTTCGAGGTGATGTACTCCAATGGATGACATTTATCTGGACGAGCAGTCTCAGTAAATTTCAATAAATGCACATCACCTGAAACTCCCATTGAATTTAGAGTCCCCAGGGGTCTGTCCTAGGTCTCATTCTTTTCATCCTCTATACTAATCGTCTTGAACATCTCATTCATTCAGCTGACTTTGAATCACAAGGTTATGCAGACGATCATCTGATCTTTAAATTTTGTTCCCTGGATGAAAAAGACGTCCTAAAAATGAGGTAGTTAGCTTCATTAATACGGTTTCAAGTTGGATGTCTGTCAATAAACTTAAACTTAATCCGGCAAAGACAGAATTTATTTGGATAGCTTCCTCTGGAAGGCAAGGCCTCCTTGATTCCAGTCCAATACGTATTCAGGATTCAGATATAATCCCTTCTACAGAAATAATTTTTCTAGGTTTCACTATAGACAATGGTCTTTCTCTTGAATCGCAAATTTCAAAAGCTGTAAGTTCTGGGTTTTTCCATCTTAGGCAGATAAAATCAATCAGGAGATGTCTTCGCTCTGATGGAGCAAAATCACTCATAAATTCCTTCATTGTCTCATGTATGGACTATTGTAATAGTGCATATGCTGGCCTCCCTCAAAAACAATTCAATAGAATCCAGTCTGTCTTCAATGCTGCGGTGAGAATGATATTTGGTGAATCTAAATATTGTCATATAACCCCACTCCCAAGGGATCACCTTCATTGACTTCGATGCCCTGAAAGAATAGGGTTCAAGGTCTACTTACTGACCTTTAAAGCATTGCAGGGAATGTCACCAGCCTATATATCTGAACTACGTATCCGACAGTACTTAAGTGATAGACAGCTTACTCTGATGTCAGAAGATCTAGATGCTACTAATCGTCTAATTGAACTTTCAAGGTCGAATCGAGCCGTCTACTATGATCGCTCTTTTCGTGTAAATGGCCCTCTCATTTGGAATAAACTTCCCCAGCTCTTACTAATATCCAGAAATTGACTGAATTTAATAGGGCTTTAAAAATAAAAAAAAAAATATTTAAAAATCCTACTGTTTATAAATTTTAATTTCTCTTCAATTTATTGTAAAAAGCCATTTCCTCTCATAGTTGTTTGGTTTCGGTTTCCTCCGTATTTTTTTATTATTTTTTATGTGAAGTCAGTTATTGCTGAACATAACCCGAATCCTGTCTTAAAATGTTACTATTTTTGCAGTATATACTGTATAATATTTTGTAATTTTATTAGATGAATATGCACCTAAGGGGTACTGTGGGAGTAATATTAAGAATAAGCAAGAATGCATGTAATATGTTAAGAATGTATAAATAGAATGTAAAAGGAGCACTGTAGGAATACCACTGAACTGAGTTATTTTAACTTTTTTTTTAAAGTTTATTTATGGTAAAGCGCACTTGAAGTGAAATAACACAAAACTTTGATTTAAAATTTTAAATTCAAAATTTAAAAAAAATGCTTGGTTATTATTATATAATGTTTATTCTTTTATTGTGGAAAAAGTATAGTACACATTTGTTTGTACCTATTGATTCAGATATTCCAATAGACTGATATTTTTCCTGGAATTCTGTCTGCACATCACAAAGATTCATGAAAAAGTTGCATGTCGTATGAAAATGTCTAGTTGAATTAAATAATAAAATAAAAATAATTTGGATATTTCGATTACGTGAGCATTACTCTTATTTATTTAGAAATATGCATTGAAAAATGTAAATCAGTCTGACAAGTAATAATAGCACAACAAAATGGAGGGCGTTGCAATCGTTATTTGCTTTAAATGGCAACACCAACATGTTTTAAAGATAAAATGGCGTAAATTTAAAAGAGCTCTTGGTCCAAGTACATATTTTTCACATTATGTCTACACAATGTTCAGAAATTAGTGTTCCTTTCCGAAAGGAGCTAATTATGCATCATATTCTAAGGTAATTTAATATTCGTACTTGTTATTTTTTAACGGATAAAGTAGGAGAGTTTGTAGTAGGGCTAATTACCCCACACGGTAAAAAAAGTCGAAAGCGTAGGGAGTGTGGTGAACCCATCGTTCGGGGAGTGGAAATAACCTGCAAAAGTCATCCCAAGCTTAAGAACTAGAGACCATCTCTGTGTAAAATAAATCTATTATTTACAGATGCAGTTTGACAATAAAATGTAGAATTTTAATAAAGAGACTCTAAAATTTTCAATTACTATGGCAACACCGTGTACACCGATTTTGGAACATTTTTTATTACATTCAGATACGAGTTTACGCTTGACTTCTGAATTTGGCCGTTTTAAATTTAACAGGAAAAACGGCACCGGTTAGTAGCTGAGTTGACAGAAGCGTCGGGTTCTCCCACCCAAGCGTCACGTCGCTGGGCGCTAATATTTAGTGATATTATACGCAATAAATTTAAAAAAATCGCAGTCTCCATTAATTTTCCTGCTTAAAAATTGTTATTTTCACTCATTGTAATTTTTTTTCACATTTGAGGTATTACACGTCCAGCGACGCGTCGTTAGTTCAATTTCTCTGCTAGCTAAGTCCTCCACCAGCATCATTTATCGCTTATAATGATGGTAGTAGGAATTTTTCAAATATTGTTTGATATAATCTGGGAATTTGCCTTTCTTAAGAAAATCCCATTTTTTGTCAACGTTTTTATACAATGTATCCGGGGGTAAAGTGCAGTAACTTCGGAGGTGATTCTACATGGTTGTTAGTACGAGAAAAAAGATAAATAACTTTTTCAAAATTCGAATAACGATAAAGTGCAAGAAAAACCCAAGTACCCACTCTTTGAAGTCGAAGATTACTCTTTTAATTTAAAGCGTTTTTTTTTCTTCATAAAAACGGTGGGGGTTTGAATATTTTAGGATATATACATATTGTGCTCGTACCTACGAAAGCTTCACTTCCTACTGACGCCGTTCAACCTGTCCAAAAAACATAGGTGTAATCTCTGAAGGAGCGCCGAAATTATTCCTCAAATCATTGAAAATTTATCCATAATATCCAATAACGCAGGATAATTATGTCTTCTGTTGCGCTGGCAATATTTCAACTCGCCTCTAGGTTCTAAGCCAGTCTATAGGGCGCCGAAGTGCATTGAACGATTTTAAAAAAATGCATAGAAAAAAGCTTCATGTCACGGTATTTTTTTGCGAATTGCATAATAGTCTGGCGTAGAGCCTGTTTTTCTAAATCATTTTCTTGTGCGTTACGTCCAAATGGCCGCGTTGCGCAGCCAACCACCAATCAGGAGGCTGGATATTATTGTTCCCGGCAATCAAAGTACACAGTTAGAGATGGTTGATATCCCTGTCCCTATAAATAGCGACTGCGGTCACTGGATTTAGGAACTGGTTGAAAAAATACTTCGTAATCAGTACTTACTGCACAGTGTGCGAGGTATCGTGGAACCGGCCCTGCTCCCTACCAATGTTGTCACAAAATATCGAGCAAGAATCGCTAAAACTATTTAAAACCCTTGTCAGTACCGTCAACTGATTTGACATGTCTCTAATTATTTCAATATCTTATATTTTATCAGTTTCCTCAGAAATAATTTATGGACCTATTGGATAAAATAATTAAAATATACAAGGTACAATTAATAATATAATACTTATATCTGCGTGCGTTGATAACTTGTTTAGTGGTTCGATAGTGAGCGAGAAGGGTACGGGTATCGCTCACCGTGCCACGATTCGCGGTCGTAAATAGTAGCCGGCGGTCTGCCGGCTGTAATGGATTACTATTAAAACGATGATTTACGTGAGTAATAAATGAAAACTACTAATTTTTATCCAACTTAAAAAATACAAAATTCTAAATGTGTAGCCTGTACACTCAGTGTACATCACCGGAGCTCGAAGGATTTTCTAACACCGTAAAGGAAGGATTAACGAAAGGTTTCCACTGTATGACTGCGGATAGCATACCGTAGGCTGTTTGTAATAAGGGTGGTCGAAGAGACGGGCTGCTGTAGCATGTCCTATTTTCATAGCAGTAAATAACTGTACCTCTCAAATAATAAGCAAACAAAAAAGCTAAACCTAATCTTGCTGCCTGAGAAAATTCAAGAAAAGGCCACGTACTTGGTAGGTAGGTACCTATTTCCCGTTATTTCGGAACCATTTTTTCTTCTGACTTAGATCCGAGCATTTCAGTAGCATAACAAGTTCTGTTATGAAAATATGAAGATAAAAGAGGCTCTATTTATTTTAGGTTTGAGTGAATCTCTATTAGTGTGTAGGTATAGTGCAGAGGTTCCCAATCTTATTTGACTCACCGTCCACTTTTGGACTATATTTTTCATCATCATCCCCCGCGGTTTTTTACGCGACAATGCGATGCAATCTAAATATATACACTGTGATAGAGATAATAACTCTCATTTCCGCGGTCGACTTTATACCCTGACACGATCTTTTCAACACCCCTGTTCTCCATTATGATAGATTCTTGTTCTAGATAAATATTTATACGCATATTTTAAAAATAATATTATGTATTACATTTTTGTTCACCTGACAATAGGTCCCGAGAAACCTGATTATAACACCAAAAGAAAATGACGAAAAAGACTATTGATTCATCTCTAAATCAATAGAATAATTGGACAGTTCATTTTGATGGACGATTCTCTCAACGAAAATTTATTAAAATATATTTATTGCCCTCATCCCCCATTTGCCCTTGAGGCCACCAACGTTCTCTTGGAATTCTCCAACGCCCCTCGGAGGGCTGTACCGCCCCCGTTTGGAATCTATGATATAGTTCAAGGTTCGTTCAAGGGGTATAGTGCATAGCAGGGATGGCCAGTGCGTCGATCGCGATTTAGTGATCGATCCCAAAGGTATTTTTGATCGATCGCGGACCTATATCTTGTTCAAACATCTCAAAACTACTACTCCGCGTTCCGTCTCTTAAAATCCGTTAGTTCCCCCTCTTCTCATTTTTACTAGTGAAATACTACATAATTATATTACTTTAATGATTTTTTTTATCGTTTTTTAATATGTATAACATCTCTGTTTTCAAAATACATACACATATTCGAATTGAAATTAGATTTATTAATATTATCTGTGAAATATATGATATACAAGCGATATCAATCGCCATATTAAAAAAAAACAACTAGTCGCTCCTAGATAAAAAAAAGTGTGGCCATCCCTGGTGTATAAATAGTAAGCCTCATCGGATCCTTTAGTATTGTTTATAGTTCGAGGAACGGCACGAACAATTGTCTATTGGTTGATTGACTTTCTTACTTATAAATGTCGGGTTTACATAAAATTTCTAAACCAGAATAATTTAGTGGCTGAATTATTTAAAAAAAGGGATAATACGTAATACGGAGCTTTTAAATACGAAGAGCTTTTTTTGTCCCATTCGTATTTTACAGTCACCAGGTAGGTAGCCCAGCGAAAAGCGCCTTATTTTCGACATTATTTTCAAATATTAGCTATTAGGCAGTAGCGTGCAGTCCATAAAGATTGAAAAGCTGTGCCTACCATAAGAAAAAGGAACCATTTAAATCTTAAATAAATAATCTTAAATAAATAATCTTAATCTTAAATAAAAATTTAAATTTAAAGAAAATAGAAAAAAAATTGCTGCAAATTTCTGTCCCAGTTCAATTATCCATATGGTCACAACAATCAGGGGAAGATCGTAGTATAATGGTCATTTTCATATATCCAATGTACAGTTCATACTCAAATTTGAAAATCTACACACATCCTACCCTTGGTCATAGAGCAATGCACGCCACTGCTATTAGGATTATTATGCTATAGAGGCGCCGGACGGGCCTAATTACCATCATATGTATTATAAGCAATGGCGTTCAATGCTTTATGACCAAAGGTAGGTTGTGTGTAGTTTTTCAAGTTCGGGTGTGAATTGCTCATTGAATATTTGAAAATGATTATTTTAATATCAACTCCCGCTGATTGTTATGGCCAAGTGAATATATAAGCGCAGAAGTTTCTCACTAAATTCATGGAAAAATACATTTTGATTAGAAATTTTTCTCTAATTTATTTTTATGGTTCATTTCTCTTAGGGTAGGCACAGCACAGCTTTTCAGCCTTTAAGGACTGCGCGCCACTGATCTGAGCATTATAAAAAGCCGTATTTTTTTCGCTTCTAGATGTATTGTTGATCACATAATAGCCGATTAGAATGAGAAAAAAATTACATAATTTTTTTTTACTAGCTTTGCTGCGCGGCTTCTCCCAAGATTCCAATACTATTTGCTTATTGAGCAGCTGAAATAATGATATATGTATTTATATGAAACATGTTATATTTTTACTGTCTAAAGAATATTTCAAAACTCGATAGGTCATCATGGTAAAGACTTTGCGAGCAGAAAATAGATTCTTTAACCTATTATTAACATCCGAAATATATTATTATCTTCCGAAGAGAAAGCACTGTGCAAATTTCATGACTCCAGCCTCACCTTTCGAAAGTTTTAGATACTTCAACATCAAACAAACATTATTTATTGAATTTGTGCTCTAATATGAATACATCGAAAGTAAAACCAAATTCCAAAAATTTTCAAAAGCTTCGTTAATTTAATATTTTTGAAAATTGAAACAAATGCTTCGAATTAATATGACGAGCAACACAAAAAGCGCAATATTCGGCTTTCCATGTTTATAATTCGCCACTGCAAAATAACACCAAATTAATGAAATGATTGACTATTTGCATTTCGCTGCAAATGGGTCCACACTTTAGGCGAAAATAATGTTTTAAATTATTAAATTCGGGCTATCAAAGTTTATCATGATTTAGTGGACAAATAATGTTTGCTGTGGGGTATTTTAACGGTGTGTGTGTCGACAACGTTAATAACTGGTCAACAGTAAATAGTTTTGTTGGCAAATCATTCCTCTCCATTCTCCAAATGTCCGCCCCATCGATTAGAAGCGCCATACAATTTTTTCAATCATTTATTTTTATTATATTCCCGTATTCAACTATTGAACAAATTGCTTAATAAATTCTCACATTTATTGCGATGATCATAATAAAATCGTTCGAGTAGGTACTTAGAAAAGTGATATTGATTAATATTGTTACTGTCTTATAGCTTGACTTCTAGATATTTATTATTTTGGAACTCCAAAATGTCTTTAATATGACAACACCAAGCTACTCACTTTGTCTTTGAAATGTGTTCTTCATATTCAAATGTTTTCACGTATTTTCATTTGACTGTTTGTTTTAAAGAAACAACGCAAAGAATCATATTTTTTTTTAAATATATAATTTTTATCAGTTAATTTGATTTAAAAAAAATATTTATTTATAAATAAACGAATTAAAAATAATTTTGTATTCACAACTTTATAAGCATATCTTCATGTTTCGAAAGCGATGCTTTCTTCATCAGAAATATATAGAATACTAAAGAATAATAATGTCAAGTATAGACAAATAACGACTTAATACTTGAAACTATTATTTTTTTGTATTCTATGTATTCCTGATGAAGAAAGCATCGCTTTCGAAAGATGTAGATATGTTTATATTAATAAAGTGGTGAATACAAAATAATTTTTAATTAATTAATTATTTTTTTTTAATTTCATATAAATCAAATTTAATAATATTATTATTAAGTTCTGCAAGTATTTTTAGTTTTTTTTATTATTGTGACAGCTGTTTCGGCGTTTAAGGCCATTTTAGAACTCAAGTTCAAGTTCGAAAATGGTTTTAATTGCCGAAACAGCTGTCACAATAATAAAAAAAAACTAAAAAATACTTGCAGAACTTAATAATAACATTATTAAATTTGTTTTATATGAAATTAAAAACAAAAAAATTAAATGGAGTTTTACGAAATAAACAAAAAAAAATTAATCGTTTATTAATAATGACGTCACAAAGTGAATACCAATCTTTTTTTATTTATCTAACATCTAATACGTGGTTACTTCTATACATACATTTCAGAAATACGAAAAAACCGTATTTCCATTTAATTATCTTCCTTGCAAAGCCTTAAATAATTAAAAAAAATTGAAGATAAAATTGTCTTAGAATCATCTCTTTTCGGAACGTAGCACTAATTTCTGAACACCGTTTGGTTAAAGTAAAAAAAATATGTACTTGAACCATTGTGCTTTTTTAAAAATTACAATAATTTTCCTATGAGACATCTTAGCGATGCCACTTAAAACATTTTAAACGATCGCAGCGCCCTCATTTTTGGTGTTGGCTATTATTAAATGTCAGACTGTGCATTGGCAACTTTATTTATTCATGTTTACGTTGTCACAGTAAATAACGAATAATGTTAAGTAAAATATAATTATGTTTGGGTAATACCTAAAATAAGATTTCAAGGATTTCCCAAATCCAGGAAAAAATTGGCTCGTTTAAAAACCAATTTCAGTATTTTTTGCCTAACGATTTCCCGCAAATAGGTACCTACCGCAATTTAGTCAAAATTTGTTTTATACAAGGTGTAAATTGCTTAGCTTGGCTAGCCGGTTAGTACTTACCTGAAGTCATTAAATAAAAATTAAATTAAAAATTCACGCATCGGTGCGCAAATGCGTCCACAGCCCGCCACACTGTAAATAACTAAAGTGTAAAAAAGAGTTTATATCTATTAAAAACTTCTTACGATTTTTAAAGTCATTTTATAGATATTTTCCAGTCCTAAAAATTATAAGTATTTCAATATATACCAACTCTTCTTGTGCCACCAATCTTCTAATAAATGTAACATCAATAGAAAAGGAGGATAAAATAGCAACTGTAAAACTATCATCTCTATACTTAAATTTTCTAATAAAACTGTGTTCATCTGAAGCGACCTTCCAGGTAAGTATGTTTTTCTGTATGTGTTTGTACATAATTAGTTAAGAAATATTTGTACAGCGCCCTTGAGGTGATTTTTCACAAAAACTGCGCTATACAAATCATCTAATTATTATTATTATTATTATTGTATCAAGACGTACCCGACAAACTGCAACCAGTGATTCTGAGCGTATTTGGAGAAAAAAAAATTATAGTCGCTCAGCCGAGTAACCCCACAACTCCCTATCCTGACCCTAACTGTTCAATACCTCCTGATTATTAAAAAATGTTTTTAGATTTAAAAAAAAAAATAAGTCACCGGAGACCGAGACCAAGAAAAAAGTAAATTTCATAATATTTTTGTTGAGATTGTTTTTAAAATATTTCTCGATAGAGTTGAATATTTGTATTTTATCATTAATGCTCGATTTGATCTCTTCCGGTAGTCGATTGAAAAACGATTGTCCTTGGTAATTATAATGCAGTTGTGCAAATAAAATATTTAATTTTGGGCATGGAAAAACATATTTAAGATGGATACGGTTTTCAGTTAAAAATTAGTATTTGTCGTTTTTTTTTATGATTTGAATTATTGAATTTTCAATGTATACATTTTTAAATGTAGGTACTTAAAAAATCTTCAAATAGGCGACCCGTTGAGTAGTCCGAAAGTTTTTTTTAATATAATTTTAATTATTATTCTTTGAATAATTCCTATTGAAAGAAAGTTACAATTATATGCGGATCCCTAGCCAATGATAGCATATTTTAGAGTGAATTGAGCTAAGGCGTAGTATATTGAGTAAAGGTTTTTTATCCACAAAAAAATTCTGAAAA
Organism: Halesus radiatus; assembly: GCA_022606495.2. NCBI lineage: Eukaryota > Metazoa > Arthropoda > Insecta > Trichoptera > Limnephilidae > Halesus > Halesus radiatus. The sequence goes on along the minus strand of JAHDVE020008769.1, from coordinate 10,313 downwards.
ATATGTATATATTAATTTTATAATTTTTTTTTAACCTTAACATATTTTATCCTTCCATTTCAAATTTATATCGATAATACTACTCCCAGATTGATTTTATTTGTCGTTTTTAGTAATGTGCAGTTTGAAAATCAATAATTTTTATTGTGAGTTTTAGAACTTATTTATTTATTTTACACATGAATACATCTTTTATAAATCAAATATATTAAGAAACATGAACAAAAGGAAAGGCTTTACATGGAATAGTTACAGTAGGTAGGTATAACAGAATACATTTTGCAGTAGTATCATAAGTACATGAATAATATTATTGTTTAACGTGAATGTATTATGCGAAGCATGGAATATAATATATACAATTAAATATATATCTAGTTGTAAAACACTTTAAAGAAGCATGAAATTTCAACACGAAACAGGCAAAATTAAATACTATTAGAAATATTATAGATATGCTTCTACAACCACCATATTCTTCAGACCTGGCCCCAAGCTACTTTTTCTAATTACAATTTTTTTTAGTTTAGCCCATTGGTAAGAAATTGAAAATAATTGTCATAATATGACGATGACAAAGTTTGTAGGGGTATCGTTTGTGTTTATTGCAAATGGAACTACAAATGTTTTTTACTATTTAGTGATTTAGTAAATTAAGTATTTATGTCTCGGCTGGCCTTTATTTTTACGTTTTCCCAAGCCTTTTAAATTATTATTAATATTGTATCGTCGGCATATTAAGTAATTTGGTTATGTAGTGGTAAAAATAATAGGATCTGTCCAAGAACTGTACCGTGAGGGATTCCAAAGTCTGACATATCCTGATCACTATTAGCATGATTGATTTTCATGACTTAAGTGGGGAATTTTTTAAATAGTGATATTTGAACTTTGCTAAGTGTTTTGTTACTCAAATTATTATTATAACTACTAACTATCTATTAATAAACTCCCGATATAACGTTGGCAATAATATATCGAAATGAAATGTTAAATGTGCACATAATATTATACCTTTATATCCCTGTGCCAGTTTCACATTATCCATAAACGTTTTAAAACTCCGTTAAACTTTTATGGCTGATTAACGTATCGTCCATAACTCCGTCATGTCATCTAGAATGCTGCCTTTGCCTACTGCTACTCACCTATATTTGCACGTTCACCGAGTTTATACGGCATACAACTCACTCAACGTTACTTTGGTTGGACAGGGTTCTAACTGACATATTTTGAAAAAATGACTTTTGAATTCCAAACCATTTCTTTTGCTTATTTCTATAACCTAAATAATTTTCAAAGCCATCTGTGCAGTATTTTCGGAGATACTTGTATGGCAAAGTTCTAACATCAAGCACTTTAAATATCCATTTATTTTACATGGTTCTAACATCACTTAGAACCTTGTGCAATCGTCATGTTGTATGTATTTGACAGTTTCTAGTCGCAGTTCAGTTCACCACATTGGTTGGATAGGGTTCTAACTTTACCTTACCTTGTTCTGAAATTGAGAGTTTGCAAAGACAATTTCACATATTCTATTTAAGAATTTTTGAATTTGGGGATGTATTTAAGATTAACATAATTTAAAGGAAAACATTTAATTAGAATGTGCCCATAATATCTTGTAGTGGCATTTAAGGAAAACATGGCTTCTAAGTCTGCTTGTTGCAATCTGAAATTTCGCTATTCTTGTAGATAATTTTAAGTTGCACTAAAAACAAATCAGTATCTTCTGATTATCTGACTTACCCTGACTGTCAGCATACTCTTTTCTCATAAAATTTTATGCTAACTTTTGCATTTGGTTCACTCTTTTCGTATTGTGGATCAATTTTAGAAAAAGGATTTTTCAATAATCAAAATTTTTTTTTTTTTTTTTACAGTAACTCCACACAGGAGACCAAGGAGGAAACAATTTCCCTCAAGGCCTATATCATCTTTGGGGATGCTGTGTGGAGGATCTTTTAGAGGATAGGAAGGAGTGAACTTGGGTCTTGAAGAGACCCATGTTATAGGATGGAGGAAACACAGAGGCTGGCAGATCATTCCACAGCCGAGCTGTTGAACACAAGAACGAGTCGTAGAAGCGACCCGTTCTCATGTGACAAATGTCAACCGTGTGCAAATGTTGGGCGCGTGTTTGGCGTGTTTCCCGACTATGCACCGGTGCCGAAGGGATCAATGACGCCAGTTCCTCGGAGCATCTTCCATTAAAATACCGGTAGAACAATGACAGCATTCCCTCCTGACGTCTGTGTTCCAAAGATTGCAACCCGTTTGTTAAGATAGGCGAATCTATCAAACGGACCGCCTGTTTCTGCACAGAGTCAAGGGTTTTTTTCAGATATTTTGAGACTCCCGACATAGGTGGCTGCCAAATTCTACAGTGGGGCGCACTTGCGATTTGTACAGGGTCAGCAGTTGTGTACTATTAAAGTATCTGCGGGCTCTGTACAATACGCCCATGGCTAACTTTACTCGGGTTTCGATGGAGACCCCATACCTGAGCTGATCACTTAAGGTTACACCAAGCATATCAAAATGCTTCGATGTGGATACAAAATCTTTAAAATCTGGTTTTTTCGTCTGTAGGATTCTGTACTGCTGGTTTTCCCACCCACACCAACACTGGCAGGAAAAAAAATCATGTTTATAGAAACTATTTTCTTTGCTACTATCAATATTATCAATCTCTTGAATGCAGGAGTGCCCCGCTACAGTATATTTCATAATATGTGCATAATAGAATTTTTTTATTAATGTTTTTTTTTTACTAAAAGGTCAATCCAAGATACTTAGTAATACACTGCCCTTTTAAAATAGTGATTATAAAAAACCTATCTATGAAGATTTTTTTTATACAATCCCAGTAATTTTTTTTAAATTTTATCAAAAATGCTATTTCTTATTTTTTTCCATTATTTTCTATAATTTACACCACAAAAATAAGATGTTATTAAAAAAATATTCTATATTATTTTGTTACAATTATTCGTATTTCTACCACAAAAACTAAACAAATTTGTTGAACAAGGTTCCAAATGTAGTTAGAACCTTATGAAATGAATTATTATGCCCTAGCTGGTTGCACATGGTTCTATCTTCATGTTTAGGTATCGTCTAAAACGGTAATTATAGGTTGTATTGAATTTTTTTCTTTTAGCATATGTTAAAATAAAATACTTCAGACAAAATTGAATCTCAAAATCAAACAATGTTAAATAGATTATGAGAAATCGTCTTCGGAAACTTTGACACCTCATATCTCAGAACTAGGTAATGTGAAGTTAGAACCCTGTCCAATCAAAGCGACGTAATACGAACACCGGTAGATACATTATTAGATATGTACATTTGTATGGTCGAAGGGTCGGGGAGAAAGTCGGCAATCGAAGTCAATATGCAGCGAGCCAATTTAAAATGCGCATGAGAGGTAAGACTACATCGCAGTCCCATGAGAAATTAATAGTTTCATAGCCGAGTAAAAATCAGGGGACCGCATTTATTACGTAATGAACTCCGCAGCCAGCGTAGTGAAACTCGCAATAATACACCGTGCACTGTGCAAGGTAGCTGAATACGGCGAACACTGAATAATGTCATTATATTCATACATTCTGGATTCAAGTCATGACATAAAGTACTAATGCACGCCCGGGGAATAATAATTGATATACTTGCGAGTACTAGTAATTGGAAAACGAATGTGCAACTCATTAGAATTCGTGCGTGCTTTGTGGATCGTCTACTCGCACGCGCTAGCTGCTAGTTTTTAAGATATTTAGACCCGGTATTTCAGTATAATCAGGATTGTCAGCAGTGGGCTCATTTTGTCAGAGCTTCTAGCATAGAGCAACTGAAATACCTGGTCTCACTATTTACCGTTATTTTTATTGAACGTTCTTCGATAAAAATAAAAATAATAATGCTTAGCGTCGGGTGCTGGTGAAGATGCGGAAAACAGGCGCAGAGTGCTGAATTTTATTGCACTATCGATCAGGATATCTACGTAATACGGCTGCCCTAGGCAGGCGTCTGGTGAATAAAATATTAGTGGAAGGTATTCACAAGTACAAGCATGACAACAACTCCCCTTTGATGGTTAAAACACAGAGAACTAACTATCTTCCATCTTCTCCAATAAGTGAATGCTATTGATAGAAACCGCAATTCGAACAATTTCCCTGGGAACGGTTAACGACCTCCTCACTGGTGGACAATAAAACACCGTGATGTGTAATTGCCCCGCTTAATGCTGAATTAATTCAAAGTTAATGAAATTGCGGTAATGAAACTTTGCCGCAAACAAGGTTCGTTAGAAAAAAGAAATAACGCTGTGTGGAATATACGGCCATTTTAAAAGATTGGCTGTTCTTGCGACCATTACTGTAATACATACTGGATCGTTAAAGTTTTATCGAGGAGGCATTCCGTCCGATCGCTACTGTACTCGTGTGCATTACTCTTATCGCACTCTTTATAGGTCGATTAGAGAAGTGACTACACACTACACACTACACTACACACACTTCCAACATGGATTCATTGACATTGTTTTTAACACCAATATTCCAACCATCTAACAAATTTATATTTCACCTACAAATTTAAAAACAACTTTCGATGTACATTTCAATTCTTGGAACAAAGGCGAACAGTAAGTAGCTGATTTAACATTTCTACATGGAATTTAAAACAATATTACATATTTTTAAATAGATTGTACCGAACTCTGTCCTAACTAATTGAAAAGTACTTTTGAGACGTACTCGCCATACAGGACTATTCCACGAGCATTGTTGCAACACCATGCACACCACAGCAGCCAATTCACCCTTAATTTCTTTCAATAATGTTCGCCTAAACTCTAACATTAACATTTTTTCGGATTCACTAGCCATATTTAATAGGAGCATCTTGTCAATGATATAAACTGCTCAATGCTCATTTCCTCTGATGGCCCCCATGGTCGTGGGGTTAAGACCCTCGACTACGAATCCGAAGGTCGCGGTTTCAAATCCCGGCGTGCGCAAGTAAATTTTATTTAATTAATTTGTGCTGTTTGACGAATAATTAATTTAAAAATAAGATATAGTATATTTGCGCACGTTCCCGAGTGGAAGATACTCTCAGTATCGCCTGGTGAAAGACCACCATTCAGAATTGAAACGTTGCTTGAAATGACTTTTAGCCGTGTTTGGTGACCAGATCTGAATAGCCAGGCATTTCTCCACCAACCTCTTCTCCTTCTCCTTCCTCTCCCCAATACCTTCAGCCTCACAACATTCCCCAATTGGGCATGCCATAGTCTCACTAGCTCCAGACGGTGTGGAGCAGTTGAGACTCTTGTGCGGTATTCATGTAAAAAAAAATACGCATACACATCGCATCACTTCTATAGATTACAACTTTTTACATTTACAAATACACTCACACATACACAAACATACACAGACACACACACTTATATACTACACACGTCACCCGGTAATTACTCAATGTATAAATAAGACATTACAAGGAAATATATCATAGGTACCCATTATGTAATATTTTTCTGAAAATTGTGTTTCACTGTAACCAACGTACCGTTTTGTTTCTATAATAAAAATAATAAAAAATAACGTTAAGACACAGATAAGAAGCCGATAATTATTTTTTTATGACTGTCGAGTAATCAATAGACAAAACTCGGTAAAAGCTATATTTCATGGTAATCAATTCCTCGAAATCCAGATGAAAAAGCAAATAAGGCTTTTCCTCAACAAATTTAAAGCAATTAGCGTAGGTACTTACGTACTAAATAAAAGTGCCCTTTATCAGATCTGATAAAAGAGACACTTGGGTAGTACGAAATAAAAATTTAATTAAAAATCACCAGCGGCTAAAACGTAATTCAATGACATGGATTTTAAAATTAATATTACTTCTCGTTTAACAACCGAATAAAAATTCTGTTATTGCGTAATAAAAAAAAAATATATATAAAACGGTGTAGAAATTTTCGTTGATATAAAATCATTAGTTGGTAATGGATGTCGTAAAAGGGTTAACGCGAGAAGCAGGTAGCAGTCGGCACTTTGATTTTAAAACGCGTGGGGCGGAAAGTGTTCACACGCGTATAGCCTATAGCTTTTAGCCTATAACCGTATAGCCCAGAGGAAGATTATTTTATAGCTCGGCAGTGTTATAGCTCCAGAACACAATAGATAGAGCATCTACAATCTACATACTCGTAACAGTTCAGGGTGGCGATGGACGATGTGCTGTTAGGCTAAACTTTAGGTTTAGGATACTCTTTTTCTGTGGACCCGAGCCGTTCAGCGTTGGCATATTATATATTTATTGAAATAACTTTTTATGTAAAAAAATAACTACTTATATGTTTATTAATTCGTCAAAATCAAAAGTTGCAACCATCGAAGAAAGAAACCATAGAAAAATAACAACATACCTACCTAATTCCTCTGTGAGTATATTCGTACTAGAGTGAAGTTTTCAAAATTGGAACTGATGGATGTGTTAAGGAATTTTTTTTTATCTGAATACCGCACAAGAGTCCCAACTGCTCCCAACCGTCTGGAGCCAGTGACACTATGGCATACCGAATTGAGAGATATTTGGCCGGACGTCAAGGAAGGGAAGGAGAAAGGAAAGAAGGAAGATAGAATACCCTGACTATTCAATCTGGTCCTGCTTCACAACTAAAATTTCAACAACGTTCAATTACGAATAATTGATCTTTCTCAGGAGCATACTGTATCTTCCGGCGATGCTTATAAATATAAGTGAGTATTCGTGGCTGGAACAAATGAATTAAATAAAATTTACTTGCGCACGCCGGGATTTGAAACCGCGACCTTCGGATTCGTAGTCGAGGGTCTTAACCCCACTACCATGTATGGAGGCCTTTATAAATAATATTTTCAAATCCAGACAAGCGATAAAGTACCTACATACACATTCACCTATAATATATTTTAGCAGACAATTTTTTTAATTCTACATATGAAATGTGCGCACATATGGCTTACTTTTGTAGGCCATTTTCAAAAGTGGGGCTATGCTGGTCAAGTCACACTCCGTGATTTTTAACGGGTTACATCTAGTAATAAATACTTTTCATTTGTCTATGGTGTCAAACTCCATTTCATATAAATATTGTCCATGCGCTTAGTTCACTTAGTTGCCGTCGTGACATGTAGTAATATGGTTTACGTTCCGTGGTTTTTAGTTAAACAATTTTGCTGTATTATTTTTGGGAAAATGAACTCTTTTGGGATAAAAAAAGTTGAAAGCTTTCTGATTTGTTATTGTGTTGCTGAAAATAACAATTTAATAAATATGCTTGCTGTTATTGTTGCCGTTCAATTTTGAGTGGCAAAATACGTAAAAATAATAAAATTGAATTTATACATTTTTCAATTATTTTTTATAAAAAAAAAATAATTGTTATCAGAAAGTAACCACAAAGAACAACCTCCAAAAACCTAAGTGTTAAACGGCCATAAGAATTGTGATATGTTAAGCCAAAAAAAGTCTAAAAATAAGAAATTAAAGAAAGTTTCTCACAATTTATTAAATACTTGTTTTATTCCCTTTCTTTTCCACCGAACCAAGCAAAAAAAAATAGTCAAGTCATACATAGTTTAACTAATATATATTTTTTGAATTTTCGATTTCTGTAATTTATTAAAAATACATTTTACAGAAAACATATTATAGTGCATAAATAAAAACCAATTGGTACATCCCGGGCCGCTAGAGGCGCTAGTGTAGAATGTTGCCATCTTCATGTATTGAAAATGCCAGAACCTGCCCGTATTATCATGCAAGGTATTTGAAGTAAGTACTGTAAAACCATAAGGAACAGAAATTATGGTAGAAAGTTTGTGACTTGGAAAATTCTCAAATGTATGGAAAATTTATACGACATAACATAGTGAATGTACCTTTAATACGAGTATTGGTTACACCGCTTCAGAACCAAAAGTTATTATTTTTAATCATTGGAAATAATATTAACAACTCTCAAAGTGAAACCACCAAAAACCAACACAGAAAAGAAAAATATAACGGCAGCAGTTGGGACACGAACCCGGGACCTCATGGTCTATTCGAGACCTTATACAGTTATTTTTCTCTTTTCTGTCTTCTTTCGGTTTCAAGTTTCATTTTGAGAGATGTTAAAATTAACTTTAACGATAAAAAAATATATTTTACAAGGTTTATAAGCTTCAAATTTATTAAAAAAAAATTCAACAAAAGAATAGCGCCGAGCTGCTGGCTACCTTATAGTTACCAATATTGGTTCCAACTTTAACAAAAGTTACAAATTTAACCGAACTCAAACATAACTTCTCAAGCTAGTCGTGAATGGCCTGAAACCGTTTATGATAACGCGTTAGATTGCAGTCTGTAATACTAATCCGAGGTTACTAACGCGAGACAGGCCTAACCCTCCCTTGCTGAGAAACCATGTTATTGATGTAATCTGCATCCAACTTCTGACATACTATAAGAGAAAACAACATCAATCCTCTTTTTCACGATGAAAAAAAATGTCGCCATAAAGACTGCTTTTCCAATAGTGGTCTTAAGGTTAAACGAAACGTGATACGCGCTTACATATGGCGTTAATTATAATATTTTACAAAAAAAAAACTTTTGGCACTTAATCGACTTAAGGTTTAAACATACAAAAACAATTTATTCCATTTCATCTTTCGTGTTTACACACCCCCAACAAAAAAATCATTTCAATATTTAAACACACTACGTGCTAGAAGTGTTTTTTTTTGTTTTAAATTTTTTTTTAATTAGTGCCATCTGTGTTTTACGTTTCGTTGAGTCTTAACATAAAAAATGCGAACTTAATTTTAAATTTTTTTTTATTACTCTTTTGAATAAATCCACGAAACAAACAAGGTGGACTACAAAATAAGACTGTAAATAATGAAAATCATTATTTATTCATAGCTGAAAAAAAAAAATCACATTTTCAATCGTATTTTTTCACGTTGTACAAATTTGGGGTTAGACTAATGTTGCTCCTAATGTTACATGTTGAATAGTGATGCTACGATGAACTTTCTTAATCTAACGGCGCAAAGCGCTTAGCCTCATTTATCCCTTTAAACCAGCTTTATTAACGAGGCACTCGCTCATTTAATAATAATCAAATTGTTATTATTATTATCACGCCTTGATTGTTAAAACTAATATTCAGATTCGCAAATTGCCCGTTTTATATGAACATCTAACGTCTAGTAGAGGAAGGAATTTTCATTCTATCCCCATTTTGTTGAGATAACCGAGGCAATAAAAATGCCTACAACCGACGTTATTTTTTGATGGCTTGATTTACAATTCCGTCATGCCCGAGTTTTCTCTTGGAGAAATAAAGGAAATCTCAATCTAGGATATGTTTAAAAGAATTTTGCTTTGATAATAATCTATTCATGTTACGTATTTTAAGTATCTTAATAATACATTTACGGGACATGTAGGACCCGCACAAGAAAAATGCATTATTTAGGTACCGGCACACAGGGACGCTCGACTATTGTGATTTGCGAATCCCCTTGAGAAAGACGTTTGGTAGTTTCCCAATAGAGATGTTGTCGCTCCGAGCATACTTGACTTATAGCATCAGCCAGTATGATCGGTCGCTTAGGTAGAAAGTGGTGACGTCAGCGCTTGCTGGCTGCAGAGGACTGTTCTTGTCTGGTAGCGGCAGGTTGAGATATCCAAGGGAGGAGACGTTGTCCGTTCTGCGGTTGAAGTGAAAAGAGCACGCATACCGCTGTGCGTACGCTATTTAGAGCGCGCGAGGTGGCTGTGGCGTGGCATTTGTGGTGCAATTTCGGCTCGGTAATGCATGTGTTGTGCAATAATTTATATTTGGTTATAAAGAAATATGTTTATCTGCTTAAATTAATCCACTTTGTAGACATGTTCAATACAATACAGGTTACAATGAATTAGTAAAATAAAGTAAATGTAAAGTGTGTATAAAGCAGAAAATCTGTTTTTTTTTCAATCTCTGAAATCTTTAAATTGTCCACAGATCTCTGCATGTAATCCCTAGATCAACGCAACTATTCTAAAGTCGCAACGTCATGAATTATGGAGGTTTAAAAATCTACTGGACTGTCTAAAACTAAGACGTTATACTGGTTTACAAATTTTAGAAATTATAAATAAGTAAAAACCGCGTTAAATTTATACAGACCCTGATGACTTGACTTATAAGCTTTTTTTTTTCAATCCAAATCACGGGCGAAGCCGCGAAGTAAAACTATTTGATT
>JAHDVE020008768.1:0-37367 GCA_022606495.2 Halesus radiatus | reverse complement strand
ATAACACCCTGTAAATCACCTTTGTTGACCATGTTTTCTTGTTATTTTGATCCCCTCCTCTACAAATCATCACTACCCTCACCTAATCTAATTATTTCTGTACTTGTTTAATTTAGGTTGGTTTTAAGAATGCTACCAAATAAATAAAATAATTAAAAAATGTATCTACATGGTGGATAAAACTCTTCTTCACCAAATGTCACACGTTGAAATTGTTACACATTTAATGCTCAAGAATTGGTGTAATTTTGATTGGGACCGGCAGCACATTTTAACATTTGTCGAATAAACTGTTTTGCGTATTGACTTTTATCTTTTTCGGTAGTCTGATTTCCTTACATGTCTTGTTTATCTGTGAATGTCCATGTTGTAAATAACATTGTTGAAAATATATTTTGGTGACAAGTTGTTTCTTATTTTATGTACAAAATATGCGTTTAATGTCAGCATCTGTTTCACTGTTAGCCAATTTGGTTTCCCTAACATTTGAGTTGCTTTTGAATATCTATTTCGCCTAAGTATTATTCGCATTGCTCTATTTTGGAGAATTTCTAACTTGTTTTGTTCTCTGTCGTTAAATAAGAAAATTGTTGATCAGTATAGTTAAAATGTGGAGCAATAATTGAGTTGTAAATTGTAATTATAATTTTGGTTTCTAAGAGATACATTTGGATTTAATTTTCTATAGTCACATAAAAGTTTTTCTGTGTTGCATTACTCAATAATCTAATTGTAGAATTTCTGACATAATGAAGGGAACCGTAACATAATGTTTCCACCATTAAATCCACTGCGTCAAATTATTCAGGTATTAAGAAGGTCGGGACACGATTTCCTTGGGAATAGAAATAATACCCCGCGATGATATCGAGCGTTTCAAACATATATAAAACTCACTGTAGAAAAATGTGTTCTAAGTTTTTTTTTTAATATTCCCTTTTATTAAAAATGTTACGTAAAATATTGTGATAAAGTCCCGTTAAACTGATTAATATTCTCTTTATCAATGGATTCTTAGTAACATTCCACATTTAAATTTAAGGACGGTATATATAATTATTATTTCGTTTTATCAATAAAAGATTAATGTTTATAAAAATAAATAAAAAGAGTAAGAAACTGAGAAAACAAAAAATAAATAAAAGAATACAAAAACTATAATGAAAATCTGACAAAACAAAGGAAAAGGAAAAGGAAAAAAATTATTAAAAAAAACCTTTTTAACATTGTCAGCATACGTCTCTTTCTAAAATTTAGTTCACATTTAAAAAAAAAACTTGGTAACACATTGTAAATTTTTAGAACATCGGATCTAAGGTTTTTGACCGTATTTATGTATCTGGGAATTTCAAGTTCATCATTTGCAAGACTAGCACTATTTTGTCACATTCAAATTGATATGTATGCTGACTCACAATTTTAAGCCACAATATAGCATGAACGTAAATAAGTTTACAGAATCGTATAGTAGTGATTTAGGTACATGTTTAGTTCTGTTTAAGAATAATTTGACATTGGAATATTATGCATTTAAAAAAAATGATTAATGTTTTTGTTGAATGTCTCCATGTTGTTAATCCATCTTATGAGTTTTCGAGTGACATATATACTATTTTTAGGGTGCTTCGTAGGACGAAAACATTGTTTTATAAAGTCTGCTTACTATAGTTCTATGTTGTGAGCAAACTTTTTGTATGTGAATATTCCATTTAAAATAAAATTCCATTACAATATATATTATGGCATTTGATATTTATGAGATTGTACTAAAACATTTTTACATAGATTTCATAAAATTTAACGTTAATTTTTTTGTACAGACTAATGCAATCCGGTTTATTCAACAAGTCGAAACAAGTGACATTTGTTCGATCTAATACGTGGTCAATACAGGATATCGTGACTCGATGTGAAAGTGGCGCTATTATCTGAAACTACGCGGCAACATCGATTTGTCTTGCATTATTCAGAAGCTAAGAGGGTGGAATTTCCATGATAATATGTCACAATATTAAATTATGCAATTTCCCTTTGAAAATCTGCAATTCTTTATAAAGGAATACACGTGTACACATTAATTTTCTGTATACGTACGTATATATTATTTAAAAAAAAAACGTTAAAACATGCACCTAACCCAGAAATTCGTTACTCAGGACAGTCCGCCATTAGTAATTTGTATGGACTGTAGAGGAATTTTAATTATTAAAACATCAATCTACACCCCTATCCCGATAATGAACTTAGATTTAAGTACTGGTTGATTCTTAAGATTAGCTTTTTACGAAGTTTTTTAAAGAAAAGTAACCAAAATCATTATTATGATTGACAGTTTTCTACAGTTTTCTCCAACCTACATATGGCGCACCTGTTCTAAGGTGAACAAAAACACAAATTAAAAAAAAAGAAAACAGAGATAAACCAATATGAGTCACGAGGAGTAAATTAATGACATTGGTATTGACAAGTAGTATTAATTAAGTAGAAAAATATCACAAACGAATAAAAAAGTTTTTTCGTAAGATATATTTTATTTTCACCAACCTATAATAACATTCAGTTATTATATTTACCCTGATGAAGCTTGAGTTAAAAGAACCCGGTTGGTGAAAATAAAATATATTCGTGGTTTATAACGTGTTTCATTTACTTAATACAATGTCAAACCACAAAGTGATTGCTTCTTACGAACTTTTTTATTCGTTTACCCTGATGAAGCTTGAGTTAAGCGAAACCGGTTTTTTTTTATATGAATACCCCACAAGAGTCCCAACTGCTCCCAACCGTCTGGAGGTTGGTGAAAATAAAATAAATTCATGGTTTATAACAACGTGGTTCATTTACTTAATAAAAAAGTTAATCGACTAATTTACAGACGTAATTGTACAGGTGGAAGTATCATTGCTTTAAATATAGAACATGTCACATGTACACATCTGATTTAACTATACCAGTCATTCGAAAAATGGGACAGAAAACTAACCTATTTGGTTTACATGCGAGCATTCGAGACACCCATATGGGCTGACAGACAAAAAAATTATAAAGAAAAGGGAAATACAAAATGAAGTAAAGAATGATAAAAATAATGATATGGACAATGACATACAGAATGATATATAATAATATACAGAATCATATACAGAGTGTTGTAAATAATGACATACAGAATGACATACACAATGACATACAGAATGATACATAATGGTATACAGAGTATTGTAAATAATGACATACAGAATTATACACATTATGACATACAGAATGATATGCAGAATAGCATATAGAATGATGCACAGAATAATGTATACAATATCATACAGAATGATATTAAGAATGAAATTCTGAGTGATGTACAGAATGACATGCAGAGTGACATTCAGAATAACATCAGAACAATTTAACTGCCTTATTATGTAATACAAGATGCAATGTGACATATGTAGGATTGTGGGTATATACGTCACCGCTATATTAAGAATAGGGATATTCTGATTTCTCTAGAGACGGTGCGCACCGATTAACAAGTGTTAAAAGTTTATCTTCGAACGATTAAAATAATATACATATTTGCAGTTACTCCACACAGGAGGCCCTAGGGGAAATAATTTCTCTCAAGGCCTACGTTATCTTTGAGGATGCTGTGTGGAGGGTCTTTTGGAGTATAGGAGGGAGTGAACCCGGGTCTTGAAGAGACTCATGTTGTGAGATGGGGGAAACACAGAGGCCGGCAGATCATTCCACAACCGAGCTGTTGAATACACGAACGAGTCGTAAAAGCGACCCGAAAAGGTGATATTTTTAGGTATTCTAAAATTTAAAAAAAATACTCTTAAAGATATATTTTTGGCACAACAAATACATATACAAAGATCAAAGATAAGTTAAACGCAATAATAATGCAAAATAATTATTTACCTTCATCCTGTACTTCGTCGACGTCCATTATATTGTTGATTTAGGTTATTAGTTTTTAGAGAAAACCAAAACTTCGGCACTTGTTATCTCGTTTTTGTCCTTTTTTTCTGCCACTATCACTAATAGAAGATCAATTTCACAACTTAGCAGTCAATGTTCCTCAGTGCCTGGTATTCTAGACAGAAAGAAAAATAAAATATCAGTTAAACGGTAAACAATAATATTGATTTCATAAATAATGCACTAGTGGACCGCACGGCAAGGACTTAATGTTCGCTGTGACAACACGCACCCCGGAGTTGAGAGCACCGCTCTCCGCCTTAGTGTTTGAAAGTAGAAATTGCCGCCCTGCAACGGTGTTCCATACCCTCCGTTATTTAGTACGTATAGTGTATAGTTCGTCAACTGCGCTCTCAGGCTTTATAATATACGGGAAAATATTTCAGATTTATTTTGGGTATGCGAGGATTCACTCGCTCGGTCCTGATATGATATTTAAGTGTCTAGATGAGCACACAAACACCATAGGTTTCCCGCTTCTGCAATATGTTCGAATCAATTTCAAGCGCGGGAGAATGTTTCATTTTAGATACGAAAATTCAAATACGCGCTTGCGAGAATTCCTGAATCGATGGTGTGAGATGCCGGAATCGATCTTGTTGTACTTTGTAGAACAGGACGGAATTACAAGTTGGTTTCCGTCTTTGCGCTTTATTCCAAAAGCTTATTTCCGTTTCGAAAGCAATTAACGCAAAGAACGCAGTGTTTAAAGCAGAGTAAAGCTAACGTTTATAGATTGCAATAGTTATATAAATAGCTTTTATTAGGTCTAATCATAAATGATAGGATACATCGAGTTTTAAATTATGACGGAGATAATGAAACATTTGGAGTTCCAACGTAAAATCACAAAAAAAACGCGAGACAATTGAACCCGTTGAGCCAACCGGCCGCGCGGCGTTTCCATGAAATAAAGACTTATACTGCGCGTGCTTTGGGAGCACTTCATGGAAATGCACCTTCTCATGACTACCCGCCGGGTACCCCGGGACGACCGAGGCCGACCATCATTTGCCCGATTTTGGTTCGTTTACTCCGTGACTATAAATGTGCAAGTTTGATTGTGCGACACGATCCCCGGCACGTGGACAGATAGCTTCAAGCAAAGGGATAACCAACAAATTGATTGATATTGCTAAATAAAACATCGTCCCTGTGTGCATTTCATAATATTACGATATGACGGTGCTGAACTATACGCCAACATTGAACAGAAATTTCTACACTATTATGAAACGATGAAGCTATAGGTTTTGATGCTGTGAACTATTTTCCGAGCGGTAACTGCGGTGAATTTAACCGTCAGGTATTTAACGAGTTCGTGACCCATACGATAAGATGAAATGTGGAACAATTTTCAAGGAGGTAAAATCATTTGTGAATTGTGTAAATTGTTTGGTAATTTCAGAAATTACTACTGCATTGGTTTTAGCTTAAGCATCATATACTTCATATCCTGTAGGTATCCAAAATTCATTATTCAACCCTCTATTGTATGCAACGTGGAGGTACGGGGGGAGGTTATGAACGAGAAAATGCTGGTTTGATTTTCCCGCACGCCATACCGTGAAATATTATATTGATTTTTGTTGAGTGTGATTGGTTTGAATAAGTTACAAAAAGTCATTATTATAGGTACGTGGAGATGTCATTTAAAGCGAGGTTTAGTTTTTGTGTGGTAGTGACTCCACAAGGTTAAAATAAATAGTTTTTTAAACAATTAAAAAAAACCTGAAACATTTTTTTTCCTAAATTATTGCGGAGAGTACTAACTGTACAGTTAAAAACATTTTAAATTTTACCAAAACCACATAAGTATGCAAACAAGTGGTAGGTATACGATTTTCAATAAACAGGTAAGAAGTAGATAAAAATTGTGGGCTTAAAAGGTTTTAAATGACAACACAAAGAAGGATCATAAAAAATTAAAGTATGTTTTAAAAAATACAGTGTTCCAAGTGCATATGTTTTATTTTAACCGAACGACATTCAAAAATTGATGGTAATATCCGAAAGGAGATGATTCCACATCATATTCTAAGATAATTTAATGTAATTTTATTTTCTTTATTTAACGAGATAATTAATTATTGAAGCAATTTTTCTGTATTTCTGAAATTTTATGATTAAAAAACCATGTATTAGATTTTAGATAATTAAAAAACAAAACCAAATTCACAGATCATCATTACAACTTTTTTTTAAATGTTAAAAAATTAATTATGATAATTTGCCTAAAACGAAATTTAAAATGTGAATATGCAAAAACAATTGAATGTGAACAATACATTCAAAAGACAAAGTCGGTAGCTTGATGTTGCTTCAGAAAAACATTTTGTGGTACGAAAATAATAAATATCCACAATTAAATGCCAAGCTACACATATAAATTATGTTGTAGAGATTAGAATCCTTTACTAATATAATTTTTTTTAAAATTATATTACAAGGTACATTTTATTTGCTTTCTCTCGACTACCGTACTAGGCTCATGCCCGTATCGGGGAAATCGTAAATTGTAAAGTATCTTGGTAAATTATCTCTACAAAAGTAAAACTGAAAAAGTGTACGAAAATACACCGAAGACATAAAACCGACAGAAGTTCGTTATGGGCGTATCTGTGTGCCTGAAGAATAATATTTTGTTGTACTTCGAGAGAAATTCATCAAACACCTTCACCTTTTTTATTTTTTCATTCATCAATATTTATTTTTACGCAGTGGGAATGTGTACCCGCTAAGCTACTTCAAGAAGCTTATCGGCAGTTCTTCTTCTTCGTTATACTTTTTCGAACAGATGATCGATTTCATTGCGTAAATTTGGCGAAAAAAGATTTATTTTAAGTCGGCGTGGATCACACTACTGGGAATGTTCGGTTGAGTTTAAAAATACTAAAGCAAAATGTTCACTAATGAAGTTCGCGAATACTTTAGTTATCTAAAGTTTCCTAGTTTGTCAGGCTGCATTTTCCGCTGCAGTTTCTGTTGTATTATGCAAAACCTTGCTGTGTTTATATTTTATGTATACAAGCAATGTAAACTTAAATAGTACATTTCTGTATAGGATCTAATATTCTATGTTTCTAAGTAAACCATAGACAAAATGCGAGAAAAACTTTACTAAAAATTCTTCCTCAATACAGGTTAGCCTAGTGAGGCAGGTTATACACAAATTTAAACATATTAAATTGTTCTATCTCTTTCTAACCGTTCTCATATTTTTTTTTCTTCTTTCTATTAGATACTGCTATTATATTAACACTAATAAGTTAAATACAACGGACCTAGCATTATCGCAAGACGCCAAACGCATTTACGTATCCGAACACTTAACACACAAGGGAAAATTTCTACTAACTCAAACGAAAAAAAATTGCCAGAGATAACAACTGTAAACACTCTTGGACCACCTCAGGACGAATTCTACTAAGGGAAACAGACACCTCCAAAATTATTAAAATAAACAATGTTCCTGATCTTGATCGACTAAAACGTCTACTGCGACTGACAATAAAAGTATACATTGTATCCTGAAGATGCAACCATTGGTTTCGAAACATACAAATATTGAATTATTTAATAGTGGTTTAAAAAAAATAATTATATTTCGTATCCGTATTATTCTATTTGTATCTTGTTTCACCTATACATGCTCACTCAATGTATTTTTTTTAAATTTAGTTTTGAATTTTCCCAGACGAAGCTTGGGATAAATTAAAAATATTTGTGGTTCAAAACAATGTTTATCAAATATAAAAAAAAATTATATTTTTTAATGCCATCTGATCTAATTGATCTAATTCTTATGAATGTCATTTTCTCTTTTCTATCGTCTACTTTCTTTTATGTTTCCAATTGTCAGCATATTAATATAATTAATATAATAAAACCATATGTTTACACTAGACTTCATACAAAGTAACTATACTCCATTGGTCACCATGAAACAGGCAGCCGCCTAGTATGGTGATCTAATGTATCTACTACATGTAAATGTCTCCAATAAATATCATGTATTTAAAAAAAAATATATATATATATATATTAATTCAAAATAAGTGTCATAAATTATTGTAACATTGGGTAAATAGAATAAAAAAATCCTAAATGTAACCAATACCCAAGTGTGAAGTAGCACGAGTATGTATATTATAATCCTGTTATTTTTTTTTCATGAACAAATAAATTACAACAGTTATAATTACGTCAAAACCGTAATACAAAGAGACTGTGGTTTAAAAAAATAGTGAAAATTCGATTATGATCATCGCGGGGTTTCATATACGGCATCAGGTATAACAAGAAATTCGATTAAACCGTGCACACAAAGGGGCGCGAAAATTGTACTACCATTGTGTTAGTATTTCGACCTGGGCGTATTGTATAGAGCCCGCAGACTCTACATGGTTATTCAAAATGATGCACCGAATTTCGTACATTCTCTGACACGCACGCGGTTGACCGCGTTTTTTCCTTAACAGACAAAGAACATGTGCTGCACAGAGGATCGTTGTTAGCGAATTCTTTGATCTCTATTTCAAAGATCTTCTTTGGAAACCTAAGACAAAGGCTAAAGAAATCGGTTTCAAATATGTTTGCTAAAAAGTCTGTAAAATCTTAATTATATTAAATGAAGGTGATGTAATAATACATTACATCAACCATTCGAAAGACCTTAAACAAATTGATCACTTTTGTGATTGAGAGATAATTTTATTATTTATTACATGAATATAAATGCTTATTTATTAAATTTAATTCACTATTAATGCTTTTTTCTGATTCCTCCAATTTGTCTAATCGTAAACCGGTTGTATTTGCATGTAAAATTTTTAAACCTTTATTTATATCAAACGAATGATTGGTTTCTAAAATATGATTTGCAAATTCAGAATAGTCGTTATTATTTAAACATCTTAGGTGTTCCTTAACTCTAATACTGACATTTCTAGAAGTATGAAATAATAAAAAATAAAATTAAAACTAAGAGCATCGCTTTCGAAACATGTAGATATCAATGTATATTTATAAAGTGGTGAATACTAAGTATATTTTTTAATTAATTTATTAATAATTATTCCACAAAGCGAATAATAATCGTTTGAAGAAAATAGAAAATTGTTAGGTTTACTAATGAGAACTATCTTCCTCTATGAAGCCAATACTTGGCTAGACGTTTTCAAAAAAGCTGAAACGAATATAAGAATTGTTAGAAAATGGTTGGATATAAATACGATCACACTGAACACCTAGAAAACTAAATATGTCACATCAAACATAAATATTACAGATCAACCGCACGACGATTTCTCTATTAGAATACACACATGTATGAATCACAATGAATGTTGTCAGTGCCCCTACATTGAGCGCACTAATGGGATGAGTTACCTTGGCCTCACCATTGATCCACACCTCAAATGGAATATTTATACTTAAATCACTGCAATAGAGTAACCATGCACTTTTTAGAACCTTCCGAAACTTTCTCGACTTACAGCACTTGAAAATGATTTATTTTGAAGTCTGTCAATTCATTATTATTATGGTATCGTAGCATGGGGAGGTGGTACTTCATCTGCACTAGACCCAATCATAAAGGCACAGAAAGCGATTATAAAAATAATCCTTAGGCTACCTCTAATTACAGACTCCAGCTGAATATTTAATATAATGAGAGTATTTAACGTTCGGTAGATTCACGCTAAAACACTCCTGACTCATCTTTATACAAATAAATATAAATACTCTGAAAAAAGCCCAAACATTCGCATTACTAGAAATACTAACAAGGATTTACTCCAAATTCCTGTAGTAGTATCCTACTTTTGCGAAACGGTACTTTAGGTACTTTGCGACTAGAATTTTCAACATTCTTTCAGATAGCATAAAAAAATCTGATTCACAATTCAAACACAATATTTAAAAAAAAGGATTTAAAGAAGTAATGATACGGCCTTCCCGGTTCACTAACCCAAATTCAAAGTAACTGATTTAACAATTTAATGAATATACGAGTATCTTGTTATAAGTGTACATAGTATATTCATAGGAATTATAAAATTATAATACAATATGCAAAGTTACTGCCTCAACACAGGCTAGCCCAGTGAGGCGGGTTATAAATAACTATGCATTTCTATTCATTACATATTATCTTCTGTTTATTACATTATTATCTATTTTTGTTTTTATGTTATTTATCTAGTTTATAAACCACTGTACGTGTACACCTTATTACACATGTATTTTAGTTAGAGTTGCAAACTTTATTACAATAAAGACATATATATTATATTCATATTACAGTAGCTATTTCACTCACAACTGACGTGAAATGGCCGCTTGGCGACGCGAGCACTCGAGGGGTCGTTGACTGATCTAGCGATACGATTTGAAACTTTCGGACCTCCTATTTAAATTGCTAGAAAGATCGTTCACATGTAAAGTATAATTCAGAAAATATAGCGGTAGGAAATTGAGTCCTTAATTTCCAATAACCCTGTATAATGGAACACAATTACTGACCAAATATTACAAGCGCGGCCTCACTGTTGAATTTGACAGCCACCTCTTGTTCGGCAAGGCTTCCAATCTTTGAAGTATATACGTTAGTTGAGAGTGACGTCCATGTGTTTTATTGATCGCTTTGGCACCGGTGCACCGGGAAGTACCTACCCAAACGCGCGCCCAACATTTCTACATTATTGACGCTCCTGTGTTTACCCGCTCGGCTGTGCGATGATTTTTTCTTTTGTTAGGAGAATTACCTTCGGCGATTAAAAAAGCATGCCTACACAAACACACATTTGCACCCCGCTCTAACATTCAGTGCATTACTACTTACTATACTGTTTTTTTTTGTTTTCCGACAATAATGCTTCATGTTTAATATAAATAACCCCTCCTTGTTTTACTCTGACAATGAAAATATTTTAAAGGAAAACCAACATGAATCACAATCCTACATAATTATTTTGTTACAATGTGAATGGAGTGTGCTTGATACAAGCATAAAATCACTTCTTCGATTATGGATTCCATAATTTCAGAATTCGGTTATTAACCACAAATGGCACGCATTTACTAATTATATTTGGTGATTTCGACAACAAACGCTGTTACGAATTTTCGGGTATACGTGTATTTGGTTTCAATTTCATGAATCTCTCTTATTGTTACGGTGATACAGTGCGAAATAATGCAAACTCATGTGGTTTTGGTTTGTAAATTTGATGGCCTAGAAATATCATAGATAATTTCATTAAATTTTGGAAGTAGAGCACACCTTGACCGTTGGTTTAACGAGGCATTTTTTTGGTGAGTCTTTTTACCAGCCTAGAAAAAATAAAGGATTAGATATAACAAAAAATATTTGAAGTGCATAATCTCTTTTTTTTGGACATTGTCATTATTGTTCACTGTGACAAATTAGGTGTTTTAGAATATGAAGGAAAAATATTTTAATATTTATGAATGGGCTTTACAAAATAAAATAAAACTCGCATTGTGGTGATGTATTTTTTTTCCGAAATTGGCCAGTGCTAAGAGAGAATTTCAACCTTTTCGCCACCTGCCTTAGAGGTGCGTGATCTCGTTCAAATTTTACGAAGTGGATCCGCTTAAAGTGAAAGGCGAGAGGGATGTAATGAAGAAGAATTTTTGTAACTGCAGAATAATCATCTGTAAATATACGCACCCCTAGTTAAAGGCAATATAATACTTCTTAAAGCATGTGGCATGGAGTAAACAACTTTGAAGTTTTCTAGTTGTATCTTATGAAAAATCATGGAATGTAACTTATCATAACATGCCAAGAAGAAAAAATAGAAATTTCTTTTCTAAAGAATTATAAACAACGCAATAAACTTTTAAAATAAAGACTAAAGCCAATCATCTTATAACATATATCAGTAGTAGGTATTCTATCGCTTGTCTGGATTTGAAAGGATTTTCTTTAGATATATCGCTAATTTTCACAACACACACACACACACATACACTTAAAATTTTGAAAATTTCACTTGGAAGAAAAATAATGTTTATTATGTGATGTAGTGACATACGCACTTACATATCACTAAATACTTATTTTAATATTTAATGTAAATCAAATTTAATAATCTTATCATTAAGTTCTGCTAGTATTTTTAGTTTTTTATTATTTTGACAGCTGTTTCGGTGTTCGAGGCCATTTTCAAACTGCAATTAATTCATACTGTGACGACTTACTTAAATGATTTTATTTCCAACCGCCCCGTTCTAATTTGGACGGGTTTTTAAAAATAATAATTTATTCTCGGTAAAACCGATTTAGTTAAAAAAAAAAATCTCTGTTCTGTGAGGTTTTTACATTAATAATTTTTTTCCCCGTACTTAAATGATAACGTTTTCTTAATTGATTTATTTAAATATTTTATATTTTTTCATAGTGTGAACATATTTAGAAGCGGTGAATATATAATTTTCCTTACTTTATTAATTGATGTTATATTAGGATCATTCATTTGTTTATTAATTTTTAATTGTTGAAGTAAATTTAATCTAAGACCCTTTTTTCTATATGTAAGGGTTTAAGATTGTTATTGTTAGTTAAGCTTGTAGAATTTAATAACAACATTATTAAATTTGATTTACATTAAAAAAATATAAAATGAAGTTTTACGAATTAAAAAAAATAAATTAATATAGTACCTACTTAATTGAGTGGGAAGCGCACGAGAACCAAATTATGTAAATGCAATTAAGTATAACTTGTATCGTTCAATCATTTGGTGACAATTTTCTTTGCTTCCCTTGCACATAAGTATTAAGTTTCCAGAAGTTTGGCACCGAACACATAACTAATTAGCGGAGTGCGAAGAGCAGAGCTGGAGATGTGAAGACAGATCATACGTCGGGATATCTGATTTGTTTAAAAGTAATAATTTGGGGGAACGTCTATTCACTACTAAAACTGAAAAAAAAACTGTCCATCTGCTTTTCTATTTTGTTATTTATTTCAATACCGTACAAGAGTCCCAATTGATCGCAACCGTCTGGAGCGAGTGAGTCAGTGGTTGTAGTATGAACGGCGTTTGGTGATAAAGAAGAGGAAGATTTGGAAATGGATATCTGCCTGGCTAAGCAGATCTGTCTTTTTTATGTGAACACCGCATGAGAGTCCCAACTGCCCGATGATTGGACTATGGCATCCCTAATTGGAGTGTGTCGTGAGGCAGAAGGGAGTGTGGAATGGGAAGGAGATGGGACCGACGAAGGTTGAAAAGTAGTTACTTGGCTATCTGGGAGTAAAGGTCACTTCATAAAGCCTGATACTGGTTTTTCACCAGTGCGAAACTGAGAGTACATGAGATACATTACAAAATATTTTGTTTTGATCACATGTGTTTGTGAAATAATACGTAAAGTCAATCATCACAAAATTATACAACCACAGAGGTCGGGCGCATTGATTTTGACATATGTATGTTCTATTAAATTTCATCCGATTTGGACATTCCGGGATAACGGTTATTTCAAATTTGGTATTGGCATTTGATATTTAATAATTACGCATTATTTGAGTATATTAAATTTATAATATTATTCAGTCTGGTAAAATCCACGAATAGACCTGAAAACGAGAGTTATTATTTGCCAATATTCCAAAAACATCCTCACAATTTATTACCTGTTTTTGTGTTTAATTCATAGAACTCGATTGGATTTTTTTCTTAAATTTAATGGAAATCAAATTTAATATTGTTATTGTTAAGTTCTGTAAGTATCGTTTAAACCACAATGTGGATTAACCGCAGTTTGAAAATGGCCTTGAACGCCGGAACAGCCGTCACAATAAATAAAAACTGAAAATACTTGCAGAACTTAATCACAACTGTATTAAATTTGATTAACATTAATTAGTTTCCAGAGACATTATTTTTTACATACCTGTATAACAAAATACCTTTTTTTTATGACTTTGCAATAGTTATACGAATCGTATTCGGGAATATAATAAAAACTCACGAGTTCCGAACGGATTGAAGTATCGCAGAGCATCAGTAGTTTTTAAAATAAGAATAAAGGAGGTCCCAGTACTTACTTGTACAATGACCTAATGTTTAGATCTACACATGTCAGGTTATTAGTTTCAGCTTTCCTTATTGCGATGACTTTTTAGTCTTCAGTGATTTTTAGGTGAATGACAATATGAGATGTGAGATGAAATTTACAGTATTTATGTTCGCTGTTTAACAATTATTATTCTAAGAATAACGAACTTCAGTGGAAAATATTATGGCTTTTAAAAAACATATTCATATAGATCAGCAAACGCCGATTCTGATTATATAACTTCTATGGTGTTATGGCTTATGTTTTCGATGTTTAGAGTATTTATTTCGCTCGTAAATTCTTTCTATTTAATTATTGCCATTACCTGAGAGATTCCGATTGGACATTCATAGCTGTTTGGATACATTTCCACGTAATAATTTATACCATTTCCACATTACAACAATGTCATTGTTTTTTCGATGAGTATTTTCCCATTATAATATATATTATTATAAGTAATAGGTACCCCAAACCCATTATTTATAACAATATATTTATTCTTATTTCAAGCCATTAAGGTTACCTCAATGTTTCAAACCTACTATTATGACAAATTTTCTCTCACACAACGGTTTTAAATTTTGTTTTTGTCAAGTCCGCGACAGGTGCACGCGCGGAAAACCGTCAGAGAGGCAACTATTCACCAAACACAAACCAAAAGCGCAAGCGATTCTAATTGTCTCTTTAATATAGTTCTTAAAACACTGAAAGTTAAAAATGCATCCGAAAAAATTGTAGATACAAATTTATTAAGCGCGCGAATCCAGATGCTCACGAAGTTCTGTGTCTTCTCTGTTTTTTGTAATATTACTTAATACTGATATATTAGCCGGTCGGTATTATGTTATTCACGGGGGGTGTTCATAAGGTTTTTTTCATATCATTTTTGCATTGATTGTGTGTGTTGCCTGAGTTGTAAAAGAATTTTTTTTGATGAACAATTAAGGCAGCAACCCAAAATAGTTAAATTATTTAAAGATAACGAATACTAGAAACTAGCTGACCTTCAAAGCCAGAGAGAGTTTATAGTACGATAGTCACAAGAAATCCAACCAAGTTACAGGCACTCTATCATTCACAATTTGAGAGCTCTAAATAGAGAATTATCATGAAATGAATGGGTCAAGAATGAGAGTTTAATCCACAATTGACTTGAGTAATAGAGTTATTAAAACCACACTCTCCAAGAAATCAGAGTCTCGGGGAATTGAGAGGAACACATGGGACTCAACCAACGTTAAATGTTGATCTTCAGAAGTACCATTAAAGATGTTTATTTTTAATATTCACATACTTTTTGTTTTCAGTCAGCTTCATTTTTTTAATTATTTTTTTATATGAATATCTCACAAGAGTCCCAACTGCTCCCAACCGTCTGGAGTCAGTGAGACTATGGCATTCCCAATTGGGGGATGTTGTGTGGCTGAATGTATTGGGGAGGGGAAGGAGAAGGGGAATAGGAAGGTGGGGAATACGTGGCTATTCAGATCTGGTCACCAAACACGGCTAAAAGCCATTTCAAGAAATATTTCAATTCTGAATGGTGGTCTTTCACCAGGGCGATACTGAGAGTACCTTCCACTCTGGAACTTGCGCAAATATACTACATATTATTTTAAAATGAATAAATTGTGAACCAGCACAAATTAATGAAATAAAATTTATTTGAACCCGCGACCTTCGGATTCGTAGTCGAGAGCCTTACTCCTCGACCATGGAGGCCGTCATAAATAATTTTAAATGTTTTTGGAGAAATTTAAGTTTCAATTTTATTTCTTACTTAACTAGTATATGTTGAAATCTATTTTTCTCGCCAATAATAGTATAAATGTTGAAATTTATAAAAAAATATTTTCTTCATTTGTTCAGGAATATTACAAAGTGAATAAAAACTATATTTCTATGAATCTATTGCTTTATCGTTCGACCTAAATGAATCTAAAAAAAGAAGCTTCGCTCTTTTCGCATTGGCAGCGATGCTTTTTGCCCAGTTAAAAATTAATCAAATAAAAAAATGGTCAACATCGTTTTATGTTCCAATAATGGAAAAAAATGTTAAAATGTATAGTACAAACTGTACTAACTCAAAAAATCTCATTTTTAACTTACAACTTAGACGATTTGTATGAAATGTTTCAATGTGAGCTTTCTTTGATTTACATAATCCATTCATAAAAGAAAACAGTAAACTCTTATGACATACTCGTATAGCGACAAGACAATATGTTTTTAGAGATTCCTGAAAAAATTGTTATTTTTAGTTGATACTATTTAGATTTAGGTGTGCGATATTATATTCCATGCTTTATATGTAACTCTTGGGATTGCACCTGTAATGGTCTTACCATCACCATTTTCTTACCCTAAACCCTGGAAAATATATTTTTTTATACACATAACTTTCATGCTGGAAAACCGAAGACTGGCCACACCTACCGACGTATAAAGCTTTTACAATAATTACAATAAACTACGGTTTAAAGTTGGTTAATTCAGGAACACGTTTCACAGAAAGCCCACTAGATGGTAGTAACGAAAAGGGGGGGGGGTTAATTATACTTGTTTATACTTGATTGGATAAGTCCGTTAGGAGGGCTAGCCAATGGGGTGGACTTGCCTATATAAACAAAGATGAGTTATGACAGGACAAAGAAATCTCTTTTTATTTATTATCAAAAGGGTCTCACGAAGAGGGATAGTTCATTAACCGATAGAATAAACATTGTGGTTCGAGGTCGAGAGGAGAACGGGATCACGAACTGTAATCCAAACACCATTTCTCAGGGTCACGAATTGAGGGGTCAAAAGTCATTGGTAATCAGAGCAAATATAAATATAATACACAAAAATCTAGATTACAAATAAAAAGACTGTAAAATGATGTTGGATTTTGGGCAGAAAAGGGAAGGAATAAATCAAATTGTGGACAAGAAACGTGCCTTGTGAAGTCCGTGGAAAAAAACGTAGGAATGGGGAAGATACTCGAAAAATCAATAGTTTCGGCAAATGAATGAAACGGAAATGAGGCTTATACATCAACGAAATTTCGGAAAAAGTAAGAGTTAATTCAGAAGGAACGAATGCATAGCTGGAGAGTAATTTTCTATTTTCAGAAACGTAGATATTCACAATGTAGTGAAATTGAAATGTTTATAGGTGATTCAAGGTGTAAATTGAGAAAATTATTTGTATGAGACAGAAGGATAAAGGAAACCAACATATCGATCGGTTATAGAAATCATACTAAGAGAATTCATAAAGGATGCTAAGATGTATGGATTACTAGGTTGGATACAATTCAATCAGTTCGTCGTGTTTTCGGAGTTGTCGATATCTGCACTTAACTTTTGTGTACACAAGGGCCGATTTATTTAGACAACCGAAGAGACTAACATGGAACTTGTATCATTAAACGTAATTAAGGGCAATTAAATTAATACAGTAAGATAGGAAGTGTTTACATGTGAAGAAACACATAAAAACTAATCGTTTTCAAATTAACGTATGATTGACGGCGGTTTTTATGAATTTTATTATAATTGCCGTTCATGAAGAATAAACTAATTCAATTTTTGGTTAGAGTGAGACGAAATTTTGGGAGTTAACTAGAACACCCATCAATATCCTCCCTTTTCCAGTGATGATTAGGAAAATCAAAAAAAAAACGACCCAAAAGTTATTAGAAAAAATATTAAAGGTAATGAAAAACCACTTAAGGATGGTCTCAATCGTTCGTGCTCGACGTATATAGACGACGACAGTGCATATGAGAGGGTACTGCAGTTGGAACAGAAGGAAGTGGTGCAATACTTTGAAACAACATTACGAAAAGATATAGTCGTTAACTTTGACAGATATAATAGGATAGGAAATGTAATATGTGTACACCAGTATTGGGATTAATTAAGAATTTCACGTAAAAGATGTGTTAATCGATTATTTAAATGTTCGATCCGAAGAAACATGTTGCGATCGAAAAATGCGCTATAAAAATATATTGCATATAAAACCATTATTAGGGTCGAAGTAAATTTACGAAGTTAAGGCAAATCAAGAATACCCATTTATCAATAAATTTCAAAAAGGATAGAATTACTTTATTTACGAGGTATCCAAAGTCATGGACGACATAATATATATCAGTAAATCCCATTTTCAGAAAAAAAAACATGAGTATGATTTTTCACTTTAGAACAAAGACATCAGAAAAACGCCCTAGGAGAAGATTTAGAGATAGTTTTTGGGTACGGTCCTATCAGTGAAATTAGA
This sequence comes from Halesus radiatus, assembly GCA_022606495.2. NCBI lineage: Eukaryota > Metazoa > Arthropoda > Insecta > Trichoptera > Limnephilidae > Halesus > Halesus radiatus. The sequence continues at coordinate 19,019 of JAHDVE020008768.1, read as the reverse complement.
GCAGCTATAAACATGGGTGTAAACCAACGTTAGAATTGTTTAGATTGACAAGTGAATGAAAAATTACATTCTAAATTAGTGTAACTTGCATATGAGTTTACTAGTTGGTAAGGGGTATTCTGGTATGCACAGACCAAAGGTAGTTGTGATCTTTTATTGGTGGTCTAGGTATATAATAGGGTACTAGAAGAATTTTAGGAGAGTCCGCGGGAATTATACGAAGATTGGAGTCGGAAAGAAGTTGATCGTACGAGATTATTACCATAAGTAATTTCATAGAATCTTGCAGTTAACAAAAGAGTTTTTGTATTAACCCTTTCAGGACAACTGGTTACTGCTGCTAACCACCAATTTAAAATAGATTGTCTAAGTGCCTACTGGTTTCTAGTTAAAGCTATAGTGCAATATGTGTTGCCTATGTAACAGAAATAGTGCTTGTATAGATTTCATGTTGGTATCATTGTCTTGGAGCTTATTTCAGACTATTCATTGTGGTGATGTGCACATGTCGGGATATTTATAGGTTATCTGTATCTTAGTTTATCAATTTTGTGAGGTTATTGAACGAAATAAACAAAATGACAGGTGAGTTATAGTCATAATAATACTAAAAATAAGTAGTGTTATATATAACCTCATATTTTCAAGAATAAATGCTTTTATTTATACTTTATAAAACATGGTCTTTGTTGCTAACCACCAGGCACACAATGTGTATTTTTAATTTTGTTGAGGGATAAATATTGTATCAATCTGTGTGCACAATTTTCAGTAAAATTTTGTTTTTAGCCATGAATAAAAAGCACACTATTAAAGAATTGGAAAATATGACCCAAGATGAAATATATGCCTTTATCGATGATAATCGATGAGAATCGATCCCAGTGATGCCTCAGAATCTGATGAAGAGGAATTGGAAAATGATGAGCTATTGGTGGAAGTCAATACAGACTTTCAAACTGAACGTCATGAAGATGATGATGAAGATCTTATAAATAGTGATTGGGAAAGCGAGGATGACGTACCGCTATCCGTTTTGCAAATGCAACAGCGAGGGGATGACGTTATTTGGACAAACAATTCCTCAAATGTAGGAAATGTAAATCCCTTTTTAGAAGATAGTGGACCAAATATTCCAGAAGACATTGAATCTCCAACCGAAATATTTAAATATCTTTTTCCAGAGAGGTTGATGGATGAAATTGTTTTTCATACAAATTTGTATGCGACACAGAACAATGGTGGTAACAGCAATTTTGTGCCCACAAGTAATGAACTAAAAACGTTTTTAGGCGTAAACATGATAATGAGTTTTAAAAAAAATGCCTAGCTATCGTGATTATTGGTCGTCAAGAATGGAAATGAGGGATAGCTACGTCAGTTCGTCAATATCCAGAGACAGATTTTCCTGGTTGCTTACCAATTTGCATCTTAACGACAATGCTATGCAACCTAAAAAAGATCATATAAATTATGATAAACTCTACAAAATTACGCCCCTCCTCAACACCTTATCTGCAACTTTTATAACATCACTGAAACCAAGCGAACATCAATCAATTGATGAGTCGATGATAAAATTCAAAGGTCGTAGCAGTATTCGGCAATACATGCCGATGAAACCGACGAAACGAGGGTACAAGCTTTGGGTGCGAGCTGACCAAAGCGGTTACATGTGTCAATTCCAAATTTATACTGGGAAGGACAATCATGGGACTGAAACAAATTTAGGCAGTCGGGTTGTAAAAGACCTAACGAGGACATTAGTTCGTAAAAACCATTAGGTTTACTTTGACAATTATTTCAATTCTGTCAAATTGCAAAAAGATTTACTTGCAGAATGCATTTATTCCTGTGTCACGGCCCGTAAAGGAAGAAAAAATCTGCCAGAATTCAAAGCGGACAAGCAATTGAAGAGAGGAGATTCAGACTGGCGGGTATCAACTGATGGTATAGTAGCTCTCAAATGGATGGACAATCGCAGTGTTTTGTTTCTTGCGAATTATATTTATCCCTCAAATAACTCTATTATCACAAGAAGAAAAAGAGATGGGTCTGTAGAAGAGGTTTCTTGTCCCCTTATATGTAATCTATATAACAAACACATGGGATATGTGGACAAATTTGATATGTTACTTTCACTGTATCAAATCGACAGAAAATCCCATAAATGGTGGCATAGGATGTTTTGGTATTTTGTAGATGCTTGCGTTGTAAATGCATATGTTTTATTTCGGATAAGATGTCCAAACGATATGACATTGAAGAATTTTCGCCTTTCAGTTGCGAGCGGCATAATTGGTGCTGCACCAGAAAACCTAAAGCGTGGTAGAAAATCGAAGGAAATGCCAGGAAACAAGTACAAAAAATGTGTGCCACAAGAACTAAGGTATGATAAAGCTGCACATATGCCTGAACGGGTAAGCTCTCTAAGATGTGCACACTGCAGCACAACAAAAGAAGTACATAGAACCATTTGGAAATGTTCTATTTGCAATGTGGGCTTGTGTCTTAATAAAGACAGGAATTGTTTTACATTATTCCACACAAAATAATTAGGTACCACAAGTGCCTCCTGGTTACCAGCGCTAACCACATCCTGGAGGATAATCAGGACATGATTTAAACATTTTCTTCTCATAATTTTCTGTATACACTTATTTGTAAATAATTTCTAGAAATAAAAATGTGTTAAGTAAAATATTTTTTATTCTGTCCTCAAAGGGTTAAATCTTCCTTGGCAATCGAACAAAAATACTGGCGGTCGAAGTTTTCATGCTCTTGCTTCAAAAATTCTTTTGAGTGGTATAGGTGTTATTTTGTGGAAATAATATGTAACTAGTTGGTATAATTTGGGGTGGTCTTTCACCTGACAAGTTTGTTTTTACGGTATTCCACCGGGAAATGCCCCGAAACTTACTTTGAACAAATTGTGTCATTCCCTGTTAGTGTCAACTGACCCTTCTTAAGGGTTTTTGTTTCTACAACAGTGCGTATGTATGTGCTATAAATAGTTTGTCATATCTGTTTTGCCGGTATTTCATTGGATAATGCGTAACATCAGTGTTTAAAATAGTGTTCCCATACCAAACCTTTCGATATACTCTAGTACTGAGTAAATTCTACATAACACATTCACAATAATACTGCAAAAATACAAGGGCAGCCATCTTGTTGTTGACAAATTTAGCGGTACGGGGTTCACGCACACTGCTGCAGCGGTAGCTACTTACATACATTAATAGCTACTGGTGCCTCGCTTGGTTCTTGAAGCGTGTTCCTGTATAAAAATAAAAAAAAAACAAAATCCAGTCCAATGCAAAATTGTTATAGACTATAATATATACCCGCATACTCGTTTTGTCTTCTTATATTTAGTGAAGGAGCGAATAGGGTGCATATCAGTCTCTTCCAAGTGGGAATTTATTTATTTTTTATTTAAAAAATATATTTTTTGCTACAACCAACAACCAGTGATAATGGCCACTACTAGTAAAGTGCAAACAAAGTCAAAACCAACTGAGGCACCACCGCCATCTAACGGAGAAGAGCACTATAAAAAATTTATTAAATACGTCGACAAAAAGATGCATGAAATCAAACACCCACTTTTTGAAAAGATTGAACATGAGACGGTAAATATTTAAAAAAAAATCACAATCGGAAATGAATGAAAAGGAAAAATTGTAGAATTCATAAGCCGTCAATGTGACAATATCTCTAACAAAGTATAAAATATACAACAACTAAAAAAACGGTACAGATTTTAGAAGAAGTTAATATAAATAAAGAAATAAAACTTTGTCATATGGAAATTCGACTGGCTGAGCTTGAACAGGCCAACATTAGCTACAACTGGACGGAGTATGCCGGTGTTGAAGCCCAGTCAAAAGAAGAACCCCGTGATACTATAAATAGAGGGAGATACGGGTCAATGTGGAACCAGAGAAAATAAAAAAAAGTTATATGTTATCAAAATAAAACACAGAAAAAGGAAGTCGCGTATAGGTATAAAGCTCAGTTTTTAGATGAGGAGTCGCAGCAGAGAGTTTTAAGTTACTGTAAGATTATATTATATTATATTATATAGATCATACCATAGAGAAGTGCTGTGGAAAACGAAAGAAAGGACTAAAGAAAACCCTTATTTATACTCGTATACCTGGTTTAAAAATAATAGAATCTTGGTGAAAAAAAAAACTCAGACCAATCTTTTAAAGTAATCAATATAAAACATATCAATGATTTGAAGTTAATAGTCTGATTGACAAAAAATTTATTAACATTTTTATCCTGATAATATGGATTTTTTTTAGATCTAAAATTAAATGATAATACAGAAATAAATAATATCAATATAAATGACCCGGTAACATGCAATGAATTCCTGATAAATTCTGAGCTTTCAATATACTCTATGAATATAAAATGCATAAAAAAAATCGATGATACTGTAGCTGTTCTCGAATCAATTCGACACAGATTTATCATAATCATATTTAGTTAGGCTTGGCTGAAAGATTCCATTAATATCCCAAGCATTACTTATTCATCGCACAACACAAACAAAAATTACTTACAAAATGATGGAGTTGTTGTCTACACTCGGAATGATGTCCTAGCGTCCGTTGAAGAAATAGTTATCCCACATGCTAATTGTCTTAAATTTCAACTTTCTAATAACGTATGTGTAATAGCAGTTTACAGATATCCTTCGCAAGCATACATTGATAATTTTCTGGACCATCTAAATGATTTACTGTGTTCTGTATTATCACATAACCATGAAGTGAGTTTATGTGGTGATATAAATATTAATATTTTAGATTTGAATAATTCAAAATGTCAACAATATCTTTCACTTATGACTTACCATGGTTTAAAACCATATATTATTTCACCTACTAGAGTAACTTCAAGACTAAAAGTTGCATTGATCACATTATGCTCAAATAAAAAGTGGATCTTCAGAGTGCTGTCTTCAGGACCAGTGTTACAGATTATTTTGCTACAATATTGAAATCCTAAGTCCTTAGTAATAAAATCATAAAAACTGACCTAAAGCTAAAAGTAATTGTCGACAATGACCTGCTAAATTCAAAACTGAAAGAGGAAACTTGGAATACAGTTTTATCTACAAGTGACGTTAATACAGCCACTGATAATTTCATAACGTGTTTAAAAAGGCATATTGAGAATTGCTCATCTACAAAGAGAAAACATTGTAAAAAAAGTGTTATAAACCATGGATAACATCTGGCATTGTTAATTGCCTCATAAAACGTGACAAAATACACGGGAATTGTCATAAAGAACCGAACAACATTGAACAATTAGCATATTACAGAATATACAGAAATTGGTGTACTAAAATTATAAGAACGACTGAACAATCATATTATAAGGATGAGTTTCATGAGGTTAGAGGCAACACAAAGCAACAATGGAAAATAATAAAAGAACATGAGATATGCAAAATGGACCAGTTTACATGAATAAACTAAATGTTAAAAATAAAATAGTATCTATAAATGATAATCTAACTCTCATTACTAACCATGTCAATGAATTTTTTAGTGATGTAGGTAAAAATTTTTCAAATCTTTTGTGGAGTTCAAAATAATACTAGTGAAGAATGTTTAATTGAAAATTGTAATCCAAAACGTTCTTAACAAAACGCCTGTTTTGTATTTAACCCAACGAATTGTAATGAATTTCTAAATGTGATCAATCAGCTTAAATCCGGTTTTTCAAGCGGAAATGACAGTATAAGTGCAATGGTCTACAAACAAAATTATTCTGAATTAGTCATACCTATTACACACGTTACAAATGTTAACTTTGAGAAAAGCTTGTTTCCCAATCACTTCAAAAATGCCAAAGTTGTGCCTGTATTTAAAGGAGGGGATAACCTAAATAACTATCGACCTCCCTACTTAACACTTTATCAAAAATAATAGAGAAATTAGCTAAAATTAGATTGATGACTTATATAAAAAAAACATGAAATTCTCTTAATACTCCGTTTGGTTTCAGAGAGAATATGGGAACGAATGATGCAGCTTTAAAAGTGATCACCACAGTCGTTGAAGCTCTAGATGCTGGCAATAAAGCAATGGCTCTCTTTCTATACTTGTCTAAGGCCTTTGATATCGTATTCCTTGGTTTACTGCTTAAAAAACTTAATGCAATGGGTGTTACTAATAAATCACTAGATTGGTTCAGAACTTATCTTGGGAATAGAACACAGAGAGTAATGATTAATGATCATATTAGTTCAAATAAATCAATTTTATATAGTGTTCCTCATGGTAGTGTTCTAGGTCCAATTTTATTAAATTAAATTGAGTTCGGTAGATTTAGCTAAGAATGACGATTCTTTAAAATTCATAAATATCCTTTAATTTTGAAATCAGTTTAGAAGCATTATTAGACAACCACTTAGAATAGAAAATATTTAAATCGAATAATTCTGATGGAATTGGATTGATAAAATCAATTTTATTCCAAACAATAATAAATAGCATTAGATAATATTCGGTCGGAGAAGTTGGAGAATTTGAAGGATCAATAAATATTATATACCTGAATAAATTGATAGAATGTGGTATTAGAAATTAGGAAGAACTATATAATATTATAACAAAGTTAAATATAGTAGACAGGAAAATTCAATAATTCCCGATTTCATAATGACGTGTACCTCCCGTCTTTTGGAAAATTATGTAATCTGTTGGATTTCGGGTAAGTCGATCTTGTATGAAATAAATTTTTCAGCTATTGTAAAGGAGCGGCCTTGGCGAAGAGAGATAACAAGTGTGTTATCAGTATCTATATAAAATACTGAGTATATTATCTTATTGAGGTAAGTATGTAGACATATTGTTATGTAACGAATTCACGACAGTTGAAACACGTGTCTCTCGTGCATAGACATCTAGCCGTTTGTTAAAAAGTCGACGAATTGTCATCCGGCGCGGCTTGCCGCCCGAGCGACGGCCATTTTGGCCCCAGATAGATACCGGCATCAGTACAGAGTGGTGGTGTGATCCACACGCACTCCTGCGCCGACAAATTCTGGGGAAAAATTAGGAAAATTCTTATGAACCTGTAGAAAATTAACGTAGATTACGTACTAGGGTAGTAATACAGCCTTAAACATAAACGAATATCAAGGTTTAAGATAGGTGTGCTAGGATTATAAGTCTGTCAATGTTATGCGAGAGTCTGTCTACGCTACAAAGAATTAGGGTTACCACAAAATGAGATCTTGTTTTTCCAATAATTCGAAACAAAAAATTACACAACAGGAATTAAGGAAAAGCGTGAGAAAATTAACCATCCCCGTGAGAAAATTCCGTGTAAATCATACTTTAAATCGGAAACACTCGGATGTTAGCATAGGGCTAGTCATCACGCGCTGGCCAAGGAGGATAAAAACCTCCAATTGAAAAGAAAACTACATAGAGTTTTCCGATCACATTAGTTAGGAAAATTTAAGGCAGCAGTAGAGGAGTCACTTCAAATCGGTGACGTGAACAGAAGTCTATTGCTACTCTTCATAGAAAAGTCGCAACTGAAGTGGCTTGGGCACGCGTTAATAATGCCAAAAGGTCAAATTTCGTTGAAAATTCTGAGAGCTATTCTAGAGGGAAGACGTCCAGTGGGCCGCCCCGACGCATGTGGGAGAAGCAACTTCAGAGACTCTGCAAAGAGAGGCTAGACCTACTATGAACGGATGCCGCCGGAGGTCCCTTGTCGATGTGATGGGTCCCGACCCGTGTAAGTAAAGGGAAAAGATGTATGTATGCATAAATATTATTTAGATGATACTATAAACTCCTAAAGGGTAAGTTTCGCGAACTGGTATTTTAGGAGGACAGATCGGGGGAACTGAATCAACATTGTCAACTCCAACTAATCTGTATTTGCGGAAACATTTAATTCAAATGTAGCCAAAGCCGCACTTGAAACGGATTTCAAATAACCTTCTAGGAATATAACCATATTATTATCCTGAATCATGTATCTCCTTCTATAAATTAACATACGGATATCCGAACTATATAACATATAGATGTTATTACTTAATAGTAAGTAAATGAAACACGTTGTTATAAACCATGAATATATTTTATAAATTCTAAATTTTAATAAAAATAATTATGTAACCGAGTAGTACATACTTTATATTTTTCATTACTATTACCCTTTCATTAATGCATTATAGGAATAACCCGCTTTAATGACATTATATTCCAATTACACTGTTATATTTTTATATAAGGATGTCTCCCTCTTACACATAATGTTTTTTCTATTGTTGCCTTCCTCTAATATTTTGTTTTGTCTCTCTTTTGTAATATATCTATTTCATTCTATTTTTTTTATCTATATATAACCGATAACTCTGTATTAGAATTTAGTTATTATATTTACCCTGATGATGCTTGAGTTAAGCGAAACCGGTTGGTGTAAATAAAATATATTCGTGGTTTATAACAACGTGTTTCATTTACTTAATACAATGTCAAACCACAAAGTGATTGCTTATTTCGAAAATATTATATAACATCTGTTTTTACATGCTTTACTAACCAGTTTCGTTAGAGTCAAAACTGTTTTTTCGCATTGAGCAATTAGCCCTAGCTTGACACGAGCAAAAATCACTAAACACTGAATTGGAAGTGCGATATTTAGCGATTTAAAAGTTTTCCACAATAGTTCAACGGGAAGTTGTGAGAGTACAAAACATTTTTACTTATTTAACGCCCATAGTTCTTTTACATAGAGTTTTACAAAATAGTTTAACTGTTTGAACATACGAATGAAGAAAAAAAACACAGTGATATGGGAGGTACATACATGCTCGTATATCGTATTGTAAAAATTTTGTGTACAGTGCTTTCCCGTGTCAACTGTGGTTAGAGGTGCTTACATGTGGAGATAATCTTCTCTACCTAGTGAGCGGGCTGCCTATTGCTGCTGTGGGGCTATAAAAAAGTCAATTTCATATAATACGCACTAAAATGAGTATTTATCATTTGTCTATACTTGACATTATTATTTTCAGTGTTCTATATATTCCTGATGAGGAAAGCATCGCTTTCGAAACATATCGATATGTGTACCATATATTAATAAAGTGGTGAATACAAATTAACTTTCAATTAATTTGTTGCTTAATATGATTGGTAACTAACTCCTTCTATATAGACAAATCTTACTAATTTTTCTCTGGGATGAAACCGTTAAAAGTAGATCTTAACTCGAACATCAGAACTATGGGTTCTAACCCCGTAGTACAATGTGGAATAATACGATAATCTGAAGAAAAGAACACTTATTGTAATCAACCTGAAAACTATTCCCTTTCCTGATTTTATTAAGAAACCCCTTCGCAGTTTTTACTGCATTCTCTGCCTATTTATCTGAAGACATTTAACTGGATATATTAAAAAATCAATATCATTTTATTTTAAGAACTCTTTGAATTCTATACTAGTGAAGGTCGTTTCGTTGTCAGATACTATTAACCGAGGGCTGCCGATATGTGATTTTTTTTACTTAATTCACTGATGGTGTTAAAAGTATCTCCTTTCTGAATCTCCAAATAATCAATCCATTTGAAAAAGGAATCACAAACAACTAAAGACATTTTCCCCGCCAACGGCCCACAGATTGTGCGCTATAGTCCAAACTTTCCCTGAATTCGTCCAAACTGAAAGTAGACTTTTTGGTGGTAATTGCTACGTTGAAGTACAAACAATATAATTTTGAACAAAGTCGAGCACAGTAATCTAGCATTTTTGAGAATTAAGATGTCATAATACTGATGAAAGAAGTTAAAAGGAAGGTAAAAGATAGATTAGAGTGTAAACACGACAGGTGTAACAACACGTAAAAACAAGCATAAGGTACAAATATCTAGTTTAAATGAGATGTATGCATATTTTAAATAAGGAATGTGATATTCGGTTTTCGATATTAAATAAAAAATAATAGATATATTAATTAGTAGTAATGACTTAAAGAGTTAAAGGATCAATATTATTTTGTAAGATAGTACCTATTTGTGAATCTACTACACTAGTGCGTTTTAAGCTCATACTATACAAATAGCAGGCTATTATCAAGACGTACATACTAATATTATGATCTACATGAGATACAGGTACGTAAATAATGAAAAACAGTGTTTCAACATAAAATCATCACTACGTGTCTATTAGAAGGTGAGCAATAACAAGTTATAAAAAATATAAACATATGCTACAAATACATATCATTTAGTAATTTAGTAGATGGCAAATACCCACTTGTGCGATCAGAATATAATGACAACATATCTGCATAGTAGAAAGTACTTACATTTAAGTATAATATGGCAAGCAGGTACCTCGCCTATCAAATAAATTAATTCATGTTTCAGTATCAAACATATACGTATACGTATAGGTATACTTATGCAAGTACCAGAAATATGAAATAATGTTGTAATGATTTGTGAGTGTCTTTAATGTAGGTGATTAATTGATAAATATAATAAGATATAAACAGACATCAACAACATAAAGGTAGCTATTCTTATCCGAATGGTTCTTGTGGAATATAACATTGAGTGTCATTATTATTGTAGACTATAAATGTCAAGTACCGAGACCTCAGATATTGTAGTATTTATGGTTTTAAATCAGCAGTGGATTTGGTAAATGGTATATTATACCTATCTACTGTGCATTTATAAATTAAAATATGACGACTATGGGTAAAAATAATAATAATGGTAGCATTTTGGAATGCCAGTAGGTGCGTGTTTATTATTATAAATTGTTGATAATAAGTTATAGGTTATGCTAATGCCCATATGGAATAAAGATAAGCTACTTCGCAAATTACTACCATATTATATTATAATTAATAATAAGAAGGTACCCACTTATTTATTCAGAGATTTTTATAGATAACTTCATTTTTTATTTGTTCTGGTTCGGAGACTGACGGGTTTGGGTCCGCTAGCTGGTGTCTGGTGTCCAGGATTGACAGATGAGCTGGCTGCAGGGTTAGGAGTTTTTGAGTGGTGAGCTGGTGGAACTGCTCGACTGTTAGTGGACGCCTTGCTACGCGTCGAGAGGGCGATTGCAGCATCTAATTGCCCCTGAGTATGGATGGGTCGTTTGCTTCCATCCGGGAGGAGAAGGATTATTTTTCCATCGCTTGTCCAACTATTATTATTATTGAAGATGGCCCTGGCACTGCTGAATAGTTTCTGTCGCACTAGGGTTAGAGATTCAGTTAAGAGGAATTTGCTATTTTTTAAGAACTTCTTTTTTTTCCCATACGGTCCGGCGATACATTGTATGTATAAAATGTAAAAGTATGGGCCTGTTTTTATTTATTTTGCGAATGCCCATTCTCTTCACATAGTCAATATCCTTTATGCTATCTTCCGGGCAGCCCAATCCGGTCAGAATGCCCGACACCACAGAATGTGTGTCCTCGGATTCCTTATCGTCCACTCCGTGAAGAATCAGAAGATTTCTCTTGGATGCCGCGTCCATCGAGTCCACGCGTTGCTCAAGAAGAGCTATTTCCTCGCGTAGGGCGCACAAATCTGCGCTTGAAGGAGGTGAATTCTTCTTTCAGAGCTGCTAGATCAGGATGGGAGTCATCCTTTCTTCTCATGGTCGTGGCAGCCTGAAGTTTTTGTTCAAAATCTGCCATCTTGTTATTAAATTGTTCACTTAAATTCTCAAGTGACAATTTTGTTAAAACTTGGGTACTGAAGTTATAAATTTAAAATTTTAGCACTATTATCACTTCTAATGTTATTTTAATTTACGTCGACGATTGCGTGGTAAATTTATGTAAGTTATTTGTGTTATTTGCTAGATTATGCACTTAGGACATGATATTTTCAAATTAAATACATATAATAATATAAACAATAAATTATGCCAATTATAAATTTTCCTCTGCTGATGATAAATACTATGAGTAAAGTGTGACAATGTACAGTTTTTCATCAATTAGCTTAAACAATGTCAGTCGAGGGAGGGGAGGGTGGATGGGAACATAGGAGTGGGATAAAGGTAAAAAGATGGTTTAAGTTAACTAGTTTGAGAGTGGTCGCATTATGGATTTTAATTTAATATCACGTGTAGTTGAGTTAAAAATGTCAATATGGTAATAGTTTAAGTTAAACGAGTGTGTAGATCTGTAGATAAACGGGTTTTGTTTGGAATTGGTTTTACAATGAGGGATATAAAAAGTAAGTGGCTGTCTGCTGTTGCGATTTGGGATATGAAATAGTAGGCGTTTGAGAAGATCAGGGCTATCAACTAGGTTGCGTGCGATTTTAAATAACATTACGGAATCAGCTATATTTCTTCGACAGGTTAATGTCTGTAAATTAAAGAACTGTGCGGAGTCTTCATTGCTAACATGAGATCTAAAAGAGCGGAAGTTTAGGTACCTTAAAAATCTATTTTGGACGCTTTCAATTCTGTTTTTATGTAGTGCATAGCCTGGGTTCCATACCTGAGATGCATATTCCAAAATACTGCGAACATAAGAGAAGTAAAGTGTTTTGAAAGTGCTAATATCGTTGAACTGTTTACAGGCACGGATGACGAAACCAAGCATAGATGATGCTTTAGTTACTATACGGTCATATGTTTATTAAAAGTCAATTTATTATCCAGTATGACTCCAAGGTCCTTACTTTCTGATTTGATAGATATCGGTTGACAATTAATTGAATAATCATGAGTAAATACGTTTTTATTTCTGGTAAAGCGCACGACGAAGCATTTAGATATATTAATTTCCAAAAAGTGGGCATTACAATAGACATTCAAACGATGCAGGTCATCCTGCAGCTTCTGACAATCCTCGATTGAATTTATAGATGAAAAGATTTTCATGTCATCTGAATATAGGATGGTTTGTGAGTTTAAAAAACAATTACTAACATCATTGATATAAATATTAAATAATAACGGACCCAATAAGCTGCCTTGAGGGACTCCAGATGTAACAGTAACACTGTCGGATTTATATCCAGCCACCACTACTATTTGACTACGGTTCGAGATATAAGAAGAGAGCCAACGATAAAGATCGCCGTGAATACCTATTTTTAAAAGTTTGTTTAATAAGGTGGTGTGATCAACCTTGTCGAACGCTTTGCTGTAGTCGGTATAGATAGCATCCACTTGTATTCTGTTATCCAGGTTATCCTGGAGATACTCTGTGAAGGTTAAGAGATTTGAGGTTGTAGATTTACCACTAATGAAACCATGTTGATTCGTATTCAAGCTAGGCTTAAGAGCAGCATACATTTGATCATAAATTATTTTTTCAAAAATTTTGTTAAATACGCAAAATTTTGAGATTGGCCTGTAATTTTTAATATCAGTTTTTTACTATTCTTGAAGATGGGAGATACATATGCGGATTTCCAAGTAAGAGGAACAGTGCATTCGGTTAGGGAACGGTTAAAAATTAAAGATAAAGGTAAGGCTAAATTGTGCGCACATCTTTTTATGAGAATTGGGGGTATTTCATCAGGACCAGCGCCTTTGTGGATGTCAATTTCTTTAAGGTACTTTAATACCATTTCCTGTGTCACCTCAATACTACTTATACTAGATATGTGGTTCCCGTTGCCAATAGGATCGGGGGGAGGTATATCTTTGGTTGTACTGAAAACCGAACTGAAATATTCGGAAAATAAATTTGCAACATCTTTTCCGTTGTTGGCTTTCAGATCTCCTAAATACATGCATTTTGGAACACCTTGGGATTTATTGGAAGATTTGACGTGGCTCCAGAAATTTTTTGGATTTAAGAAAATGTTATTTTCAATATTACTTAAGTAACGAGATTTATTTTCGCGACATAAGTCTTTATGCCGTTTACGAAGGAGAGAAAATGTGTCGTAGTCAGCTCGGTTTTTAAATCTCTTGTATTTACTAAAATATTTAAATTTTTCCTTGGTTACCTTGATAATAGCGGCATTGTACCATGGAGGATATTTTGAATCCCCCGTAAATTTATGAGGAATATGAAGATTTATAAGGAATTTTAAGAATTTATAGAAATGTTCAAGAGCTAGTTCTATTTGGTAGTTAGATAAAATGGATGCCCAGTCAGCTTGTTCTAGAGCGGAATTAATTGATTCATAGTCTCCACGGTTATAGAGAAAAACTTTTCTTTTTACGTTTGTCAGTGAAAGGGTTTCCTGAAATGGCACATTAATGGAAATAGCTTTATGATGTATATCTTCAGGAACCAGCGGGTCGTCATTAGGTTCGGCGGAGATTAATAAATTAGACAGGATCAGATCAAGAATGTGGCTGCTCGAATTTAGTTCTCCGTTGAATTGAGAGAGGTTCATAAAGTGCATACAGTCTACAAAGTGATTACTGAGATGAGTAGAATGATCACTTGCTACATAGTATGAAGATGATGTAGATTGTATCCATGAAATTTCAGCAAGATTAAAATCACCTACGATAACAAATGAATCAGCGGGGTGATTTGATACCACGTATGATAACATATTAAGGAAATTTTCCATTAGGTGTTGATGTTGGATCCCCCCTGGGATGTATACGCAACATATATGGACAAAGGGGTGACGTGTACCATTGGTACGAATGGTAACCCAAATGTCTTCAGCACAAGAGTGCCATTCAGGCCGAGCTACGCTGGTCAGTTCCTGTTTAATAGCTAACAGTACACCACCGCCAAGACGCTGACCTGTAGCAGCGTAATCGCGATCTCTACGATATACACAGTAGCGAGAGTCAAATAGTTCATAGTCTCTAATGCCTTCAGTTAACCACGATTCTGTAAGAGCGATTATGTCGAATTCATTTGAGAGGGTGTTTTGAAGAAACGTCGTCGTTTTGGTACGAAGGCCTCTAACATTCTGGTAATATATAACTAAAGACATGGGAGACTAATTAAATAAATATTAGTGAGTAAGCGGTAAATTATACATAACAAGTAAATACAAATATTGCGGTTATGTGGCGTGACAAAGTAAATACATTTAATAATAGGACTTCTTCGTATATCGTGGAGCATGTACGTGATCTTAACTAACTAACCATAACGCCGTTTCCCCGCAGGGGTAGGCGGAGAGGACGGGCCGCCAAACAACTCGATCTTGGCATACACTTATTGCTTCATTCACATTCATACACCGTCTCATACATTCTCTTCTATTATTTCGACTTCTGACATGTCCCGAATCAAGTATTTGATTCACTTGATCGTGCCATGTCTTTTTCGGACGTCCCCGGCTTCTTCTTCCATTCACATTCGCGTCATACATTCTTCTTACACTCCTTTCTTCGTTCATTCGCTCCACATGCCCAAACCATTTAAGCGTCCCTTTCTTAATCTTACTCACTACGCTTACATCAGCCTTGCATTCTTTACGAATTTCAATATTTTTCACATGATCATACATGGTTTTACCACACATTCGTCTAAGAGATCTCATTTCTACGGCATTCAGTTTACTTTCATCCTTCCTCTGCCAATTCCATGCCTCGCTGCCATACATCAGGGTTGGTATCAGCACTCCATTGTGGACTGCTAGCTTCACTTCTTTAGACAACTTTTTGTTAGCGCCAACCGCGTTCAGTCCTCCGTTAATGGAGTTTCCTGCATTCACCCTTCTTTCAATATCTCTATCAGTCTTTCCATCTCTCGTAAACATACTTCCCAAATATACAAACTCATCGACCTGCTCCAAGTATTCATCATTCACAACTATATTGCACACTGTTTTCGTACGCTCTCTTTCAAACACCATGACTTTAGACTTACTTACATTCATCATTAGCTCGTTCTTCATGCATACTTCATTCATCCTAGATACGAGGGACTGTAAATCTTCCATACTGTTATCAAACAGCACCGCATCATCAGCATACAACAGGCAACATACTTTCAGATTACTCATTTTCGCGCCCAAACCCTCCTCTTTCAATGCTTGCATACAATTATCCATGTATAGATTGAATAACCACGGTGGCATTACGCAGCCTTGCTTAACACCTTTTGTGATGTCAAACCAATCCGTAAAATCACTGTTTACCCTAACACATGCAACGCTTTCCTCGTACAGAGACGCGATTGCCTGTATGAGATTCGTATTCACTCCATACTTGGACAATGCCTTCCATATTTTTTTCCTATCAACTCGGTTGTACGCTTTTTGTAGATCTACAAAGGCACAGAAGAGTATCTGTTTTTTTGCCAGAAACTTCTCTGTTAGCATACGCAACGAGAAAATCTGATCCATTCACCCCCTTTCGCTCATAAATGCACCTTGCACATCCCATATTTTATCTTTTGTTTTCGTTTGTAGCCGTTCAATCAATATCCTACCATACAGCTTTCCAACTGAACTTAGCAGGCTAATAGCCCTGTGATTTCCACATTCCATACGTGACCCTTTACCTTTATATAGAGGCATGATGACGGCCCTCCTCCAATCTAATGGCGTGTAACCCTCCTCTAAATACTGGTTAAAAAGCTTGCATAACCATGTGAGAATTACGCGAATTATATCTCCTTTAATGTATTCAGTAGCAATATTGTCGAAACCAACAGCCTTACCATTTTTCATACATTTAATCGCTCTTTTTATTTCATCCATGCTGATTTTGGAAACATTAAAATCATCGTCATCTTATTTCATCTCTGGGTCATCTCTAGGAAAGAAAACCATCGTTATCTTGCTATTTTTGCAAATCTAATATGACCCACGCGATTAAAATTAAAGTTCTTTGCGCTTTTATCGATTTATTTTTAATTCGAAGCAAGATGGTTATCTTTCCCACAAATAAAACAATGAATGACCTTTCCTATCACCTGAACGTGAACCGTGACTTGAATTTGAACTTGACCTTGATTTTGCGTTCTCGTCGAATTTAAAATTTGGATCTGAATTCCAATGAAAATCCATTTTACAATAAAAAACACAAATTTGTTACAGACCACTTTTATTTGTTTTATTCCTATTAACACTCAAATAAAAGTCGTCACACAGATCTATGAATCCCTTTTTGCAACGCATTGACCTCTGATTTTATCGATCCGTCTCCTCTGTGCAACCCAGTCACGGTTACGCCAACTCTTCAATTTCGTTGAAGCTTATCTTCTCACCTTCCATAAAAAAAAATTCTTCTGACCGACTCTCCTTGTGTTTTTCATGCTAAAAGAAAGCTACAGTTCCCTGAACACTGAACGTGACTTTACTAATAGTGGTTATCGAATAATTCCAAAATTTTTTTGAATGAAACCTTCGTTACTTTAGAAGGGAAACACATGTTAATTAATGAGGTTAACGTTACAGATTCCAGCAAATTCAGAAAGCCCTTTTCCGTTCAGCGTTCATTTTGTCAGTCGGAATACACCCCAGTCCCCGCTGACATGATCGAATGGCGGAATTCTTCCCAAATTCATGTTTAATGAGA
This sequence comes from Halesus radiatus, assembly GCA_022606495.2. Lineage (NCBI taxonomy): Eukaryota > Metazoa > Arthropoda > Insecta > Trichoptera > Limnephilidae > Halesus > Halesus radiatus. The sequence goes on along the minus strand of JAHDVE020008768.1, from coordinate 1,518 downwards.
GAAAAGAAACAATCCAAAAACAACAGACAACAATAGCGTTCCCCAAAAAAAAACAAGAGTACTTAGCTTGAGATCTCTTCTCCATTAGGCCTGTGTAGTATAAGATCCCTGCTGGTTTCTGCTGATATCCAATATCCAAGGAAATACCACCCCTTCTCGATAGTATGCTACTCGTTGTTTCTGGCCCGGAGTCACCGCCCCCTGGCAGTGACTCCTGACTATGTTCCTCTGGTGGTTACAGCTATTTCGCTACAGTCAAATCGTCTCCTGACGTTGCCCTTTTTCTTTTTGTGGATTCTTGAATGAAAGTCACCCGTCTCAGGTGACTTGATCTGCTCTTGCCTTGCACAATTATTGTTGCCCTCGATCAACAAAACAATACCAATCCGTGAACTCCATGCAATATTTTTCGAGGAATCCTTACTTGAAACCGACCTTACGCTGCGCCAGATGTAATGTTCTACCAATCTCTTGATTGGGATTACTTCAAGATGTGTTAGGGAACTTCAATTATTCTCAGTTCGTTTGAGATTAAAAGTAAGTTTATTGTAGTTATCGTATTTATAATGGATTACTATAAAGCCACAAGTGGCAGTTCTATTCGAAGTTTTAAATCGGTGTGACGAAAAACTGAGCTGTAGCTGAATTCTCTTATTTTTTAGTATGTGAATCTTATAAAATGAAGTTGTTGAAGTTTTAAATAAATGTAACTCAAGATTGCTTCTCTCCAACTCAAATAGTAATTTAATGGAATTTATTAATTTAAAATCTTTTACAGTCCTCAAGATAAATCCCAAACATTTCATGGACATGTTAGTTATTTCACTTATGTGAGAAATAAAGTTAGTATACTCTCTAAAATTATACCAAGGTCCTTAATTTGTATAATATAATAATGGTATGAATTACTACGCATTTTGTCGGATATAATTCTTACCATCGAGTCGGGTAAGCTGGCAGTTCTTTCAGTCTTAGAAACGATTGATCACGATTCTCTTATCACACGATTAGAAGAATTTTTTGGTTTAAACTGTGGCGTTAAGAATTGGATGACAGCGTATTTATCCAATCGTTTACAAGTAGTGTAGATGGGGCGAAACCAATAAAACTATGAAACCCTTTCATCTGGAGAATCCTATGGGTCCATTCTGAGCCCACTGCTCTTCATCCTATTCACAAATGATATGGCTAAAATAATCAAATCATTTTTCATCAATCCCACTGCTAGTTAATTTTTACTGCTTGACTTTAATCCACAAAAATCGATATCCTAAATAGATCGTAAATTTGATGGAGAATTTCGTTGGGAAGAACGTATTTGTGCATTTGAACAGTGTTAAAGCCGGTTAAAACAGTTTGACCGGTCAGTGGCTGAGTTGGCATCGCGTTTGGGTCTCACCCAGGCGTCGTGAGTTCAATTCCTCGGCTGGCTAAGTCCTCCATTTACGACACAAGCAATATCTTCTGCTTACTGTGATGGTAGTAGGAGATTTTCAAATATTGTCAGGTTATTCGTAA